>CM072694.1:634697-808675 GCA_036884735.1 Huso huso | reverse complement strand
ACAAACACCAATACAAACTAATACAAAACAAACACCCAATACAAACTAATACAAAACAACCACCAATACAAACTAATACAAAACAAACACCAACACAAACTAATACAAAACAAACACCAACACAAACTAATACAAAACAAACACCCAATACAAACTAATACAAAACAACCACCCAATACAAACTAATACAAAACAAACACCAATACAAACTAATACAAAACAAACACCAACACAAACTAATACAAAACAAACACCCAATACAAACTAATACAAAACAACCACCCAATACAAACTAATACAAAACAACCACCAATACAAACTAATACAAAACAAACAAACACAAACAAACTAATACAAACAACAAACTAATACAAAACAAACACCAACACAAACTAATACAAAACAAACACCCAATACAAACTAATACAAAACAACCACCCAATACAAACTAATACAAAACAACCACCAATACAAACTAATACAAAACAAACACCAATACAAACTAATACAAAACAAACACCAACACATACTAATAAAAAACAAACACCCAATACAAACTAATACAAAACAACCACCCAATACAAACTAATACAAAACAACCACCAATACAAACTAATACAAAACAAACACCAATACAAACTAATACAAAACAAACACCAACACAAACTAATACAAAACAAACACCCAATCCAAACTAATACAAAACAACCACCCAATACAAACTAATACAAAACAAACACCCAATACAAACTAATACAAAACAACCACCAATACAAACTAATACAAAACAACCAAACACCAATACAAACTAATACAAAACAACCACCCAATACAAACTAATACAAAACAAATACAAAACAACCACCAATACAAACTAATACAAAACAAACACCCAATACAAACTAATACAAAACAACCACCCAATACAAACTAATACAAAACAAACACCCAATACACACTAATACAAAACAACCACCCAATACAAACTAATTATTATTATTATTATTATTATTATTATTATTATTTATTTCTTAGCAGACGCCCTTATCCAGGGCGACTTACAATCGTAAGCAAATACATTTCAAGTGTTACAATACAAGTAATACAATAAGAGCAAGAAATGCAATAACTTTTGTTCAAGCAAAGTATAAGTGTGACAAACCACAACTCAATAATACAGCAGATAATAGTGATAGTTACATCAGGATATGATTAAATAGTGATAGTTACATCAGGATGTGATTAAATAGTGATAGTTACATCAGGATATGATTAAATAGTGATAGTTACATCAGGATGTGATTAAATACAAAGTACTACAGGTTAAACACTTGGCAGATTACAGTATTCTGAAGTACAGGATTAAATGCAGTAAAATAGGGGGCAGATAAGAGCAAAATAAAGCACATTTACATGAAGGGTGATAGTGTCCCAGGATACAAACAGAGGAGTTCTACAGGTGCTCTTTGAAGAGGTGAGTCTTAAGGAGGCGTCGGAATGTGGTCAGGGACTGGGCAGTCCTGACATCTGTAGGAAGGTCATTCCACCACTGCGGAGCAAGGGTGGAGAAGGAGCGGGCTCTGGAGGCAGGGGAGCGTAGCGGAGGTAGAGCTAGTCTTCTAGTGCAGGCGGAGCGGAGAGGTCGAGTGGGGGTGTAGGGAGAAATGAGGGTCTGGAGGTAGCTGGGTGCAGTCTGGTCAAGGCATCTGTAGGCTAGTACAAGAGTCTTGAACTGGATGCGAGCGGTGATCGGGAGCCAGTGGAGCGAGCGGAGTAGTGGAGTAAGCGTGGGCGGGCGGGCAGAGAGAACACCAGGCGGGCAGCAGAGTTCTGGATGAGCTGGAGCGGACGGATGGCGGACGCAGGGAGGCCAGCCAGGAGGGAGTTGCAGTAGTCTAGGCGGGAGAGTACCAGGGCCTGGACCAGGAGCTGGGTAGCATAGTTGGTGAGGAAGGGTCGGATTCTTCGGATGTTGCTCAGGAAGAATCGGCAAGTGCGTGCCAGAGTGGAGATGTGCTGGGAATAAGAGAGGCAGGGGTCCAGGGTGACTCCAAGGTTCTTAGCTGAGGAAGAGGGAGAGAGTATGGTAGATTCCAGAGGAACAGAGATAGAGAGATCAGGAGGGGGAGGAAGAGGGGGGGAAGAACAGGAGGTCAGATTTAGAGAGGTTGAGTTTGAGGTGATGCGAGTGCATCCAGGAGGAAATAGCAGACAGACAGGTAGAGATACGGGAGGAGATGGTGGAGTCAGAGGTGGGGAAGGAGAGGAAAATCTGAGCATCATCAGCATAGAAATGGTATGAGAAACCATAGGATGCGATGAGGGGGCCCAGGGAGCGGGTGTAGAGAGAGAACAGGAGAGGACCCAAGACTGACCCTTGGGGGACTCCAGTTAAGAGAGGGTGAGGTGTGGAGTTGCTCCACGCCAGGTTACCTGGTAAGTGCGGTTGGAGAGGTAGGAGGAGAACCAGGCCAGAGCAGTGCCAGAGATCCCCAGGTCAGCAAGAGATGATAGTAGAATAGAGTGATCAACAGTGTCAAAGGCAGCAGAGAGGTCGAGGAGAATTAGGACAGAGGAGAGAGAGGCAGCTCGGGCACACTTAAGTGAGTTGGTGACAGACAGGAGGGCGGTTTCAGTGGAGTGGGCAGAGCGGAAGCCAGATTGGAGAGGGTCAAGCAGAGAGTGGTTGGACAGGAAAGCAGAGAGCTGGTGGTGTACAGTCCGCTCGAGGGTTTTGGAGAGGAAGGGTACAAAACAACCACCCAATACAAACTAATACAAAACAAACACCCAATACAAACTAATACCAAACAAACACCCAATACAAACTAATACAAAACAACCACCCAATACAAACTAATACAAAACAAACACCCAATACAAACTAATACAAAACAACCACCCAATACAAACTAATACAAAACAACCACCCAATACAAACTAATACAAAACAACCACCCAATACAAACTAATACAAAACAACCACCCAATACAAACTAATACAAAACAACCACCCAATACAAACTAATACCACGTTGACTTCCCTCGTGTTGTTTGTTTGTTTCTCAGTGGATTCAAGCAAGCAGTTGTGTGGTTTGTCTTTGCAGTAAGGAGAGAAATCCGAATTGGTAAGTAAATTGAATAGTTGTTTTTGCTGATGGAATGAGTTTAGCTGGATTTAAGGACATACTTGTTAATTGTTGAAAGCTGTGGCTGGTTAGATTAGATTAGATTAAATTTTGTTGGTGTGTTAAGTAAACCAGCTCTAGACCTGCAGGACAGTATAAGTTTGCAAACAGTGTCTTAGAACGCCAGCCGTTCTAAGCGCCAGCCATCGAAGGGCCACGCATTAAAGGGCAGTCTGAGCTGTGGCAGTCCCAGCGAGGACAGGTAGAGCGCAGAGCGTTTCCTAATCCCTCTACTTAGTATATTAGTCATCTAGCCTGTCTGTGTGCTGGCACGAAGCATCAGCCACAGAGCCGGGAGTCCTGCAAGGAAAGGCTGTTGCTGCAAATCCAAACCTAACATCGCTCTGGAAAACGGCAACTACTGGACAGGTCTGTACCCCTCCCCCCCTTTCCTGCTTCACGACTGCTGTACCTACCTGTCTCGTCTGTCTTGCAATGACTGTCTCTCACATCCCTGTTATTCTGTCCTCTCACTCCCGTCCTCTGTCCTCTCTCCGCCGCTGCTCCCCTAACCCCACTAACCTCATTCCTTTGCCTCTCCCCCCCCCCTCTCTCCCCTCCCGCACTCTCTCTGGTGCCCTCTGGAACTGTCACTCCTCCGCTAACAAAGCCTTTGCCTCCCACTTCTCTCTCTCGACTTCCTTGCTCTCACTGAATCCTGGCTCACTCCTGATAACACTGACACTCCTGCTGCCCTGTCTTCTCTTCTCTACGTCCTGTCCCATACCCCTGGTCTTCTCCTCTCTCCCTCTTTACTCTTCACTGTCCCCTCTGACCTCTCCTCACTCTCTGTTAACACCTTTGAATTTCACGCTGTCCAACTGACCTCTCCCTGTCAGTTCCAGCTAATTGTACTGTACTCTGTCCTTGCATCCACTGCTCTCTCTCACCTACCTTCCATTGACTCCTTCTCCCAACTCCCTGTAAACTCAGCTACTTCTACCCTCTTCTCCTCCCTCACTACCTCCCTTGACTCCCTCTGCCCCCTCACTTCCTGACCTGCACGTCCCTCCCCTTCCCAACCCTGGCTCTCCTCTGTGCTCCGCTCAGCAAGAACCAAACTGCACTCTGCTGAAAAGAAATGGAGAACCAAACTCCCTGCTGCCCTAAACCTCTACCGCTCCCTCCTCTCCTCCTTCTCCTCTACTCTCTCCTCTGCTAAACGCACCTATTTCCAGTCTATTATCCAGTCCTCCACCATCAACCCCCAGAAACTATTCTCTACTTTCTCGTCCCTCCTCAACCCTCCCCCTCCTCCTCCTCCCTCCTCTATCTCTGCTGACGACTTTGCCTCTTTCTTCTCCTCTAAAATCTCTGATATCTACAAACACTTTAACACCTCTCCAACTCCAACACCCTCTGTCTCCCCTACTAACTCACCCTCTTTCTCCTTCTTCTCTCCTATCTCTGACCTCTCCTCCCTCCTACAAGGCCACAGACCGACCACATGCGCTCTGGACCCCCTCCCTACCCACCTCTTTCAAGCTGCTGCACCTGAACTACTCCCCTTCATCTCCTCCCTTCTCAACACCTCTTTCCTCTCTGGCCTCTTTCCCTCAACCTTCAAACAAGCATCAATCACCCCCCTCCTCAAACAACCTACCCTTGACCCCACCTCCCTCCAGAACTACCGTCTTGTCTCCCTCTTACCCTTCCTCTCTAAAACCCTCTAGCGGGCAGTACACCACCAGCTCTCTGCTTTCCTATCTCTCCACTCTCTGCTCGACCCTCTCCAATCTGGTTTCTGCTCTGCTCACTCCACTGAAACTGCTCTCTTGTCTGTCACAAACACACTAATCTGCCCGTGCTGCTTCTCTCTCCTCTGCTCTAATTCTCCTTCATCTCTCTGCAGCCTTTGACACTGTCGATCACTCTATTCTCCTATCCTCTCTCACTCACCTGGGAATCTCTGGCAGTGCTCTGGCCTGGTTCTCTTCTTACCTCTCTGACCGCACCTACCAGGTAACCTGGCGCAGCTCAACCTCCACACCTCACCCTCTCTCAACAGGATTCACCCAAGGATCATTCTTGGGTCCTCTCCTGTTCTCTCTCTACACCCGCTCCCTGGGCCCCCTCATCGCATCCTATGGTTTCTCATACCATTTCTATGCTGATGATGCTCAGATCTTCCTATCCTTCCCCCCCACAATCCCATCCCGTATCTCTACCTGTCTGTCTGCTATCTCCTCCTGGATGCACACTCATCACCTCAAACTCAACCTCTCTAAATCGGACCTTCTTTTCTTCCCTTCCTCATCCTCCCTCTCCTCTGATCTCTCTATCTCCATCCCGTTGGAATCTACCATGCTTTCTCACTCCTCCTCTGCCAAGAACCTCGGAGTAACCCTGGATCCCGGCCTCTCCTACTCCCAGCACATCGCCACCCTACCACGCACCAGCCGATTCTTCCTGAGCAACATACAGAGAATCACACCCTTCCTCACCAACTACTCCACCCAGCTCCTGGTCCAGGCCCTGGTACTCTCCCGCCTTGAATACTGCAACTCCCTCCTGGCTGGCCTCCCTGCGTCCGCCACCCGTCCGCTCCAGCTCATCCAGAACTCCGCTGCTCGCCTGGTGTTCTCTCTGCCTCGCTTCTCCCACGCAACTCCACTACTCCACTTACTCCACTGGCTCCCAATCACCGCTCGCATCCAGTTCAAGGCTCTTGTACTTGCCTACCGATGCCTTAACCAGACTGCACCCAGCTACCTCCAGACCCTCATCTCTCCCTACACCCCTACTCGACCTCTCCGCTCCGCCTGCTCTAGAAGAATGGCTGTACCTCCTCTACGCTCCCCTGCCTCCAGAGCCCGATCCTTCTCCACCCTCGCCCCAAAGTGGTGGAACGACCTTCCTATGGATGTCAGGACTGCCCAATCCCTGACCACCATCCGGCGCCTCCTCAAGACACACCTCTTCAGACAACATCTGGAAAACTGAAGTCTCCCTTCTGGACAGCACAGCACTCTGCTCTCTAATGCACCTTATACTTGCACCTATTTGCTGCTGATGTTACAGTATTCAACCCTGCACTTAACCCAATCTGTAGTACTGTTTTACCTGCACTTGTATCTAAACTTTATGTAACTATCTACACTTATCAGCTCTTGAACTGCCCTGATATCAAACTGCACTGTGCTTTTGTATTTGCCCTTACTAGGACTGAAGTCATTGTATTTTGTATCTTGCTCTCAATTGAACTGTAATTGATGTATCTTGTATTATAACTGAAGTGATTGTATCTTGCTTTTAATTGAACTGTAATTCCTGATGTATTTTATTTGTACACAACTGTAAGTCGCCCAGGATAAGGGTGTCTGCTAAGAAATAAATAATAATAATAATAATAATAATAATAATAATAATCTCTGTTAGGAATAGACACCATTCATGTGTTCATGCTTTTTACATATCAGCTAATTGCATTCCGCATTTAAAGAAAATACAGGATTATTGTCAACATCTGATAAAATCAAAAATCAAAAAATTCCACTGACTCACTACTTTCACTTTTTACCATTTACTTCTTGCCCTTAGCTTGCGTCTCAATGCGTGATGACGTTGGTGTTGTTGACTCAGTTGCCATGGGAACGTTTAAAGCTCCGCGACGAAATTTACTCACGTGCACAGCTGTACAGAACACACCCCCTCAGACACGTGCTGTCTATTCACGGCAACAGACTACTGAACCAGTTAGTTCAGATGATCGCTGGATACACATTATTATTATTATTATTATTATTATTATTTGTTTATTTAGCAGACTCCTTTATCCAAGGCGACTTACAGAGACTAGGATGTGTGAACTATGCATCAGCTGCAGAGTCACTTACAATTACGTCTCACCCGAAAGACGGAGCACAAGGAGGTTAAGAGACTTGCTCAGGGTCACACAGTGAGTCAGTGGCTGGGGTGGGATTTGAAGCGGGGACTTTCTGGTTACAAGCCCTTTTCTTTAACCACAGGACCACACAGCCTCCCATAAAACAGAGTGGTTTTAGCAGCTCAGAGACGACTTTTGACTGTGAAGCAATAGAAAATAGTGCCCGATATTTGTTTGTTTGACTGTTTTATACAAGTGTTTTCTGTTTAAATTTTATTTTGTGCCTGAGTTTGACTCTGTTAGCTATTCAATGGTAATTTCCGTCTCCAGTCTTGCAATAGCTGGTTTGGTGCACTATTATTAAGTAACCTTGTTTTGTTTGTTTTTCAATATAATTGTATTGGTCTATTCATTTTAACTAGAAAGTACGTATTTTTTAAAATAGAAAATAAATAAGTATTTTTGCAGCTGTTGATAGATAAGTCACGTGTGAAAATATCTCCTGTAGCTATTCAACACAAGCGAGAAGCTCTCAAGTTCAGCAGCACTAAACCAAACACATTGTTTTTACTATGACAGTCAAAATGACAGCTATGGTAGTTCTAGGTGTAATGTATTATATCTCCATGAGTTTCTGCAACCCTGGATCTACTGATGGTTTGAGATGTTATATATTTAGGAAAAGTCAAAAAAGCCCAGGTGCCTTGCTGCCAAATCAGTGGAGAAAAATGCATTTAAAAACTGTGATGCGCCAAAAAGACTGCTCCAGTAGATCTAGTGTTATAACCCTTCACTGCACCTGGATTATCCATGTCTGTCTCATTATTGATCACCTGCACCTGCACACTGTTAACTACTTTGCCACAGAGACTGTCACGGGTGACCCCGAACCAACTGTTATATGTAATAAGACATTGGATCCCTTCGCCTGGAGAATTTCAGTGGCTAGAGTTCACGGCTCCTCGATTGAGTCAGATTCAGTTGTATTAAGTTTGTCCACTGATGATGCGGAGGAAAACAAATGCTGGGTGCCTGCTGACATGAACAACAGTGAGTTCTGGCCCCCTACTGTGTTCTGGATGGATGGCATACCCCCTAAGGTATCTCTGTGCGAGCAGAAGGAGATGTGTGATAGAAACATGTACAGGTCCAGAATGCTTGTAAGAGGCACAGAGTTAGCCTTGGTTCATGAAATAAGAAGTGATTCTCTTGTTGTGTGTGACTGTGACAGATGCAGAGGTGAATCACCCCGGACTGGGCCCAAGCCATGTCCAGCCTGCAGTCATTTAGTGAAACATTGCCGAATCTTGTTTGAATGTGATGATTTCCGAGGGGCTCTTTCTCTCATTTGAATGTAAATCCCAGAGATGTAAAAAGAGTTGAGTGTATGGATTGTGAGAGCGCCACCTGGTAAAATGGGCACATCTAGGTAAATTAGAATGTGAGGAAGGTGTCCCTATTAAGCGTGTACAAGTGTCTTGTAGGTATAAAGTCAAGACCATGGCGACCCACACTTGTGATGCCAAACGCTGGATAAAAGGACCGGTTGTGGTTTTTGCTGAGCCAACTCGATGAACCCAGAACAGAAATGGAGTCCTGCTGGGAACGAGCTGAAACATTGGACATGGACTGGATGATTTAAAAATGAAATGTATTAATGAGATGATATGTGTTGTAACCATTTGTAATGTTTGAATAATCTTTAGTCTGTAACGAATACTGTAAAGTGCTCTCTCTCTGTAAGACCGTATAACAGAATCTGGTACAACTTGATACACTGGCCGGCCTTGAGCAGTCTCTTATCAAGATAGGCACAGCTCCAGAATTGAGGGCTGGAATTTTTAATACTTTTCAGCTTAAATACAGAATAATGCTATACTAATAAATACATGTTAAAATGTTTGCTTTAAATAGTATAGATTGTTGTGGTAACATATAATCATAGGTAGTGATAATTATTGTTAGTATGAAATACTATGAACAATTTTACGATAAGATCATATGATTCACTTTGCTTAATATGATAGTATACCTGAAGCCCTTTTCTACCAAGATGAGCATAGTTGAAAACTGAGTCCCAATTTAATGAAAAGGATTACTGTGTGCTTGCATTCAAGAATTATAACTTCTGAGTATAAAGGGAAAAGGAGTTAGGAGTATTTTTAAGGAAAAAGAAAAACAGGAAAGGATTAAAAGATCTCGCTTTAAATAGGTTTCTGTTTGTAATTCAGTTTTAAAATAAGTAGGTGAGTAAGAACAACCTAGAGTAAAAGCAGACTCTAACTTAAGAAAATAAGCATTGTCAGAAGATACACCACAAATAGAGAGTAGGGAAATTGAATAAGAACCTATTGTAAAATTGCTGATATACTGCTGCTAGCAGAAAGAAATAAGGTTAGCAGCCATACGCTATAAGAAGTAACATACTAGTTTGACTCTGAAGTTAAAAGATGCAGCATAAAGAAAAGTTGTGGTGAATATACAAAATAAAAGGATTGAATAAATAATGAAGAATAAAAAGCAGGAGATAGGTTTTAGAAGAATAAACTATGTGACCTGTCTTCTTGAACTCTCTATCAGCCTGCCCTTGGAGAAATTAATATTAGCTGCTGGAAGGCCTCTTTGGTGGGAGGAAGCCGGAATTTTCTTATCGGAAGGTTTATAGTACCGGGGGCCTGGCTGCACCTGTAGGGAGTTAGACTGGATGGTATCAACACCTAAAATAACTAGTCGAAGGGCAAAAGGAGGCATACGAGATATAGAAACATCCACCACTACCAAACTTGGCAAGGAAAGAGATGTCTTTAACAAACTGGATTTAGCCAGTATGAATATAGCTGAAACATACAGGGTCATCTGAGTGTCAATTGAGTTCAGGCAATTGGGGCCCATAGGAGAGAAAGGCATTACAACTTCATAGCTCAATAAAATAGTTGGGTTTTTCATAAGGAGAAAACTCTATACTAGAAGAGATATAGAATAAAGGTTCCCTATAATACTGGCTAAACATACACCAGTAAGGAAGGAAACTAATTTGAGTGAGATGACATGAAGGAATATATTTTTGAAAGCCAAGTTCATGTAATCAATTATAACCATTATAAACTATAAACTGCTATATTATGATATAAACTGTTGGTATTGCATATATTCAAAAAACACCACTTTTCTTATATTGGTGTTGCATATATTTAAAACACCACTCCTTTTTATAATGCACCCATATTAAGTAGTGAATCAAGGTTGCAGGGATTTTGTGAACTCTGCTTCACCTAACTTTTCAGATGAAGGAGGGGGGCCAAGAATGAGTGGATGAGAACATGGGCTAGTGTTGATTTGTTGGCATATGATTTTAATTGAGTCTGGGGAGTTGGTTGAATTCTTTAGAGATTACTGTTTGCCAAAAGATAAGGACTGTCCATATAGATTAATGATTGGATCTAATTGGGGTTTCCCATTGCTTTCAATGGGACGAAAATTGTATAAAAACCCTGGGTCGATCACACTGAGACCACCACAATCAAGACTCAGCTTGGCAGAGCCACGTGGTCCATCCTTTGCAGATCTCCACAGAACAGTCCTTCTCTTTTGTTCACGCTACTCTTCCTTATAATAGGAGGTAAGCACATTAATGGTATTATTGTATCTCGCATTTATTGGTTATATTGCTATGAGGTTTTGAAACTATGTTTTGGTATTGAGGGTGTTATATTGAATGTGCTAAAACATAGCAGTGGGTGCTTGTAGGCTTTGTGCTTAGCCAGCCTGAGGGCTGCACTGAATACATATAATTGTATTATGTTATTGAAGTATTAAATGCTGAAGCTTGTAATAAACTTAGGATTGCTAATTATTGTTACATGTTTTCGGGTTTTGGTAGTATCATAAACTACTAAACCAATATTAAAGGCATTTTTTTAATAAAACGAAGGAGCGCTGATGTTGCTCTGATTCGTAAAACTTTGAATAAATGAGTCTGAGTGATTTTCTTGATTAAATAAAAAGGTTTTAAGGACACACCGCTCGTCCAGTGCTCGAACATAAACCACTAGGAGTTTTAAACATCTCTGTCCTCCTTAACGTCTCCCCTGAGTTAAGAGTGTGTGCAGAGCGAATAATATAATAAAAGAGAACGTGAAAAGTGAAAACGTGACAGTTGGCGCCCGACCGTGGGGCGAGCGAAATAAACGGTCCACAAAATAAACCTAATCTAGAAAACACTAATGAATACGATCGACCAATAAAAATTAAAATTGTTTAACATTTTGAAACGCGTTACTGAAATAGTTTAAACATTTTAATTCCATCACGTAATTTTGTAAAGTGAATTGCGTATGGGCATTTAAAACTCGAGAAACCCGGCGTTGTGGCGCAACCCCAGATGCGGCAACCTCACTCGTGCACAAATCTTCCGTAAAATAAAGTCTAGCAAAAGAGGGCGTTGAGCAGGCTATTATAAATAGTAAAAACGGGCTACTCTATATGGCATCTGCCAAAAGTTTTGAAGAAGAATTCCTTGAGATAAATAACCAATTGGAAGAAGGGGCTCACGCAGTTGTCAACACATTGTCTCAAATAATAGATAGAGAGATGAATGCTGATGATAATTCAGAAAGCGCTTCGGATATAGAAGAAGGTGAAAGGATGGAGTCTCCATCTTCCTTCTCTGAAATAGAAATGGGGGAAGAAACTGCTAACAAAACCACACCTGTGTGGAAAAAAGCTGTTACTTTTTTCAAACCACGATCTAGAGAAAGAAAGAAAAATAAACTGTGTGAACCGAGAAGTAAGTCAGCTGAAGCAGCTGCAAGTAGAGAACACTCAGCAAGTCCGCCTAGAAAGGTGGCAGCAAAAGAACGGGGGAGGACACCGGCTCCACTGATTCGGGTATATAACCTGAGATCAGGATCAAAGGAAAATGAAACGCAGTTACAGGGAACTACACCCAAGAGAAATCAGAAAATTGAATACTTTAGACCTTCAATGCGTAATCCATCAGCAATTTCAAGTATTGACGCCATAGAGGAGGTAGTGGAGGAAATGACCAGGACTTTAAGTCAGTCTATAACTCAAGCACAAGAGGAACAGTGTGAGGATCAGCCTGTGAACCCTCACCTGAACTCAGCATATGCTTACATACATGGTCCCCTTACCGCCCCTTGCGCCTCATTTCGTTTGGAATTGGGGGCTAAGCTTGAAATATACCATGGTGATATTATTTATCTACAAGTAGATGCAATAATAAATCCAGCTAATGAAAACCTTGCACATGGAGGAGGAGTAGCGCGAGCCTTGTCTGATGCAGGAGGGCCAGGAATTCAGAGAGAAAGTTACGAATTGGTTGAAACAAACGGCAAGGTTAAGAGGGGAGAAGCTGTTGTAACATCAGCTGGGCTGTTGCCTGCTATGCATGTTATTCATGTGGTGGGCCCCCGAGAGGGAGACATTGATTTCAGTCAGAAATTAATTGAAACTGTTTTAACTGCCCTTGACAAAGCATCTGCTATCAGGGCAAGCTCAGTCAGTATGCCTCTTATTAGTGCAGGGATATTTTCACCAGGAAATCAGAATAATAAACTCTGCATGGAGAAAATAGCAAGGGCTTGCATTCTATGGGCAGGAAAAAATCAGAGCAGAGTAGTTAAGACAATAAAATTAATCCATAATGACAGGCGTGTTGCAGTACACTGGGCCGAAACTTGTTCTCAAGTTCAAGCAGAGGTGGAGGAACGGGGAAGAGTATTAATCACTCGACAACCCCGACCAGTGAAAAATAGTACTCCAAATCCTCAACCACCCCCTCCAACTGCCGGCACTTCGATTGACCTCACCTCTCAATATCTCCAATTAACAAATCAAATAAGGGAATTAGGACAGCAAATAAGTTGGGGACGAACGCCCCCTGTAGAGCTGTCTCCTATACCAGAGGAGGCATCCCCACCAGTCTCCCATAGTTTTGAAAACATCGAAGCCCCAACATTGCAGAGAACTGCAGTAACCCCAAAACAGAAGCCGCGTGGCTCTGTTACAAACAAGCCTCAAAAGAAAGCTCCGCTGATGAGGGAATTAGTGACGACAACAGAAGAAATTGAGAATGATCCCTTGTCCGCTAGAAATCAGGGATCTGATGAAATAGATTCCGATGATGAAATAAATGAGGAAATACGACAAAGAACTTCTTGGCTAGGTCTATATGATAAGGAAAAAAGAACTCCACTCCGAGTCTTAACTGACCCCTATGTTGATTGCATTGCCAGAGCAACCTGCCATGGTATTACTAGGCAGGAGGGTATGAAGCTACTGGAACGCCTAGTATTTTTATGTAAAGAGGGAGAAAAACATGCAGGAGAACCGGACTTGGCTAAACTTAAACAACAGATTACACAACTTAACATTAATGCAAGTCAACTAGCAGGACGGAATGCAGTCTTAGTTGAGGAAAGGGAAAAAGACAGGGTTAGAATATCTGAAATGCAGACTCAATTGTTGAACAGCCAGCAAATGCTGGGGGAGGCGAATGGCATTATTCATGCCATAGGTCATCAGGACGAGGAAGGAGAATATGTCACAATTGATGAAGAGGATATGTCACAAACCTCCTCGCAGGAAGCCAGAGGCGAGCATTTGGGTGTAAGTACCCTTGCTTCTAAGCGAAACCCCCTCTTCCGCCCAGAAACCTTAGATCCTGTTCGGGGTATGAATGATTATTTGACGAGCGTGATTGGTAACGCTGCTGCCACTGCAGGATATCAGGCTAGAATTAAAGATGCAGTACATAGAGATCCTAATACAGGAAAAGCCCTGCCTCTTGAATGTAATACTCAGACACTTGAAGAAGCTGAAACGCTTTTGCCCAGAAGTTTTGCTAATCTGACTGTAAGCCCTGAAACATATCCAGCATCAGGAAATGCTCTGTCCCCCAGTAAGGGACAAGTAAGTGTGGAAATGGTTAAATTACTTAAAAGCACCATGAGTACTCAATAAAAGGGACCTCTCCGGGTGGCTCACCCAGTTAAAACGCTTGATTGGAACTATGGATCCCATAGACCAGCATACTGGGCGGTTCTATCTAATGGGGATAAAAGGGCTGCTTCCACCAGGCACCTGCTTACCTAAAAGGGATAGCTTGCAGGAGATGGTGAATGAATTGATAAAAACAACTGGCAGACGGGTTACTGTGATGCATAGAATTGACGGCTAAAAATCTTTCTCGTGAAGGTCTGGGACACTTGGTGGATTACATTTCTAAATATATCCCAGAACAGCAATGTCTAGACATACTGATGGATTGCATAAATGCCCATCATGAAGCCACTCCTCTTCCATCTTTACTGTTGGCTAAAATGAACACAGAAGACCCAGTTAAAGTACAAATGGAACAGGCTAAAACTGCTATAAATCAGTACATTCGATCTAAGGGTGCTAAACCAACCAGACCCGTTAGAACCGTTCAGCCCCTTGGTGCTGACGGAAAAAACCCAAGAAGACAAACTAACCCACCAAGGGCGCCGTCGGAGCGGAAAGGAGTACTCAACCTCCTCAGCAGTCAGTTCCCCCACCTCCAGAGCCATACCAGGACTCCCGACCTGGTCCAAGTAACCACCAGGTCCACTCGGACGCGCCACCTTTCCAACCCCGAGGGCAGCAGGGTTACTCTAGGGGTAGGGGCAATTACGGAGGCAATTTCAGGGGCAACCAAGGAAGAGCTAACTTTAACCCTCCGCAACGGCAGTTCAATCAGTCAGGACAGCGCTAGGACAGGGGCAACCCCCTAGCACAGCCCTATGCTGAAATACACGTTAATGGACAGATCTTAATGGCTCTCCTTGACTCGGGAGCCCAAGTCTCCATGATGTGTGATAGCATTGATGTAGGGGGGGAGCCAATTGATGAATCTGTTGTATTGACGGGCATAGGTCAAGGAGTAGTGCAAGCTACAGACTATAGAAAAGTAGTTGTAAAACACAAAGAAAGGGAAGCCGTTTGTAATTATAGTGTTAGTTGACAAAAAGGCGATGAATTTGCAAGACATGATAATAGGATTCTCTGACTTTGACAAATTAGGAATTAAATTAGTAGCTGTAAATAATACAAAAATTGATGTGGAGGAAAAGCTGGAAGAACAACTTGAAAAAACTACGGCAGTCAATAAAACTGAGTTAGGTAAGATACTTGATGACTTTAAAGCTCATTTTGCAAAAGACAAAAATGCGGCCGGACGGTATTTGGGAGAGCCAGCTGTAATAGAAGGAGGAATACATCCCTGGCAGCGGCAATACCCAATAAAAGACGGGCGAAGGCCAGTATAAAGGTTACCATTGATGAACTATTGAAACAAGGTGTTCTGGAACCTTGCCATTCTCCTACTAACACGCCTGTACTCGCTGTAAAGAAGCCGGACGGCTCCTGGAGGCTGGTATTGGATTACCGAGCGCTTAATCGAGTAACTAAACCTTGGAAAGCTCAATCGTTTCATGTATCTGGCATGCTGGAGAATGTAAAACGGAGAATATTTAAAACCTCAATAGATCTAGCCAATGGCTTTTGGTCTATACCTGTTAGGGAGGAAGATAGGTTTAAAACAGCCTTTACTTTTCAGGGTAAACAGTATCAGTGGGTCGGTCTCCCCAGGGTTATTGTAACAGCCCGTGATCTTTCAAGAAGCAGTTCAGACTACACTTGAAAATGTACCGAGGTAATTAATTACATCGATGACATTTATTTTTCACATGATAATGAAGCAGAGCATCTAGAATGCCTCAGAGAAGTCCTCAGAGCCCTAACAGGGAAGGGGTTTCTAATCAATATTAAAAAATCTCAAATTTGCAGAGGACAAGTAGAATTCCTTGGAATGGAAATTAAGGATCAGGGAATGAATCTCAGTACAGCTTACAAAGAAAAGGTTAGCAGTATCTCTTCCCCAAAGACAATAAAGCAACTCCAAGCCGTGATGGGGTTGTTTAATTATCTGAGAAACA
The DNA here is from genome assembly GCA_036884735.1 of Huso huso. Classification (NCBI taxonomy): domain Eukaryota; kingdom Metazoa; phylum Chordata; class Actinopteri; order Acipenseriformes; family Acipenseridae; genus Huso; species Huso huso. Next base: position 792,683 of record CM072694.1, on the reverse strand, counting down.
CTGTACCAGGATACTCAGTCCTGGCAGCCCCGTTGTATCGAAAGATTTCCCACGGTAACGCTGAGGGAAAAGGGGTCTCGTGGACAGAAGAAGACGAACTTAGGCTAACGCAGCTTAAGACGTTAATACAAGAAGCGCAGGATATTACCACTCGAGTTAGTGGTAAGCCCTTGAAGCCTACTTCCATATTGGTGAACAAGCTGCAGTAGTGGTAGTGAAAAATAAAGGGGATGAAATGCCAATTAAAAATTTGGGTTTCAATTTCACAAGCACAGAAAAGCAGTTTTGTTATGAAGAAAGAATGTTGACTGCCCTCACTAGAGTAGCACCGTCCCTATTCAACCTAGCTCAGGATGATCTTATTGAAGTTTTCAGTGACATCCCAGGACTCGCGACCCTGACTAAAGGATCACTGATAAACATGAAAGCGCTTAAATTACGGTGGGATAGATGGGTCACTTTGCTAGCAGACCCTAGAATAATCTTCACTACCGTCTCCGAGCTAGCCTCTAACCTCAGAAGTAAATTCCTTCACCTTCCCCCGTTTGAGGAATGGGAGGAACGAACTATCCCAGCAGGGCAACCGTTTGTACCTGACTGGTTAATCTTCACAGATGGATCCTGTCAAAAAATTGAGGGCATTCCCGTTTGTGGAATAGGGATATCCGTCGGAAGAAATCGGAATGGAATTTATGAGGAAACGCAACACCACTCTAAAGTGGTATCAGGTCGATCCGCTCAAGTAGCAGAAGCTAAAGCCCTATTGAAGGGATTACAAATGGCTCAAAGTTTGGGGACGCCCAGTGAGACCATACTATTGATTACAGACTCAAGCTACTGCACCCAAGCATTCAATATTCACTCTCTAGCATGGAAAGAGAATGGTTACTCTGACCATAAAGGTAAGCCCATAGCGCATGCCAATATATGGAAAGAGATTGAAACATTGAGGAGTAATAGGATCAGTGTTCAGCATACAGCAGGTCACCAGAAGGGGAAAGAAATAACTATAGTGGGAAATAATCGCGCTGATGAATTAGCGCAAGGAGCAGTACAGGGTCATCAAAATTTGACCTTTCGAGCATCAGCAGCAAGACTAATCAATTTGCTAGCTGATAGCCAGCTGTTGTCTGAGTTCCCGCCGGACGGGGACAGATACCAGCTGGAACAGGGAATTCTATACCGACTGTTTAAAACAAGCAAAGGATAGTACCCCTAAAGCCAGCCGACAAGCCATAATACTGGCAGCTCATCAAGGAGCAGGTGCTTTGCATAGTGCACTTAAGGAACTTTGCATCAGTTGCAGATTACTGGTGGCCTGAACTGCATGCTGAAACTGTGGAGATCTGCAGAGGATGCTTGCCCTGTCTACAAAACAATCAGAAAACTAAGGGAACAGGGGGACCCATGCTTAGTCTGAAAGGGGACAGCCCCTGGCAAAAAGTAATGATGGATTTTGTGGGACCACTCCCTAGGAGTGCAAAAGGGAACAAATATCTATTTGTGCTGGTGTGTGCCTTTACAGGTTATACTATAGTAAAGGCCACCAAAAATTGCCGAGCTACTACAGTAGCTAAGATTTTGATGGAAGATATACTTCCTATCTGGGGGCTCCCGGAGACTTTGTTTTCAGACAGGGGAACTAGTTTCACAGGAGAAATCTGTAAAGAATTATGCAGAGAAATGGGGATTGACCAGAGATTGATAGTTCCTTATCATCCTGAGTCGAATGGGATTGTTGAACGGAAAAACGGGTGATAAAGAAAGCCCTCAAAAGTGTTTGACCTCCCCTACAGATGCAAATGGGACACTTACCTACCGTGGGTACAGATGGGTATTAATAACTATTTAAGGCATGAAGGGTATACCGCCTTTTTTCTGATGTTTGGGAGAGAAATGTCCACTCCCTTAAACCCCACGGTGAGTAACCCTGACCCAAACTTGATTGAGATATGGACCCAGTTACAGCCTTCTGATTCCAACCCCACAGAGGAGGCCTCTTGCACGAGGGGATTGGGTATGTTGGAAAAGACACCACAAGGATCCCAAACCCCTGGCAGTATATTGGCATCCTCCTACTCCAATACTTAGAATGATAAATAGGAATACTGCAGTAATTCTACACAAGGGCAATGAGAAATCCGTTTCTGTCTTTCAGCTTAAAAAGGTACCGAAGCCATGGGCAAGATAGGAGTTCTCCTAGCCAAAGCTGAAAGAAGAACCACCAAAGTGAATTGTCTAGTAATATTGTTAATTTTCTTTCTTTGCACTCTCACAGCCCTCATAGCAACAGTTATTTGTTTATCATTAACCCTAGACAAGAAGATAGTAGAGGGCCACACCAGATCAGGAAAAAACAGACCACGACGATCACTTAATGGATCTGAGGAGTTAGGAGCTGAAGTATTGATTAGAAATAGGAGAGAGTTAGTAGTAACCTCTGGGTCACAGACCAAGACCATTATATATGAATTTACAAGCCAGGATTTTGAACAAAGATGGGCACAAATGCCCTTGTCAAAAGAGGAATTGGAAATAGTAATGAGGGCCATCAAGGATGTGATGGAGGAAGTGGAACTAGATGTGACAGACAAAGGAGTAAAACTGCCCAGGGGACCATTGCCTGAATATATTAAGTGTGCGGATGTGAGAAACTGCTGGATAGGTGATAAACTGAACCAAACTGTTTTGTGGTGTCAAAAGCCGAGGGGGCTGAGGGCAGGAGCTGTGGTACTAAAGTCATGGGGCAACTGCATGAACATGAGCCAACTTGAGAACTGTCCGTACTGGAATCCCCAGGACGGTTTAGTGAGAATCATCGAAGAAAGTGGACGACGTATGAAGGGAAAGAGGAGCGTGGAAGGTACTGATGGGCCGGGGAGCACACAGAGGTACCCCTCTGGGGGCTCCCTGGCTACTAGGTATCCCACAGCTACCGATTCCCCTTCTGGCAACAAGGAGGAAATGATTCCTTTCATGGAACTATGATCAACGGTACTAACCCCATGACTAAATCAAGCGCAGCCCCCTCTGGCCCGCCTGGCTTTCCTACCAGCACTTTCTCAAGTCCAATGCCCACCACTGATACTACCTCACGCATAAGATACACTGTTCCCACCCCTTGACCACTGAATGGATGGTTTGCTCTGGAAAATTGAATGACACCCTGGCGTTTCATATGTATGGATTGGTCGCTCAGTCGGAGGAAATAATAATGAATGGCATTATTTGAGATTAATAACATGGGCCTATCCCGAATGTAGGGAAAACAATCTGAAGGAATACAGGTAGTCTCCCAGCTACTATTCAGTCATTAGGACGGAATTATACAGTGAAAGCTAGGTCTTATAGGGATTATAGGAGAATTAAGGGATATCAAGAAACTCCGCTTGATGAGTTTGGATATCAAGCCTATGGTATAGCTTTTAGCAAAAGACTTGAGCAATATCTAAGGGGATAAGGAAGGTTCTGGCTGGTAAATATCCCAAACAATATTTTGCTGAAAACATTGAGGAATATTTGTTTATAGCAGAGAACATATACCAGGAGCATAAACAAAAGCAATTAGCAACTGCTAAGGTAATAGGGGGACGCAGAATGGAGCACGGATATGAAATAGCGATCCAAGTCACAATCCCCAGATAGAAAAATACTATGAAGAATCATTTGATGTAATAAATTATGGATATTGGAACCAGTAGATGGGGGTACAAAAAAAAAACGAGAATTCAACTTTGACCTTGTAGCAATAAACTTTATGGAATTACTCATTGGGAAAAATCACAGTGTAAAGAAACTGTTAAAATGATAATATGCCCGGAACAAGCTAAAAGGAGACCTTGTTATTTAAGTGATTCCTGTAATGAAAGGGTGACTTACTTGGTGGCCAGTGTAGGAATACACCAGCTTCCATCAGGGAAATACTTGATACAGGATACAGGTCTTTGTTTCAATCAAACCCTGTCACCTATCATTCTCCCGGTAATGGAGGAAAAACAATGTGAAGGAATAACTTTGCATCCTAGCTTTGATCTGGAGCAAACGGGCACTGAGGTTTATACCTTCGGGAGGGATTACACATACATATGGTGTAATAATTGACTGGTTGATCGGGTCCTCCAGGGATGTGACTATTAGGGGAAGGAGGTCTCCTGCTGTTGCTGAAGAGATGGCACAAATAGTCCAACAAGGAGATTATTGGTATTGGGGGTTTATGAAGGAACAATTTGAAATGTTGGCTAATCAAAGTTATAATTTCAGAGATCAGTATGATAAAATAATCAATCATCCTTCCAGTGTTAACCTCTACACACACAGGATATTTTACAAAGCAGAAGTTTATTGCATGAGCAAAATGAGGGCAATGGCGTTTAAAAAGAATCAAACAGGAAAATGGGAATTTAATCCTAAAAGGTTCTATGGACCAAAAGTGCCCAGTGACGCTGCAAGACCGCTCGGAATTTTAACCTGCCACCCCTCAACTATAATGTATTTGAGATATGTTAGTGATGTGAAGAAAGATCAGGCAATAGGAAATATCCTTACATATCCACAATGGATGAGAGTGTGCAGTCAAATGCTGTTCGAGCACTGGAGCATAATGGGAAAGGATAATTTTAAACAGTTTCTGGAAATATGGGTTAAGGTGATAATGAACCGAAAAAGTGTAGCAATGGGACACTGGAGACGATTATTAGAAATGGCAGTAAATGAATCTGACTTTTCTACAGATGGGCGGCTAGGTCCTTCCTGGTACTGTTTAAATAGCTCAGTTGCTTCCATAATCCGTGGACAAATCGAGGAGATAAGGGATAAAACAGGTTGGAGAGTACAAATAAATAATCAATCTAATTATGCACCGGACAAGAATGCATTTACTGAATTCTTGGAAATTATATAAAAAACCCGGTATTTAGTCGACTCAGTAATCCGGGACTGTTATTTAAGGATCTTGCGAATACTGGAGGAGTGTTGGGCGAAGGGGTGGCTCAGATAGCCAAAACTACGCTAACGGGAATATTAACCCCCTTTTCTGGTCTAATGGGCACAATTGGGGAAATAGGTTTCTGGATCCTAGTGATATTTGGGGTAATTATTGGATTGGTGTTATTAACCGGACTAATACGTGTGCTCATTCTTGTAGCAAAAATAACTCGAGTAGACCGGAAAGGGAAGTACCGCCGTCTAGACACGCCCAGAGATCTGCAGGCTGAACACGTCACTGAACTACGGGAGTTAAAAAGGGGTGGTGAGAATCGTAGAGCACACTAAGGTTTGGACATGGCCTCCAACAGCAGCCTCTCCTTCAGCAGCAGCAGTAATTCTTCCGATACCGCCTCAGTCTTGGGGGCTCCCAGGGCTCCACCCCGGGTGGGACTTCGATACACCAACTACCTAGGGCAGGTAGGACATGGGTCTACCCAACTTATTCTTATAGTAATGATATTAGTGTTAATTTTATATTCTGAACTCAAAAAGAGATATCAGAAATATGAGGCCAAAAGAAACCAATTAGTAATCTTGGGGCTACTGTCAGTACTTGTGATCGCGGGTATCTCCAGTGTGGGGGTAGTGACGAACCAAAAAGAAATAGCCCTGTGTGGATGGATGATGACTGTATCGATCTTGATGTATGTTATTACTGCTGTCCAAGTACTTAGAGCTGGAACATTGGTATTTCTGAAAACACACACTATGAAGATAGTGCGACAGGCACTTGTTGGGTTTGCAATATTTTATGGAATAATGAGTGTAATATCGGTAATCTATGTGATATCCATATTTACCACTGAACGATCCCAAATTGCAGAATTTTGGAGGGAATGGTTTGCCTTGACTCTGGGAGGAATAGTGTGGGCGCTGTGCATAGTTGTATGTTTGCACTTGTCAATTAAGATACAGCGAATAAGAGAACTATGGGTGCTAAATAGAGATGTCAAGAAGAGAAGGATGTATGATAATCTGCAGCGGAAAATGATTTTGGAATGGTTCGTCCCCATGATCACAGTACTGGCTTACCTGTTAATGACTCCATTTGAAAATTACCCGGTTGGTGTCCATTTGGTTGGAGGTTTGAGACTGTTGATAATAAGTATTGCTGGATTTGATTATTTCTTTTACTTATATGGAAATATAAAAAGAAAGGAAAGAGCCAGAACCCGAAGCTTAGTTATTTGGGTCACTGAGCCTGTATCTATTACTTCTCCCTCCTTCGCTATAATGGGTGCCGTGCCAGGACAGGTCCCCTCTGCCCCCGTATTTGAGGGGGATCAAATTGAATAGGATAACCCACGTATGTATATGTGTATGTGCGTATTTCCAGAAGACCTTTCTGCATTGGAAAAACTCTATATTTAGAATAACTCTTGGGTGTAGGGAATGAAAAACATCCATTTCAAAAAGCAGCAAGGATTGTGGAAATATGTATTGACTAGTGTTATATTTAAGGAATACTAAAAAATTGTTTTTATAATTACAGACTATTGTCCTGCCTACCCCTACCCGACCTGACTTTAAGTTAATTTACTTTTGTATAGTTAGGGGATTAACAGGAGAGGAAAGGGTTCTTGTAGGTATTAGTGAACCTGGCACTCTCTATATCCCTAAGAATAGAGAACAAATAGAGCGAATGCTGAAAGAGATAGAAATCAGCGGATCAGAGGAGGAGAGGGATCTAACTTCAAGCAAGCTGATGCTATGGACGGATCAGAACTTGATTGGAGGAGGACACGTGTCTTTTCAGCCTTGTAATGAAGAGACTTGTGCGAGCTGTGGCCGTCGTGACCCTGTAAAATACCTTGAAGTGTGTAAAACAATGAAATTGTGTAAAGGATGTTATGAGGAAGCATATGGCCAATTTTACATAAAGAAAGGCGAGCCAAATGACCGAATATTTGTAATAAAAATTGCCCCAATCATGAAAGGAAACTTCCTGAGGGAACGAATCCCAGACAGAGACTCAGAGGGTAACTATGTATATGATAGTGAGGGAAAGGTAGTACATACTATCAAACTCGTTATTGATCACCGTACTGGAGAACCAATGAGAGATGCGTATGGGCAGCTCGAATGTCCGATTGAATGGGTGAAAAGTTTGGGTGCCTGTGTGACCATGGTCTCTGAAAACTTCTATAATCCATGTGAACAATGTTGTTATACTGCACCTCGGCTCTCCTCTGTTCGTGTCCTTCCACGAGGAACAAGGGCCGGGTCTGAATCTGGGTCTCTCGGGAACCTGAAGGGGATCTGTCACGGGTGACCCCAACCAACTGTTATATGTAATAAGACATTGGATCCCTTCGCCTGGAGAATTTCAGTGGCTAGAGTTCACGGCTCCTCGATTGAGTCAGATTCAGTTGTATTAAGTTTGTCCACTGATGATGCGGAGGAAAACAAATGCTGGGTGCCTGCTGACATGAACAACAGTGAGTTCTGGCCCCCTACTGTGTTCTGGATGGATGGCATACCCCCTAAGGTATCTCTGTGCGAGCAGAAGGAGATGTGTGATAGAAACATGTACAGGTCCAGAATGCTTGTAAGAGGCACAGAGTTAGCCTTGGTTCATGAAATAAGAAGTGATTCTCTTGTTGTGTGTGACTGTGACAGATGCAGAGGTGAATCACCCGGACTGGGCCCAAGCCATGTCCAGCCTGCAGTCATTTAGTGAAACATTGCCGAATCTTGTTTGAATGTGATGATTCCGAGGGGCTTTTTTCTCTCATTTGAATGTAAATCCCAGAGATGTAAAAAGAGTTGAGTGTATGGATTGTGAGAGCGGCCACCTGGTAAAATGGGCACATCTAGGTAAATTAGAATGTGAGGAAGGTGTCCCTATTAAGCGTGTACAAGTGTCTTGTAGGTATAAAGTCAAGACCATGGCGACCCACACTTGTGATGCCAAACGCTGGATAAAAGGACCGGTTGTGGTTTTTGCTGAGCCAACTCGGGATGAACCCAGAACAGAAATGGAGTCCTGCTGGGAACGAGCTGAAACATTGGACATGGACTGGATGATTTAAAAATGAAATGTATTAATGAGATGATATGTGTTGTAACCATTTGTAATGTTTGAATAATCTTTAGTCTGTAACGAATACTGTAAAGTGCTCTCTCTCTAAGACCGTATAACAGAATCTGGTACAACTTGATACACTGGCCGGCCTTGAGCAGTCTCTTATCAAGATAGGCACAGCTCCAGAATTGAGGGCTGGAATTTTTAATACTTTTTCAGCTTAAATACAGAATAATGCTATACTAATAAATACATGTTAAAATGTTTGCTTTAAATAGTATAGATTGTTGTGGTAACATATAATCATAGGTAGTGATAATTATTGTTAGTATGAAATACTATGAACAATTTTACGATAAGATCATATGATTCACTTTGCTTAATATGATAGTATACCTGAAGCCCTTTTCTACCAAGATGAGCATAGTTGAAAACTGAGTCCTAATTTAATGAAAAGGATTACTGTGTGCTTGCATTCAAGAATTATAACTTCTGGAGTATAAAGGGAAAAGGAGTTAGGAGTATTTTTAAGGAAAAGAAAAACAGGAAAGGATTAAAAGATCTCGCTTTAAATAGGTTTCTGTTTGTAATTCAGTTTTAAATAAGTAGGTGAGTAAGAACAACCTAGAGTAAAAGCAGACTCTAACTTAAGAAAATAAGCATTGTCAGAAGATACACCACAAATAGAGAGTAGGGAAATTGAATAAGAACCTATTGTAAAATTGCTGATATACTGCTGCTAGCAGAAAGAAATAAGGTTAGCAGCCATACGCTATAAGAAGTAACATACTAGTTTGACTCTGAAGTTAAAAGATGCAGCATAAAGAAAAGTTGTGGTGAATATACAAAATAAAAGGATTGAATAAATAATGAAGAATAAAAAGCAGGAGATAGGTTTTAGAAGAATAAACTATGTGACCTGTCTTCTTGAACTCTCTATCAGCCTGCCCTTGGAGAAATTAATATTAGCTGCTGGAAGGCCTCTTTGGTGGGAGGAAGCCGAAATTTTCTTATCGGAAGGTTTATAGTACCGGGGGCCTGGCTGCACCTGTAGGGAGTTAGACTGGATGGTATCAACACCTAAAATAACTAGTCGAAGGGCAAAGGAGGCATACGAGATATAGAAACATCCACCACTACCAAACTTGGCAAGGAAAGAGATGTCTTTAACAAACTGGATTTAGCCAGTATGAATATAGCTGAAACATACAGGGTCATCTGAGTGTCAATTGAGTTCAGGCAATTGGGGCCCATAGGAGAGAAAGGCATTACAACTTCATAGCTCAATAAAATAGTTGGGTTTTTCATAAGGAGAAAACTCTATACTAGAAGAGATATAGAATAAAGGTTCCCTATAATACTGGCTAAACATACACCAGTAAGGAAGGAAACTAATTTGAGTGAGATGACATGAAGGAATATATTTTGAAAGCCAAGTTCATGTAATCAATTATAACCATTATAAACTATAAACTGCTATATTATGATATAAACTGTTGGTATTGCATATATTCAAAAACACCACTTTTCTTATATTGGTGTTGCATATATTTAAAACACCACTCCTTTTTATAATGCACCCATATTAAGTAGTGAATCAAGGTTGCAGGGATTTTGTGAACTCTGCTTCACCTAACTTTTCAGATGAAGGAGGGGGGCCAAGAATGAGTGGATGAGAACATGGGCTAGTGTTGATTTGTTGGCATATGATTTTAATTGAGTCTGGGGAGTTGGTTGAATTCTTTAGAGATTACTGTTTGCCAAAAGATAAGGACTGTCCATATAGATTAATGATTGGATCTAATTGGGGTTTCCCATTGCTTTCAATGGGACGAAAATTGTATAAAACCCTGGGTCGATCACACTGAGACCACCACAATCAAGACTCAGCTTGGCAGAGAGCCACGTGGTCCATCCTTTGCAGATCTCCACAGAACAGTCCTTCTCTTTTGTTCACGCTTACTTCCTTATAATAGGAGGTAAGCACATTAATGGTATTATTGTATCTCGCATTTATTGGTTATATTGCTATGAGGTTTTGAAACTATGTTTTGGTATTGAGGGTGTTATATTGAATGTGCTAAAACATAGCAGTGGGTGCTTGTGTAGGCTTTGTGCTTAGCCAGCCTGAGGGCTGCACTGAATACATATAATTGTATTATGTTATTGAAGTATTAAATGCTGAAGCTTGTAATAAACTTAGGATTGCTAATTATTGTTACATGTTTTCGGTTTTGGTAGTATCATAAAACTACTAAACCAATATTAAAGGCATTTTAATAAAACGAAGGAGCGCTGATGTTGCTCTGATTCGTAAAAACTTTGAATAAATGAGTCTGAGTGATTTTCTTGATTAAATAAAAAGGTTTTAAGGACACACCGCTCGTCCAGTGCTCGAACATAAACCACTAGGAGTTTTAAACATCTCTGTCCTCCTTAACGTCTCCCCTGAGTTAAGAGTGTGTGCAGAGCGAATAATATAATAAAAGAGAACGTGAAAAGTGAAAACGTGACAAGACCAAGAAACATTTTCTGCTCTAAGTTTCGTCAGTTCCGCTTTGCCCATCTAAGCCACGGTGCCCCGCGTCACTTCAAACCTGCGCAGAGGCTTTCAGCATGGTAATGTATTTCCCATACCATGCACCACTCCAAAATGAACTACGGGACATTTCTGCAAATGAAACAAAACATGCATTTCCCACCTCAGACATGGAAATCTACATTCATTTCACTTGATTGATCGCACGCTTCAGTTCCAGAAACATTCATGGCAAATTCACTTTTTTTTTTAAAGTAGGTAAAACCTCAGGTTCCACCGAGATTTGAACTGGGATCTCTGGATTCAGAGTGCTAACCAGTACACCATGGAACTGAAGGTGAAGGGTCTGTCACTCCCTCTACTCCAAGGTATCAAATGTCCCTACTGACGACCCTTCGAGCGCCCAGCCTTAACCATGTCTCATTGCACACAACCGTCAACATTTCAATTTATCTGGTACCGATAAACATCACATGTTGGAAGTTTGTCAGAATCTCAGACCTGTAAAATGTCATACCTTATTAATTCTGTATTGATGGTACAAACATTTTGTGGGAGCAGGTTTGTTGTCAAAAGCAGAGCACTGTTGGTGTTTCGTTGTGTCTGTGTTTTAATTTGGAAGCCTCATGTTTGTGCTTGTGCTGTGTCTGTGTAAATGTGTGTGCATACGAATGAACTGGAAACAATGGCATGTTTTCTTGTTTGAAATGAGTGAGCCAAGAAGAGGCAGCTTTATTTTCCACCATGCTGCATTTACGAGTGTGCTTATTTCCAAACATTTCTAGGCTGTGGATAACTATTCAACACTAGCTGGTGTGCTCCTTGCTTTGTTTAACACAAGCTCTATTTCATAATCCCATGATTAGTACTCACTTTAACTTAAGAAAAGCCTTCAGTAGGCCTATGTCTTATAACTGGAATCAAAGGGAAATGAATATATGAGATATTAGAGTCAGTGTTTCCCAGCATTCATCACTGTGAGCAGCTCCTTCCTCCAGACACAGACCACATTGTAGTGTTTAGATGACTGGGTGTGAGGAGCCTTGTGTTAACAATGGGAGAACTGGGCTGACTGGAGAGGTAACTGCTGCCTATTTCAATTGTCTTATTACTGTGTTATTACATTATGGACAGCAGTGGTGCTCTGGCTCCCTCTTGTGGTCATTATTAATATCTTCAGTGTGTCTCTCGGAGGTCAAATTAATGGAAGCTATAGTGCTGCTGACAGTAGTAATCTCCTGCATCTTCAGCCTGGACTCCACTGATGGTCAGCATGAAGTTTGTTCTTGACCTGCTGTCAGTGAATGGAGCTGGAGTTCCAGAGACTCGGCTATTCAGTGAAGAGAAGAGGACATTTGATATTTATTTATTTCATTATTTATTTACGTATTTATTTCGTTTTTTTTTTTTATTTATTTACTTATATTTATTTATTTATTTTGTTTTTTTAATGTCTTTATTTATTTCGTCTTTTCATTTTGGCACAATCTTTTCACCCTTGTATTTCGAGCTATACCGTCAATCGTGCTCGAAATAAAAAGCGAAATAAAAAGCGAAACAAATAAATAAACATATAAGTAAATAAATAACGAAATAAATAAATAAATAGATGCATTATTAAATATATTTCAGTTTCTACTTATTTATGTATTTATTTCGTTTTTTATTTATTTTTTTATTTATTTATAATTTTATTTATTTATTTATTTATTTATTTATTTATTTAGACACAAATTATCTTCCATATTACCATGTTTGGCATGCTTGCTGTGCACTCTATCATTGTATAACAAGCACAGACCCCGCTTGGACTTCGTGGTGCATCGGTAGCGCATCTGACTCCAGATCAGAAGGTTGCGTGTTCAAATCACGTCGAGGTCAAATTCTTTGTTTCCATTCCACACTATTTCATCTTTTAACGTGTTTGGATTTGAATGTTTCCGGGCTTTTATTTATACAATTTAGCCTACACAACATATTGATTGTATAGCGATCAAACAGAGATTTATTGTATTGCGATTATATTTTTTGTTTCATTTGATAGTGCACAATAAATTAAAGTGACTCCCAAATTAATGTTGGCCAGTCTTCAATGACAAAGTTGGGTAATAAAGTCATATTAACACTTCCTTGCATGAGATATTGAAAATAGCTATACAAATACTAGTTTGGAAGAAATGTAAAGTACAGCGAGTAATATTTTATACCTTTAATCTTAACAGACCTTTAAAAATTAACAACGAAGACATAAAAAAGAAGCACGTAGTCGGCAGGATGTGAAAATGCGCGGGGAAATACCAGCGGATTTCAAACACATCACCTTATCCACTTGACCACGACTACTTTGTGTAACATTTCGAGATCTATAAACATATCACAGACAAAGAATAAATACACACACACACCGTTTTTAAAACACTGACGAAGCCACAATCCCTAGTTTAGGAGGCCAGTGCCTTATCCTTTAGGTGACTGCGGCACTTTCATATGGATAGTAGTCAGTGTGACAATACACGACCAGAGGGAAGAAGGCAGTGGTTTCCTTGTCATTCCATTGCCATACTACATTGTGCATGTTCAGAATATGCGGGAATCCTGAAAACAGCATTGGAATATGTGAACAAATCAATCACTGAATTTAATTAACTCATGGATTAACCGCGATTGAGTGTTACAGTTGTTAATTAACTTGCAAAGCAAACGTTATAGAGCTCAATTTTTAAGAGTTCAAGAGATGACTTATATGCAGCAGCTGGCAGTATTGACCTATTCCCAAAAACTATCTTTTGGTCTTTCTGGGAACAATTGAAAAAAAAGAAAACAATGTCATTTGTAAATAAACTAATTTGATAGAAAAACTTAAAGTTTTAGAGGTCAAGTGTCGATTTGAATGTGTCCAGTAATCTGCACATTTCCTTGATCGCGAATATAATACGAAGTCTTGCCTTCAGTTAATATTTTAAAAAAACTACTTTGCTAACAGAAGAAAAACAAACTAGCAGAGGATGGTTTCGAGCCATGGACCGCTGGGTTATGGGCCCAGCACGCTTCTGCAGCGCCACTCTATTACAGCTGTCTCTTGACTGAATTACCAAGCAGAAGAAAAAAAAAACTGAATTCATCGTTTTAACCAGCCACACGACGGGCCGGGCTGAACCATGGAAACGTTGCAAATCATAGATGATCCATTTTCTTTTCCCCAAATACTTTATGCAAAGTTTGCAGCCTTTCTGCCCACTTTGATCACAGGCAGTTTTATCCCCCAGTTTTGGCTGATAATTCCAATATTCTGTCTCTGTAAATGTGTTAAATCGTGGAATGCTTTTTTTGTTTAAAATTACACTGAAGACGTATATAATTTTTAAATATAGAACGTTCTAAAAGTCAGGCCTGCTAGCTCAGTTGGTAGAGTGTGCGGCTCTTAATCTCAGGGTTGTGGTTTCGAGCCCCACGCTAGGCGTCCTTTTTCACTCTAAAAAGTAAGGGTTCTTTGAGGGTTCCTCAAGGAACTTAGGGTTCTATTGCAAGTTTTTTTCTCAGTAAGGGTTCGTTTGGGAACCTCTGGTTGCTCTGTCTAATATAATATCGCAAAGGTTTCATTTTAGAACCCTTTATATCAATACATTGTAAATTGTGCTCTACAATGTTGTTGTGCAAACCGCAATTTTAATACACAATACATGATGAGAGAAAGTCTGTCATAAAAAGGTAAGCACCATAAATGGTTCGAATTTTGTACACGGTATTGAGAGGAAATCAAAGAGCAGATAATATTTTGCCAAATATTTAACTAGAATTTATAATAGTATATGTATGTATAACATATGCATTGTAGTTTATAGCTTCCATTTGTATCCATCTTGAACAGAACCTTTAATTGGATAAATATGTAGGAAAAACCCATACGACGTTCAACACAATAATAAAACCTCAGGGCGAGATACCCCTGCACAACACAATACAAATATATATATACACACACACACACACATACACATATTATGCGTTCTTAATTTACAATTCATTGCAAATGTTTTAAGGTGTGTGTTTCTTCCACACGATACGTTATTCTTTAAATCTTAATCCTTTGTAAAACAAAAATCACATTTAACAACACATGTATGAAACACACTAAATAACATGTTCTGTGTTTTGTTTATTTATTATATCGCTGGCAAAAGGCTGTTTGAAATGTTTTTAATACTAAATGTAATAAAAGTGCGGACCATGAAGAGTTGCCCCAGCAACAGCGGGTGCCCTCTCAACCAATCAGCTGCCAGCGCAACCTGCAGCGCGAGGCCACCCGATACGCATGCCAGCGTCAGTGACACACTGTCCGATACGCATGCCAGCATCAGTGACACACTGTCCGATACGCATGCCAGCGTCAGTGACACACTGTCGCTGGAGATGAAAAGCGCTCAGTGCCTATTGGCGCTGGTGTGTAATACCTGTAACATGTTAAACCAGCGCTCAGTGCCGCACCGCTGCGGACCAGCAGCCCATTGCAAGCTAGCAAGCCAATATAGAAAGTGTCCCATGACAAGTGTTCGTGTGGTGTTTTAGCTTGCTGAAATCATTTTCTTTAGAAACTTTATTTTTATTTTTGATGGCGCACATTGTAAGTGATATTCTGGAAGACGAGACTCCCTTTTCAAAGCGCGTAGAAACAAGCAATCAGCAGCGACACTGCTTCCCGGCAGCTTTTGTCGAAATTCTCTTTTTATATTTATTTTCTGTTAACATTAGTTTATGGATAATCATGGTTGCTTTTAAATTGTTACAAAAAAAAGACTATTCTATAGTCCATTCATTTTAATTCCGTACATGGTCTTGTTGTACTAGTGCTCAAATATACACCCCCTTTTTTCTTTCTATATTTACCCCAAACCTCGCTGAATATAATCTTAGGAAATGACATGTCAGCACTGTGCTTGCATCCAGAGCGCGTCTGCCGATGAAAATAAAAATACGGCTAAAAACAAAACAGTATTCGGTTCAACAGAGACAGTTAGTAACTTAAAAACAAATAAACTAAATCATATCTGTCTGTGTAGTTTGAATTTTGAATGTGCCGCCCCTGCATGTTCTGCGACGCTCAGCCAATAGGCAGGGACGGGACGTTGAAAAGAATTGTGGGAAATGTGGGATCAGGCATAGAAGCGAAGGTATATTTCAAGGTCTTAAAACTACAGTGCATGGTTGAATACTGTGACATCAGCAGCAAATAGGTGCAAGTATAAGGTGCATAAGAGAGCAGAGTGCTGTGCTGTCCAGAAGGGAGACTTCAGTTTTCCAGGTGTTGTCTGAAGAGGTGAGTCTTGAGGAGGCGCCAGAAGGTGGTCAGGGATTGGGCAGTCCTGACATCCGTAGGAAGGTCGTTCCACCACTTTGGGGCGAGAGTGGAGAAGGATCGGGCTCTGGAAGCAGGGGAGCGTAGAGGAGGTACAGCCATTCTTCTAGATCAGGCGGAGCGGAGAGGTTGGTTGGGGGTATAGGGAGAGATGAGGGTCTGGAGGTAGCTGGGTGCAGTCTGGTCAAGGCAACGGTAGGCAAGTACAAGAGTCTTGAACTGGATGCGAGCAGCGATCTGGAGCCAGTGGAGTGAACGGAGCAGTGGAGTTGCGTGGGAGAAGTGCGGCAGAGAGAATACCAGGTGAGCAGCGGAGTTCTGGATGAGGTGGAGCGGACGGGTGGCGGATGCAGGGAGGCCAGCCAGGAGGGAGTTGCAGTAGTCTAGGCGGGAGAGTACCAAGGCCTGGACCAGGAGCTGGGTGGTGTAGTTGGTGAGGAAGGGTCGGATTCTTCGTATGTTGCTCAGGAAGAATCGGCAAGTGCGTGCCAGAGTGGAGATGTGCTGGGAGTAAGAGAGGCAGGGGTCCAGGGTGACTCCAAGGTTCTTAGCTGAGGAGGAGGGAGAGAGTGTGGTAGATTCCAGAGGAACAGAGATAGAGAGATCACAGGAGGGGGATGAGGAGGGGGGAAAGAAGAGGAGGTCAGATTTAGAGAGGTTGAAAGCAGAGAGCCGGCGGTGCACAGCCCACTCTAGGGTTTTGGAGAGGAAGGGTAGGAGGGAGACAGGATGGTAGCTCTGGAGGGAGGTGGGGTCTAGGGTAGGTTTTTTTGAGGAGGGGAGTGATAGAGGCATGTTTGAAGGCAGAGGGAAAGAGACCAGAAAGGAGAGAGGTGTTGAGAAGGGAGGAGATGAAGGGAAGTAGAGCAGGAGCAGCAGCTTGAAAGAGGTGAGTGGGGAGGGGGTCCAGGGCACATGTGGTGGGTTTGTGACCCTGGAGCAGGGAGGAAAGGTCAGAGTCTGAGAGGGGAGAGAAGGTGGAGAAGGAGGGGGAGTTGGTAGGGGGTGGAGTGGGTGTAGGGGTTGGAGCTGGAGAGGTGTTAAAGAGTTTGTGGATATCTGAGATTTTAGAAGAGAAGAAAGAGGCAAAGTCATCAGAGGAGATAGAGGGGGGAGGGTTAAGGAGGGAGGAGAAGGTAGAGAATAGTTTACGTGGGTTGTTAGTGGAGGCTTGGATTAAAGATTGGAAATAAGAACATTTAGCAGAGGAGAGAGAAGAGGAGAAGGAGGAGAGGAGAGAGCGGTAGAGGTCTAGGGCAGCAGGGAGTTTGGTTTTCTTCCATTTCTTTTCAGCAGATCGCAGTGTGGTCCTTGCTGAGCGGAGCACGGAGCACGGAGGAGAACCAGGGTTGGGGAGGGGAGGGGCGAGCAGGTCGGGAGGTGAGGGGGCAGAGGGAGTCGAGGGAGGAGGTGAGGGAGGAGAAGAGGGTAGAGGTAGCAGAGTCTACAGAGAGTTGGGAGAAGGCATCGATAGGAGGGAGGTGAGAGAGAGCGGTGGAGGCAAGGACAGAGGGGGAGAGAGAGCAGAGGTTACGGCGAGAGGTGACCGTGGGGGTAGGAAGAGCAGGGAGGGAGGGGAGAGACAGAGAAAAAGAGATGAAGTAGTGATCAGAGAGGTCCAGGGGGGTGACAGAGAGGGTGGAGGGGGAGCAGGCCCTGGAGAAGGTTAGGTCCAGTTGACAGCCAGCTTTGTGGGAAGGGGGGGATGGAGAGAGACAGAAGTCGAAGGAGTGAAGGAGAGGGAGGAATCCAGCAGAGTGGCTGGGTTTGGAGAGATGGATATTAAAGTCACCTAACAGGACAGTTGGGGTGGACAGAGAGGGGAGGGAGGAGAGTAGATAGTCAAGTTCATTGAGAAAGTGAGTGAGAGGTCCAGGGGGGCGGTACAGTACAATTAGCAGGAGTTGACAGGGAGAGGTTAGTTGGACAGCATGAAATTCAAAGGTGTTAACAGAGAGTGAGGAGAGGTCGGAGGGGACAGAAAAGAGTAAGGAGGGAGAAAGGAGAAGACCAGTCCCACCTCCCCGTCCAGTGAGACGCAGGGTATGGGACAGGACGTAGAGAGAGGACAGGGCAGCAGGAGTTATAGTGTTATCAGGGGACAGCCAGGTTTCAGTGAGAGCAAGGAAATCGAGAGAGAGGTGGGAGGCAAAGGCAGAGATGAAATCAGCTTTGTTAGCAGAAGAGTGACAGTTCCAGAGTGCAGCAGAGAGAGTGCGAGGGGGGAGAGGGGGAGAGAGGGGTAGAGGCAGCGGGATGAGGTTAGAGGGGTTGGAGGAGCAGTGGTGGAGAGAGGGCAGAGGACGAGAGCGAGAGGACAGAACATGGATGTGAGAGACAGTCATAGCAGGACAGGTGAGACAAATAGGCACAGTGGGAGCAGTGGGTGAGGGGAGGGTACAGACCTGACTAGTAGTAGATGGCGTCTTCCAGGGCGCTGCTAGGTTTGTATCTTTTCCAACAGCGTCTTGGTGCAGGCCTCCCCTCGCTGGACTCCCACAGCTAGACTCCCACAGCTAGACTCCGGCTCTTTTGTTGTGAGGCTCTTCAGTTTGCAGGCGCTCAGTTTGCTGGCGCAAAAATAGCCTGCCTGACTAATATAACTATCTGCCTCAGACGCTGGATACCTGAAGTTTGTCGTGTGATATAAAAGCAAGTATTATCATTTTTGATTGTTCAATTTATTTTTGAATTTGCAAATGCCAGACTACATTGCCAATAAAAAAAATTATAGAACAATCTGAATCGCTCTTATCAATCAGCGATGTAGCCTATGAGAATCGCTGCCACAACACGAGGGGAATTAGCTCAAATGGTAGAGCGAGAAGTACTGGGATCGATGCCCGCATTCTCCAAATAGTTTTAATGTATCTACGTATTTAGTCCCAATGCATCATGGAGAGAAATACAAAGTGTGACAATTCTTTGTAACAGAGAAGCCCGCCCTACATGTGTATTTTAAAGCACAGTCTGTTAATTTGTAACATTCCCCAAACTGAAAAAGTGCAGTGCGCCCTCCGTCGTATGTCTTCCGAGAAGCACAAATGGAAATTTAATGTATTTTTTTAGCAATGGATCACGCATCATTTGCATTGCCTGCCTTCCTGCTTTGCAGTGTAAAGTATGTCAAATGTGTTCTTAAAATCTGATGAAGATTCCCATTTGAACCGTAAGTATTTGGTTTAAATTGTAGCTATTTACACACACTGCTGTGTTGGACCCCCAGTGTGTTATCTAACAAAATGACGTATGTTGTGCTGCCATAATGGATTACATAGACTTTCCTGCCCCGTGTTGCTTTCATCTTAGATGTGGTTTCAGGTTCGGCTGAGTTCTGCTCCCTCGATCAGGTTCTGCAGCATCTCACCTTGCTAATCACTCTAACATGCTTTAGAGGAAGTACAGGTTGGTCTCTGTGGTGCAATCGGTTAGCGCGTTCGGCTGTTAACCGAAAGGTTGGTGGTTCAAGCCCACCCAGGGACGATGCATTTTGAATTTCTTAATCACATTAGAAAATGGCACTAATACGTTGTTATTTCCTCCAATTACACTGAAGAAAAAAATGTGCTCTGTTTTTTAGTTGAAAATAATACAAAACAAAATAAAAAGTCTTGGTGTTTGTCGAATCCCAGGATCGAACCAGGGACCTTCAGATCTTCAGTCTAACGCTCTCCCAACTGAGCTATTTCAGCGTGACAGGACTGCCTTTTCGAGATAGCATTCTTTTTGTCACACCATAAACAACCTAATAGACAAATGCACTTTACAAATGCATTTTGAAACACTAAGTTTTCTCCCAAATGCGGTTCTCAACAAATGGTTTAGCTTTTTTTTGTACTCCTTCCAGAGTAAGACCAAAAGGCAAACATCTAGGAAACAGGTAAAGACTGCAACCGGCTGCCTGAAAGTGCAGCGCTTGAACTGCCTCAACAAACGCTTAGCTCTAAAACGCGTACATTGAAAGTCTATTAACATCTTCAACACAATCATCTGTGTTCCAATAGCGTTTAATCCACAGGGTGATCAATAAAGTGACTGCTGGCTTTGTTAAACATTAACAAGACGTTTTCAGGATTCACGCTATTTTTGAACAAGCACAATAGGATATAGGAACATAAGAACATAAGAAAGATTACAAACGAGAGGAGGCCATTCAGCCCATCATTCTCATTTGGTTGTTAGTAGCTTATTGATCCCAGACTCTCATCAAACAGCTTCTTGAAGGATCCCAGGGTGTCAGCTTCAACATTACTGGGGAGTTGGTTCCAGACCCTCACAATTCCCTGTGTAGAAAAGTGCCTCCTATTTTCTGTTCTGAATGCCCCTTTATGTAATCTCCATTTGTAACCGCTGGGCCTTGTTTCTTTTTTCATGTTAAAAAAGAAGTCCCCTGGGTCGACATTGTCTCTACCTTTTAGGATTTTGAATGTTTGAATCAGATCGCCGCGTAGTCTTCTTTGTTCAAGGCTGAATAGATTCAATTCTTTTAGCCTGTCTGCATACAACATGCCTTTTAAACCTGGGATGTTTCTGGTTGCTCTTCTTTGCACTCTTTCTAGAGCAGCAATATCCTTTTTGCAGAGAGGTGATCAGAACTGATCACAATATTCTAGGTAAGGTCTTACTAATGCATTGTAACCTTTTATAATTGGATCGTGGTCTCAGGCTGGGATGCGGACCATTGAGAACAGTACAAACGATCTATTACTGGAAGTGGCTTACATGAGAAATGCCCTCGTTTAACATGCTAGGATGATCGACTTCGGCATTCTCCAACTTCTGTTTACATTTTCTAACACTTTATGAGGATGAATACAAAGTTTGACACTTTCCTTGTAAGTGGGGGTAAACACAAGATATTTTCAGATGTAATGCCTTTTTTTAAGCTCAATCTAGTCCTGCGTAGTGCAAATAACATAACTATATTTGTATATTAGTCAAACCCTATTTAAAGTGTTCTTAAATTGTTTTAACATTAGCAATGATCCATTTGAAATTTGCTTATTGATTTAAACAACTGAACAATTTTAGGCTTGATGGTTTCTTTTTTCCGCGTTTCTACCAGTATGAGATAAGCACTCAAAATGTGTCCCCTTCCTTCAACAATCCACCGACTGAAGATTGGAGTGGTCATCAGTAGCAGCGAGCAGGTGCCCGAAAACAACACTCATTGTCAGCTTGGTGTTGAGAAGAAAACACTCCCGCTCCTCCTGGTGGATACCGAGAACAATCCCTTCAAAACATGTTTCACTCTAGAAATGATCCTTGCAAATATAGTCTTAACTTTTATTAGCAGACCGTCACCCCCAACTGGCAAGCTCACTTCATATGATACAATGACTGGGCAAAAACGAGGTGTTACATTAACAATACAAACTAACTTGAGACAGCCAAGCCGTTAAAGCATACGTTAAGTTTGTCGTGTGATACAAAAGCAAGTTTTATCATTTTTGCATTGCCTGCCTCTTCAAACAAGCTCGAGCCACAGCACACAGCGCTGCTGCAGCGGGACATAAAGGTGGATTTTAAAGCGACTGAATCAATGAGCTTGAGACTACTTTTTGAAGAAACTGAAAACATACATTTAGTCGAAATATTTTCTATTTTGTTAATGAATTTATTTTTTGAATTTGCAAATCAGTTCAGTTTATATTTTAGAAAATCTACTTTGCTAACAGAAGAAAAACAAGCTAGCAGAGGATGGTTTCGATCCATCGACCTCTGGGTTATGGGCCCAGCATGCTTCCGCTGCGCCACTCTGCTACAGTTGCCTCAAGACTGAATAACCAAGCAGAAGAAAACAAAACTGAACTCATCGTTTTAACCAGCCACACGGCAGTGGCCGGGCCGAACCATAGAAACGTTGCAAATCAGAGAGATCCATTTTCTTTTCTCCCAAATACCTTATGGAAAGTATGCAACTTTTCTGCCCACTTTGATCACGGGCGGTTTTATCCCCCAGTTTCGGCTGCCAATTCCAATATTCCATCTCTCTAAAGCATCTTAAATCGTGGAAAGCGCTCTTTGTTTAAAATTACACTGAAGACTTCTTTTGTTCGACCAGGCTTACAATTAGATATTGTCTTGCTTTTAAGTAGATTTTGTGAATCGCATATGGGGCGCTCTAGAAAATATTTAAGATTCATTGATTTATTGTTAGCCTGCGTTCGGTCTGGGAAGTTTAATTTTTAAAGACAACGTCGAAAGGTCTGATAAATGACATTGTAATTATTTGAGATGCATGTAGACAATAATGTAGGAGCACCAACACAGTCCTCCCTAGGTTCCATAGTGTAGTGGTTATCACGTCTGCTTTACACGCAGAAAGCCCTGGGTTCGATCCCTAGTGGAACCATTTCAGCATGTTTTTAAATTACTGGTCAAGACAAAGTCTCTCTGGGGTTGGCCGATCATTAAATTGCAGATGTAAGTTCCTGGTCCCATCATATAAGCAAGACAGTTTATTCACAAATAAATACATACACTTTTATTTATGTTTCTTTTGTTGATAAATTAACCCAATACATTATTGCATTCCTCCACGTCATTAGATGAGCAAAGCCTCTTTGTGCCAGTGCGCATTCAGAGGAGTCGCGCTGTGAGAATCCGTCTTCTGTGTCACTCAGTACTGCCAGCTTTCCCCCGTTGGTGATATATTGGTCAGCATAGCTGCTTTCCAAGAAATTGACCCGAGACGATTCACAGCCAGTACAACGATAGGTTGCGGATGCAACCCCGGTTCCCTGAAAGAGAAAATAACCATCAAGGTATGGGATATTGCCGTCAGGCAGTAGGGATTGGCTGAGCTTTATAGCAAAGCTGCCGATAGGCCTCCGCGCGAGCTGCCGTGTAAGCCCGCCCCCCTGGGAGCTTACTATACGCACCGCGCGGAGACTCTCTTCCTCTTTTGCTCTTCAGGCCGTGAAGGCTTCCGGAGCGACCTCGCGGCTTGATGGTTATTTTCTCTTTCAGGGAACCGGGTTGCATCTGCAACCCATCGCCCCTTTCAAGTCAAAATAACCATCAAGGTATGGGAACAGTATACCCAAGCCGTTCGCGAGGGAGGATTCTCGCAGTAGGACAGACTTTATATAACGCAACTCGCGTAGAGGCAATACATCTACGCGCATATGCGGAGCTGCGCCTCAGCGTCTATGCTCGCAATGACACCTGTCCTAAGGTGGAATAGTCAACACCATCTTATCAACCACTCTATATGTCCGCATCCTGAGGCGTCATAGAGTGTAGCACAGATGCTCCAAATAGTGGAGCAGAGGAATCCAGCACGTTCAACCGGTAAAACCTCATGAAAGTATGCGGTGTAGCCCAACTGGCTGCTGCGCAAATGTCAGACACCGGCACCCCTCTAAAGAGGGCCCAGGATGTTGCCATACCCCTAGTGGAATGCGCCTTCAACTGCCCTGGTGGCGGAAGGCCTGCAGATTCATAAGCTAATTTAATAGCATCCACTATCCAATGGGAAAGGCGTTGTTTAGACAACGGCTGACCCAAAGTCCTAGAACCATGGCATATGAACAATTGTTCCGTTTGCCTCACAGTCGTTGTACGGTCAATATAACACCTCAATGCCCACACGGGGCAGAGCATGTGTAACCGTTCTTCCTCTGGGGAAGAAAAAGGAGGAGGATGGAACGCCATCAACTTGACTGATTGGTTCATATGAAACGGGGATATGACCTTGGGTAAAAAGGCCGGGTTAGGGTGCATGGAGACCTTAGAACCGTCTTCTGCGAAACGAGTACATGACAAATGCACTGAAAGCGCATGTAACTCGCTCACGCATTTGGCTGATACCACAGACAGCAAAAAACGCAGTTTTATGAGACACGACTTCATATCCACGCTGTGGAGAGGCTCGAACGGGTGCCTTTGTAAGGGGGTTCTAGCACCATGTCAAGGCTCCATGACGGTAAACTGGTCGTTCTCGGAGGCCGCAAACGTCTTGCGCCCTTTAGGAACTGCGATGCCAGAAAATGGCAACCTGGTGATAAACCGTCAATGCGTACATGGCAAGCTGATATGGCGGCTAAATACACTTTAAGTGTAGAGGAGATTTCCTTCATCTAACAGTTTCTGTAGAAACTGTAATATCACTATAGGGCAGGATATTTGGTCATGGCCCTCTGCCAGACACCAGTTCTGAAACAACTGCCATTTGTAATGCGTGTATTGCGACCTAGTAGAGGGTGCTCTGGCGCTCTGAATGGTCAAAAACCCGCCGTGAAAAGCCCTAGGGCTGACAGGCGCTCCCCGCTCAGGGCCAAGCCCATAGCTGCATGAGCTTGGGGTTCGGGTGCCATAGCCCTCCTTGGGCTTGGGACAACAGGTCCGCTTCGCAGAGGGGCTCCCTCGGGCGACCGTGCAACAACTGCACCAGACTCGGGAATCATATTCTCCGAGGCCACCGAGGCGATCAGAATCACCCTGACCTTCTCCAAGAAGGTCAGGGTGCGTGGTCAAGCAGTGCGTGGTCTCTCGCGAAGCGAAGAGATCTACTTGCGCTGTGCCGAACCATTCCCAGATGTGCTCTACCACCCGAGGGTGAAGACGCCATTCGCCTGCAAGAGGACCTCCTCTGGACAGGAGATCCGCTGCGTAATTGACTCTGCCCGGTAGGTGAACCGCACGCAGAGAGGCTAAACGCGGTTGTGCCCAAAGCAACAGCCGTGTTACCATCCGGTGAAGACCGGGGGACCGCAAGCCGCCCTGGCGGTTGATATACGCCACTACCGTGGTGTTGTCTGACCGCACTAACACATGCTTGCCTAGAAGCACTGGCAAGAAGTGCCGAAGGGCGAGGTCCACCGCTCTGAGTTCCAGAGCATTGATGTGGGCTGACCTCCAGGGTCCTGACCATACTCCACGTGTCCCTGTCCCGTTCCAGACTGCTCCCCAACCCTGGTTGGAAGCGTCGGTTGTGATGACTTCCCTTCGGAAGATGGGACCCAAGCGTACGCCCTGGCGGATGTTCGAAGGAACTTTCCACCAACGTAGTGCTTCCCAGCAGGTTCGGGATACCCTCAACCTGCGGCGCTTGTCTTTCTGCGGATGCAACGCTACATTGAACCAGGCCTGTAGTGGTCTCTGGTGTAGTAAGCCCAAGGGAAGGGCTTGTGGTGGCAGCCATCAACCCCAGCATGCGCTGACACAGCTCCATGCTGACTGTTTCTCTCAACCTGAATAGGGAGAGACATCGTTCCAACGAGGCAACTCTTTGTGTCGACAGGGTCACCTCCATAGACACTGAGTCTAGATGCAGACCCAAGAATTCGGTCTGTTGGCTCGGCACGAGGCGGCTCTTCTCTGAATTCACCTTCAGACCTAGCCGCTGGAGATGGTCTATAACCATCACTGTGTGCTGTGCCAACTGCTCCTTTGATCTTGCCGCCGCAGACAGAGCCAGTCGTCCAGATAGTTCAGCAGTCGGACGCCTTGAGCCCGCAAGGGAGCTAAAATGGCATCCATACACTTCGAAAAGGTTCGAGGAGCTAGAGACAGGCCGAATGGCAGGACACAAAACTCGTAGACCCTGCTCTGAAATGCGAAACGTAGATACTTCCTGTGACCCGGACAGATGGGAACGTGAAAGTACGCATCTGTTAGGTCCACGGTGGTAAACCAGTCGCCCTGCCGGACAGACTGGACAATGTGCCTGTGCGTAAGCATCTTGAACAACACCCGTAGGTATTTGTTCAGTACTCGCAGATCTAAAAAAGGACGGAGCCCGTCGTCTTTTTTGGGCACAAGGAAGTACTTGGAGTAGAACCCCTGGTCGGTCAGAGCAGGGTCTACTAGTTGAATGGCACGCTTCTTGAGCAATGCCTGTATTTCCACATTCAGAGCTGAGGACTGAACTGAGTCCTTCACTGCAGTTACCACCACTCCCCTGAAGGGGGGAGGTTTTAACCGGAACTGAAGGGTGTACCCGGTGAATATAGTTTTGCGCACCCAGATGTCGTTGGTGCATTGTTGCCAGAACAGGAGCTGTGGAACAGTGTAGGGGTGGGATAACAGCTGCCTGGGTTTCTCAGGGCTGCTTAGGCTGCGCTTGCTCACGAGGGGCCTGGCCAGAGCCACGAGGGCGCGGTCTGCCACCCCCTCTAGGGCGCCACCCTCCGCGCTGCCATCTTGCAAACGCGGGTTGGCTGCGTGCTGATACACCCAAAGGGGCGATTTTACTGCCCCGTGGTTGCGCCTGCTGCTGCAGCGGTGCTCTGCGCCACTGGCGCTCCTGTGGCAGCCTTGGCTGGAAGGGTTTGCTTGGCCACATCTTTGCCAACTGCTGTGATGCCTCACGCACCTTGACGGAGCGTTGCAGCATCTCCTCAACCGCTGGGCCAAACGTGTGCCCCGGTGATATCGGAGCATCTAGCAATGGGGCCTTATCAGGCTCCTGTACCCTCGCCTGCGAGAGCCAGAGCTGTCTTCTTGCCACCACAAGAGAAGCAATGCTCCTGCCCTGTGCTCGCGCATTCAATTGAGCCAGCTTAACCAACAGCTGCGCAGTTGCACCCAGCTCAGTCCTAAGGGCAACAGATGGGCACTCAGGCAGATCACGGACGAGCGCCGCCTGGTAGACCGTCAGGAGGCTGGCCACTTTAGACAGCCTAACTGCCTCTGTAGCCGCAGCATACCCCTTTTTCAGGTGGGCCTCCGTAGTCCTACACTGCCTGTTAGGGCAGGAGGGGTCCTTAGTCAGCCCCGATAATGTTGGCGCCTTTACCAACGCGGCGAACGCAGCGCCCACTGGTGGGAAGGACGCTAACCCAGCTTCGCTCGCCCCGTGCATGGTGAAGGCCGAAGCCTTGCGAGAAGTTGCAGGGGCGGAGGCCAGGGCTCCCCAGGTGGACTGCACCTCCTTAATAAAATCGGGGAATGCCGGTAGCATCCTGGACTGAAAGGGCTGGGCTGACGGCGACTCAAATAGAGAGTATCGTGTTGGCTCTAACACAGGCCAGTCCACGCCTAAGTGACGGGCTGCCCTCTCCACCACTGACCACATAGGGTCATTAGTATCCAGCACTTCAGGGTCATCCTGCCCAGAGTGATGGGATGCCACCTCAGGCTCCGTGCCCTCTTCAAATAGGGGCTCTACGTCTGACGCGTCCCTTGAGACAGCATCGACGTCCCATCCTTCCTGGGGTTGGCCGTGAGGCACTGGTGGAGGAACCACCGGCTGACTAGCGATGGGCCCGGTTGTTAGCTCTGGAGCCCGAGGCGCCACATTAAGCTAGGGTCATGAGGAGGGATTGCTGTCCCTTCGCGACCTCCATGGTGTGACATTTTGGAGGTGAGCTCAGCCACTCCAAATGTGTCCCTGTTGTCGCCTGCCCCATCGGGGGGCGAGAGTGCCTTCTATGGCGAGGCAATCGAGATCTCGACCTGGACTCCCTGGACTGCGAGAGCGTTCCCGAAACACGCCTGGCTGGGGACCTCTGACCAACTGTAAGCTGGGAGGATGAGCTCCTGGGAACTCTTGACGTCACCGGCGGCGTCAAAACACAAACACCGGCGTCAGCGCCGAGCACCGGCGTCGAGCACCCGGCGTCGAGCACCGTCGAGCACCGAGCGTCGAGCACCAGCGTCGAGCACCGGCGTCGAGCACCGAGCGTCGAGCACCGGCGTCAAGCACCGGCGTCGAGCACCCGAGCGTCGAGCACCCCGGCGTCGAGCACCGGCGTCGAACCGGCGTCAAGCACCGAAGCGTCAGTGCGTCGCGTCGGCGCCCGGCGTCGAGCACCGGCGTCGATGGGCGATGCACCGGCGTCGAGCACCCGGCGTCGGCGTCGAGCACCAGCCCCAGTGCAAAAGCACTAAGCACCAAAAGCGCCCAGCGCTGCACAAAGCGCCCGGCGCTGCACCAAGCGCAAGCGCTGACACCGCGCCGCGCCGGCGCCGAGCGCAAGTACCGGCGTGGAACTCTGGCACAGATGCCTGGCGTCAGCTGACCCACAAGCGGAGCGCTAAGTGCTGGTACAGTGTCTGATGCTGTGCAATACTTACCTGATGGTGCTGGGGATTTTGCACGTTAGTGGTTATCTTCCTCTGTATAGTGAATGGGATTTTTTTTTTGTGTGTTTGGAGGCTGCAGCAATATACAGAGTATAATAAATATATGTGTAAGAGAGGGGACTGTAGTATACAGTTGCCACGTGGCGGATAGAACGCGCCGCAGTGGGGAAGGAAGACTGCAGAGCAGACTACACACACACACACGGTCTAGCCTAAGCGAGACCGAGGATGCAGATATGCGCGTGGCCTAAGGCCAACGCAACACGCGTCCTAAACAATTAATACAATATATATAAACAATATATATACACACAATATATTACAAAAACCCCAAAACACAATAATAAAAATGATCAACAGAGGAAAGACGGAGAGACCACGAAGAAACGCGATGCCAAAGCAAAGCGTGAAGGAAATATATAATGTAAAAACAATATATAATCCTAAAACAATAATAATAATAATAATAATAATAATAATAATAATAATAAATAATAATTACTCCGAAGAGTATAACTGAAATAAACTCGGAGAAAGGGATAAACCAGCTTCTCAAGCCTAAGCTTATTGAGTACAATCAGTTAACAGCTCTAAGTCCTACCGCTACTGAGGCTGAAGGCAAAAGAGGAAGAGAGTCTCCGCGCGCTGCGTGTAGTAAGCTCCCAGGGGGGCGGGCTTACATGGCAGCTCACGCGGAGGCCTATCGGCAGCTTTGCTATAAAGCTCAGCCAATCCCTACTGCCTGACGGCAATATCCCATACCTTGATGGTTATTTTCGACTTGAAAGGGAACTGTGTTTATGCCCACGTTTCAATTAATGAACATTATAAAATCAAATCGCATTGTTTTATGTTTTCTTTACTTTTAAAGCTGAGAATCAAACACACTTCCGACAGCCCTGCTGGCTACGAACACGTATTGAGTCGGCTGTTTCCCGTGACGCTAGTGATACTGAGTGTTTTCCTAGTATCAGCGTCGGCATTACCATGCGTTTGGCATGCTTGCTGTGCACTCTAGCATTGCATAACAAGCACAAACACTACCAGGACTTCGTGTCGCAACGGTAGCGCGTCTGACTCCAGATTAGAAGGTTGTGTGTTCAGATCAGAAGGTTGTGTATTCAAATCACGGCGAGATCAAATTCTTTGTTTCTATTCCACACTGTTTAATCTTTTAAAGTGTTTGGATTTGAATGTTTCCGGGCGTTTATTTATACAATTTAGCCTACACAACATATTGATTGTATAGCGATCAAACAGAGTTATGGAATTAACAATACAAACTAACTTGAGACAGCCTAGCCTTATTATTATTATTATTATTATTATTATTATTATTATTTATTTCTTAGCAGACGCCCTTATCCAGAGTGACTTACAGTTGTGTACAAATAAAATACATCAGGAATTACAATTCAATTAAGAGCAAGATACAATCACTTCAGTTATAATGCAAGATACATCAATTACAGTTCAATTGAGAGCAAGATACAAAATACAATGACTTAGTCCTAGTAAGGGCAAATACAGAAGCACAGTGCAGTTTGATATCAGAGCAGTTCAAGAGCTGATAAGTGTAGATAGTTATATAAAGGCTAGATACAAGTGCAGGTAAAACAGTACTACAGATTGGGTTTAGTGCAGGGTTGAATACTGTAACATCAGCAGAAAATAGGTGCAAGTATAGGGTGCATAAGAGAGCTGAGTGCTGTGCTGTCCAGAAAGGAGACTTCAGTTTTCCAGGTGTTGTCTGAAGAGGTGCGTCTTGAGGAGGCGCCAGAAGGTGGTCAGGGATTGGGCAGTCCTGACATCCGTAGGAAGGTCATTCCACCACTTTGGGGCGAGGGTGGAGAAGGATCGGGCTCTGGAAGCAAGGGAGCGTAGAGGAGGTACAGCCATTCTTCTAGAGCAGGCGGAGTGGAGAGGTCGGGTGGGGGTATAGGGAGAGATGAGGGTCTGGAGGTAGCTGGGTGCAGTCTGGTCAAGGCAACGGTAGGCAAGTACAAGAGTCTTGAACTGGATGCGAGCAGCGATTGGGAGCCAGTGGAGTGAACGGAGCAGTGGAGTTGCGTGGGAGAAGCGCGGCAAAGAGAATACCAGGCGAGCAGCGGAGTTCTGGATGAGCTGGAGTGGACGGGTGGCGGACGCAGGGAGGCCAGCCAGGAGGGAGTTGCAGTAGTCTAGGCGGGAGAGTACCAGGGCCTGGACCAGGAGTTGGGTGGTGTAGTTGGTGAGGAAGGGTCGGATTCTTTGTATGTTGCTCAGGAAGAATCGGCAAGTGCATGCCAGAGTGGAGATGTGCTGAGAGTAAGAGAGGCAGGGGTCCAGGGTGACTCCAAGGTTCTTAGCTGAGGAGGAGGGAGAGAGTGTGGTAGATTCCAGAGGAACGGAGATAGAGAGATCACAGGAGGGGGATGAGGAGGGGGGAAAGAAGAGGAGGTCAGATTTAGAGAGGCTGAGTTTGAGGTGATGCAAATGCATCCAGGAGGAGATAGCAGACAGACAAGTAGAGATACGGGAGGGGATGGTGGAGTCAGAGGTGGGGAAGGAGAGGAATATCTGAGCATTGTCAGCATAGAAATGGTATGAGAAACCATAGGATGTGATGAGGGGGCCCAGGGAGCGGGTGTAGAGAGAGAACAGGAGGGAACCCAAGACTGACCCTTGGGGGACTCCTGTTGAGAAAGGGCGAGGTGTGGAGGTTGCCCCACGCCAGGTTACCTGGTAAGTGCGGTTGGAAAGGTAGGAGGAGAACCAGGCCAGAGCAGTGCCAGAGATTCCCAGATCAGCGAGAGAGGATAGTAGAATAGAGTGATCGACAGTGTCAAAGGCAGCAGAGAGGTCAAAGAGAATTAAGACAGAGGAGAGAGGGGCAGCACGGGCAGAGTTTACTGAGTTAGTGACAGACAGTAGGGCGGTTTTAGAGGAGTCTGTGTGGTCCGGTGGTTAAAGAAAAGGGCTTGTAACCAGAAGGTCCCCGGTTCAAATCCCACCTCACCCACTGACTCATTGTGTGAACCTGAGCAAGTCGCTTAACCACCTTGTGCTCCGTCTTTCGGGTGAGACGTAATTGTAAGTGACTCTGCAGCTGATGCATAGTTCACTCACCCCTCTGTAAGTCGCCTTGGATAAAGACGTCTGCTAAATAAACAAATAAATAAAAATAAAACCAGATTGGAGAGGGTCAAGCAGAGACTGGTTGGACAGGAAAGCAGAGAGCTGGCGGTGCACAGCCCGCTCGAGGGTTTTGGAGAGGAAGGGTAGGAGGGAGACAGGACGGTAGCTCTGGAGGGAGGTGGGGTCTAGGGTAGGTTTTTTGAGGAGGGGAGTGATAGAGGCATGTTTGAAGGCAGAGGGAAAGAGACCAGAAAGCAGAGAGGTGTTGAGAAGGGAGGAGATGATGGGAAGTAGAGCAGGAGCAGCAGCTTGAAAGAGGTGAGTGGGGAGGGGGTCCAGGGCACATGTGGTGGGTTTGTGACCCTGGAGCAGGGAGGAAAGGTCAGAGTCTGAGAGGGGAGAGAAGGTGGAGAAGGAGGGGGAGTTGGTAGGGGGTGGAGTGGGTGTAGGGGTTGGAGCTGGAGAGGTGTTAAAGAGTTTGCGGATATCTGAGATTTTAGAAGAAAAGAAAGAGGCAAAGTCATCAGAGGAGATAAAGGGGGGAGGGTTAAGGAGGGAGGAGAAGGTAGAGAATAGTTTACGTGGGTTGTTAGTGGAGGCTTGGATTAAAGATTGGAAATAAGAACATTTAGCAGAGGAGAGAGAAGAGGAGAAGGAGGAGAGTAGAGTGCGGTAGAGGTCTAGGGCAGCAGGGAGTTTGGTTTTCTTCCATATCTTTTCAGCAGATCGCAGTGTGGTCCTTGCTGAGCGGAGCACGGAGCACGGAGGAGAACCAGGGTTGGGGAGGGGAGGGGCGAGCAGGTCGGGAGGTGAGGGGGCAGAGGGAGTCGAGGGAGGAGGTGAGGGAGGAGAAGAGGGTAGAGGTAGCAGAGTCTACAGAGAGTTGGGAGAAGGCATCGATAGGAGGGAGGTGAGAGAGAGCGGTGGAGGCAAGGACAGAGGGGGAGAGAGAGCGGTGGAGGCAAGGACAGAGGTGGAGAGAGAGCAGAGGTTACAGCGAGAGGTGACCGTGGGGGTAGGAAGAGCAGGGAGGGAGGGGAGAGACAGAGAAAAAGAGATGAAGTAGTGATCAGAGAGGTCCAGGGGGGTGACAGAGAGGGTGGAGGGGGAGCAGGCCCTGGAGAAGGTGAGGTCCAGTTGACGGCCAGCTTTGTGGGTAGGGGGGGATGGAGAGAGACAGAAGTCGAAGGAGTGAAGGAGAGGGAGGAATCCGGCAGAGTGGCTGGGTTTGGAGAGATGGAAATTAAAGTCACCTAACAGGACAGTTGGGGTGGACAGAGAGGTGAGGGAAGAGAGTAGATAGTCAAGTTCATCGAGAAAGTGAGTGATAGGTCCAGGGGGGCGGTACAGTACAATTAGCAGGAGTTGACAGGGAGAGGTTAGTTGGACAGCATGAAATTCAAAGGTGTTAACAGAGTGAGGAGAGGTCGGAGGGGACAGAAAAGAGTAAGGAGGGAGAGAGGAGAAGACCAGTCCCACCTCCCCGTCCAGTGAGACGCGGGGTATGGGACAGGACGTAGAGAGAGGACAGGGCAGCAGGAGTTATAGTGTTATCAGGGGACAGCCAGGTTTCAGTGAGAGCAAGGAAATCGAGAGAGAGGTGGGAGGCAAAGGCAGAGATGAAATCAGCTTTGTTAGCAGAAGAGTGACAGTTCCAGAGTGCAGCAGAGAGAGTGCAAGGGGGGAGAGGGGGAGAGAGGGGTAGAGGCAGCGGGATGAGGTTAGAGGGGTTGGAGGAGCAGTGGTGGAGAGAGGGCAGAGGACGAGAGCAAGAGGACAGAACAGGGATGTGAGAGACAGTCATAGCAGGACAGGTGAGACAAATAGGCACAGTGGGAGCAGTGGGTGAGGGGAGGGTACAGACCTGACTAGTAGTAGATGGCGTCTTCCAGGGCGCTGCTAGGTTTGTATCTTTTCCAACAGCGTCTTGGTGCAGGCCTCCCTTCGCTGGACTCCCACAGCTAGACTCCGGCTCTTTTGTTGTGAGGCTCTTCAGTTTGCATGCGCTCAGTTTGCTGGCGCAAAAATAGCCTGCCTGACTAATATAACTATCTGCCTCAGACGCTGGATACCTGAAGTTTGTCGTGTGATATAAAAGCAAGTATTATCATTTTTGATTGTTCAATTTATTTTTGAATTTGCAAATGGCAGACTACATTGCCAGTAAAAAAAAATATAGAACAATCTGAATCGCTCTTATCAAGCAGCGATGTAGCCTATGAGAATCGCTGCCACAACACGAGGGGAATTAGCTCAAATGGTAGAGCGAGAAGTACCGGGATCGATACCCTCATTCTCCAAATAATTTTAATGTATCTACGTATTTAGTCCCAATGCATCAAGGAGAGAAATACAAAGTGTGACAATTCTTTGTAACAGAGAAGCCCGCCCTACATGTGTATTTTAAAGCACAGTCTGCTAATTTGTAACATTCCCCAAACTGAAAAAGTGCAGTGCGCCCTCCGTCGTATGTCTTTCGAGAAGCACAAAGGGAGATTTAATGTATTTTTTAGCAATGGATCACGCCTCATTTGCATTGCCTGCCTTCCTCCTTTGCAGTGTAAAGTATGTTAAATGTGTTCTTAAAATCTGATGAAGATTCCCATTTGAACTGTAAGTATTTGTTTTCCATTGTAGCTATTTACACACACTGCTGTGTTGGACTCCCAGTGTGTTATCTAACAAAATGACGTATGTTGTGCTGCCATAATGGATTACATAGACTTTCCTGCCCCGTGTTGCTTTCTTCTTAGATGTGGTTTCAGGTTCGGCTGAGTTCTGCTCCCTCGATCAGGTTCTGCAGCATCTCGCCTTGCTAATCACTCCTGTATGCTTTGGAGGTAGAGCAGGTTGGTCTCTGTTGCGCAATCGGTTAGCGCGTTTGGCTGTTAACCGAAAGGTTGGTGGTTCAAGCCCACCCAGGGACGATTCTTTTTGAATTTCTTAATCACATTAGAAAATGGCACTAATACGTTGTTATTTCCTCCAATTACACTGAAGAAAAAAATGTGCTCTGTTTTTTAGTTGAAAATAATACAAAACAAAATAACAAGTCTTGGTGTTTGTAGAATCCCAGGATCGAACCAGGGACCTTTAAATATTCAGTCTAACGCTCTCCCAACTGAGCTATTTCAGCGTGACAGGACTGCCTTTTCGAGATAGCATTCTTTTTGTCACACCATAAACAACCTAATAGACAAATGCACTTTACAAATGCATTTTGAAACACTTAAGTTTTCTCCCAAATGCGGTTCTCAACAAATGGTTTAGCTTTTTTTTGTACTCCTTCCAGAGTAAGACCAAAAGGCAAACATCTAGGAAACAGGTAAAGACTGCAACCGGCTGCCTGAAAGTGCAGCGCTTGAACTGCCTCAACAAACGCTTAGCTCTAAAACGGCATTACATTGAAAGTCTATTAACATCTTCAACACAATCATCTGTGTTCCAATAGCGTTTAATCCACAGGGTGATCAATAAAGTGACTGCTGGCTTTGTTAAACATTAACAAGACGTTTTCAGGATTCACGCGATTATTGAACAAGCACAATAGGATATAAGAACATAAGAACATAAGAAAGTTTACAAATGAGAGGAGGCCATTCAGCCCATCTTGCTCGTTTGGTTGTTAGTAGCTTATTGATCCCAGACTCTCATCAAACAGCTTCTTGAAGGATCCCAGGGTTTCAGCTTCAACAACATTACTGGGGAGTTGGTTCCAGACCCTCACAATTTTCTGTGTAAAAAAGTGCCTCCTATTTTCTGTTCTGAATGTCCCTTTATGTAATCTCCATTTGTGACCCCTGTTCCTTGTTTCTTTTTTCATGTAAAAAAAGAAGTCCCCTGGGTCGACATTGTCTCTACCTTTTAGGATTTTGAATGTTTGGATCAGATCACCACGTAGTCTTCTTTGTTCAAGGCTGAATAGATTCAATTCTTTTAGCCTGTCTGCATACAACATGCCTTTTAAACCTGGGATGTTTCTGGTTGCTCTTCTTTGCACTCTTTCTAGAGCAGCAATATCCATTTTGTAGAGAGGTGATCAGAACTGATCACAATATTCAAGGTAAGGTCTTACTAATGCATTGTAAAGTTTTACAATTGGATCGTGGTCTCAGGCTGGGATGCAGACCATTGAGAACAGTACAAACGATCTATTATATAACAATCTATTATATAACGTTTCTACCAGTATGAGATACGCACTCAGAATGTGTCCCCTTCCTTCAACAACCCCCCGACTGAAGATTGGAGTGGTCATCAGTAGCAGCGAGCAGGTGCCCAAAAACAACACTCATTGTCAGCTCGGTGCTGAGAAGAAAACACTCCCGCTCCTCCTGGTGGATATCGAGAACAATCCTTTCAAAACATGTTTCACTCTAGAAATGATCCTTGCAAATATAGTGTGACCGGGTGGTTAAAAGCAAGTGTTTTTTTATATATATCGGCCAAATGCAGGACTATCCCTTTAAGGCACCGAGTTAAAAGAGAGTGCGTCAGAACAGTTTCAGCAGAACGCGAATATCTCAGGATGGAGAAAGAGCTGTATATTGAAGCAACTGTTGCGCAGATTTTCTGGGAAACCTGAAAAGAGAAATAGCGGGTGTGTATACTTTCACGTAATAAAAGTAAGATTTCGCTATTGTTGATTTTGTCAAATGTGTGTATAGAACATGTTCAATTTGACTGTTTGATAAGAGATGATGTAACACGTGGGGAGATGGCAGGCCCTGAATGATAATGTGTATCTGTTTCTTACAGATGCCACCACCACCCTCTTGCTCTGTATAAGATTGTTCACCTATCTTTAAAACAAAACCCTATTTCTATCTTTACCTGCTCTATTCATTTGTACCCTTCCCTTGTGTTACCTCTCTCTCCAATTCTTCTTTCTTACTAATTTTGGTGAATAAATCGAGACCTTAAAAAGAACCCTAGACCCCTGTGTGAGTGTGTTCAAAGAAAGAGAACAAAACACGACGACCCTGGTAGAGGGGGGGTTTACATATAAGAAAACTGCAAAGTAATGTGCTGAACAATTTCCTCAGTCAATCCATTTTATTCTGCCCAGAAAGACCAAAAGGTAACCCCCTTGGAAATAGATCAATACTGCCAGCTGCTGCATGAAAGTCCACGTTTGAAGTCTCTTAAAAATTGAGCTCTAAAATGTTTCCTTTGCAGCAAGTCAATTAACAACTGTTAACACTCAATAATGGATAAACCCAGCACTAACTAAAGAGACCGATTGCTTTGCTCAAATATTAAAATGTTGTTTTTAGGATTCCCGCATATTCTGAACATGCATAATATAATATGGCAATGAAATGAAATCTATATGAAAGTGCCCCAGTCATCTAAAGGATAAGCCACTGGCCTCCTAAACCAGGGATTGTGGTTTCGAGTTAATGTTTTATTAAAAGCGAACTTGTAATTGTGTGATATGTTTATAGATCTTAATATCTGCTACCTCCACTTTGTAACTGGGCTCAAAGTAGTCGTGGCCGAGTGGTTAAGGCAATGGACTTGAAATCCATTGGGGTCTGCCTGTGCAGGTTCAAATCCTGCCGACTACATGCACGTTTCATATGTCTTCATTGTTCATTCTTAAAGGTTTTTTAAGCTTAAAGGTCTCAGTTACTTGCTGTACTTCACATTTCTTCAAAATTTGTATTTGTATAGCTATTTTCAATATTACATTCATGGAATGGTTTGTATGACTTTATTACCCAACTATGTCATTGAAGACTAACCAGCATTAATTGGGTCACTTTACTGCATTGTGCAGTATAGAATAAAACGTAAAAATGAACTGCAATAGGCGGACACTCACTCTCTGTTTAATAGCTATATAATGCATATTTTGTATTGTCTAAATTGTATAAATAAATGTGCGGTTATAATTTCATTCACCAGACCACAAAGACTCTTAACGTAGTCAGCAAGTTTCAAACTTGCATGGAGAAACCTCAATGGATTTCGAGTCCAGCGCCGTAACCACTCGGCCACGACTACACGTAGGTCACATCCCGAGGTTTAACATGAAATCATTTTCAAAGAACCGGGAGCTGCTCGTGGTAATCATCTGGAAGGGAACACGGGCTAGAATGAACACACCTGCCTCTGTTTAAACTGTGGCAGATGTTTATTTGAACTGCACTGGAACAGAATCGTTTCACAAGTTATGCATGTTAATAAGCCTAATTACAAGTTACAGTGGTTTGATTTCATATTCACCAAACAAAATAACGGAAGCAATGGCGTGTTGAATGTGCTCACTATAGTATATTAGGAAGACATTTTCAAAACACCCTCGAACCTCTGTATAATTATTACTCTATTTTTATCAATAAAAATTACATCTACCAGAAGTGGAGCTCGAACTGGGGTTTGAAACCACATTTTGTGGTGTATCCTTACTGTGTCTGTCCCACAGGAGTTCCCTGGCTGTAGTTTAGCAGGCAAACAAAAACTTTGATCCATCATGCAGTGTTATAGGGTTTGCAGAGCTTTAGCTTGTCTGTGATGGTTGATTCTATATATATAGAGCTGACTTCTAGTCTGTGATGGATGATTCTAGTGTTTGCAGAGCTGACTCATAGTCTGTGATGGTTGATTCTAGTCAGCAGAGCTGACTGCTAGTCTTTGAGTTGGTTGATTCTAAGTGTGTGGAAGGACTGCAAGTCTGTGATGGTTGACATCCGGGCGACTTACAATTGTTGGTTCTTTACAATTGTTACAATTGACCTGCCTTCAGTCCTTTTTAAATGTAGGAACTTAGTAATAAACATGATAAAAACATAATAAACAGGAAGAATTAATAAAAGAATGATTTCAAACAGGAATGAATGAATTACAGATAAATTTTATTTTGGATTTATTGCAAAGTTGGTTCTTTTGTTATTATACTGCTGCTATGTTTTGATTACACAAGAGTTGTACCTGAAATGTTTGCTAAGTATTATTATTATTATTCTTTTTTTTCTTTTTGTTCTTTTTCATAACCTGGCATAAAAAATAAAATTTGAACCTGCTTCTACTAAATGTGATCTGAAGCATTGAAACCCAGAATAGCGACTCCAGGTACTGACAACTCACTTTTGACCTGGAAAAATTCTGCTTTTAAAAGCTGTTTTTTATGTGATGTTTGAAGCCCTTGTAATTGCCACTGGTGTGTTTTATCATTATGGGGTTTGAAACCACTTTGTCACATTTGTATTATTGTTGTCTGTCCCACAAATGGTTCCCCTGGCTGTCTGTTTAAGTGGCTGTTCTTTGAATTAGAACTGCAGTGTTATGGAATTGGTTAATTGGACTTCTTGTCTGTGATGGTTGATTCTAGGTGTTTGCAGAGCTGACTGCTAGTCTGTGATGGTCACTACTGTGACGCTGACCACTAGTCTTTGATGGTTGATTCTACACACAGACTAGTCTTTCTGGTTGATTCACACACAGACTCTCTCTCTCACACACACACTGATTCTCTGCCCACACAAACATTGGTTCTTTCTCACACACACACACACACAGTCCTTTTTAAATCTCACACACACAGAATCTCACACACACAAAAACATAATACAAGACTCTAATAAAAAGACACACACACAGAATGAATGAAACACACACACAAATTGTTTCTCTTGATTGCACAGTTGGTTCTTTTGGTATTATACACACTATGTTTTGATTACACAAGACTTGTCTCAGACCTACACACACACACATTATTCTTTGTTTTCAGTTCTTTTTATAACCACACAGCTGCAGCCTCTCACACACACAGATCTCAGTATAGACACACACACACAGACACTCTCTCTCAACACACACTGGAGTTCTGCTTTTATGCTGTTTTTATGTGATTGAGGTTGATGTAATTGCATGGTGTGTTTTATCATTGCACTTTAAATCAAAAACTTTGTTCATTTGTATTTTATTTCATCTTTCTTTTGTAATGGTTATAGTTTTATTTATCTGGTTGTTTTCCATTTTTAGAGATGTACAATTATATAATGTGCTTTGTATTGTATTTCTAGTGTCCATAAATCATTAGGTGGTGTAGACACGACTACAGAACGGCGGGTCACTACTGTGACGTCCACGTGACGGTGACACACACTCACTCACTCTCACACACACACACACACACAAACTTTCTCTCTCACACACACACACAGACTCTCTCTCTCACACACACACAGACTCTCTCTCACTCACACACACACACACACACATGTGTGGCCTGGGGCTGGGGGGATGTGGGGGCGTGGTGGTCCCTGGTGCCACTCCTGTTGACTGGCAGCTATGTGGTGGGGGCGTGGCCTGGGGGGCTGGGGGGAATGTGGGGGGCGTGGTGGTCCCTGGTGCCGCTCCTGTTGACTGGCAGCTCTGTGGTGGGGGGGTGGCCTGGGGGGCTGGGGGATCCTAGGAGCTCGGGGGCGGCTGGGTGTGCTCCTGATCTCAGTGTAGGGCGGGCTGGTGAGCTCTCGGCCCAGGGCGATGTCCTTGAGGGATTTAGCAAAAAGCTTCATGCCCTCCCTGTTGAGGTGCACCTGGTCATACATGTGGTGGGGCCGGATGTAGTGGTGGTGTGCCAGGTGCACGTTGGGTAGCAGGGCACAGCCCCGGGACACCGCTGCGTTGATGCTGTGGATGATGTGGAAGGGCACGTCCGCTCAGGGCAGCAGGGTGGACATGATGACTTTGGCGCTGGGGTATTCTCTGGCTGCTGTTTCTGCCACCTGCTGCAGGGATTTGGCCACATCTCCTCTGTATTCACGCAGGTTGTTGGTGCCGGTGTGGATCATGATGTATTTCGGGCTCCTCTGTCTGTTTTTGGACAGGATTTGCAGGGCGCTCTGTGTCATTGGGCACTTGATCTTGTCGACACTTCAGCCAGGGAAAAGCCGTCTTTCATCCAGGTACCTCCCGTTAGAATCTATTAGGATGAGCACCTCTGTACTGCCCTGCTGCTCCGACTGTGTGTTTGGGGCTGTCAGTGTGTCTGCCTGTGTGGCTGGTGTTGTATGTGTGTGTGTGTTTGGGGCTGTCTGTGTGTCTGCCTGTGTGGCTGGTGTTGTGTGTGTGTTTGGAGCTGTTTGTGTGTCTGCCTGTGTGGCTGGTGTTGTGTGTGTGTGTTTGGGGGTTGTCAGTGTGTCTGCCTGTGTGGCTGGTGTTGTGTGTGTATTTGGAGCTGTCTGTGTGTCTGCCTGTGTGGCTGGTGTTGTGTGTGTGTTTGGGGCTGTCTGTGTGTCTGCCTGTGTGGCTGGTGTTGTGTGTGTGTTTGGGGGTTGTCAGTGTGTCTCCCTGTGTGGCTGGTGTTGTGTGTGTGTTTGGAGCTGTCTGTGTGTATGTCTGTGTGGCTGGTGTTGTGTGTGTGTTTGGAGCTGTCTGTGTGTCTGTCTGTGTGGCTGGTGCTGTGTGTTGTTTGGAGCTGTCTGTGTGTCTGCCTGTGTGGCTGGTGTTGTGTGTGTGTTTGGAGCTGTCTGTGTGTCTGTCTGTGTGGCTGGTGTTGTGTGTGTGTGTTTGGAGCTGTCTGTGTGTCTGCCTGTGTGGCTGGTGTTGTGTGTGTGTGTATGGAGCTGTCTGTGTGTCTGCCTGTGTGGCTGGTGTTGTGTGTGTGTATGGAGCTGTCTGTGTGTCTGCCTGTGTGGCTGGTGCTGTGTGTGTGTTTGGAGCTGTCTGTGTGTATGTCTGTGTGGCTGGTGTTGTGTGTTTGTTTGGAGCTGTCTGTGTGTCTGCCTGTGTGGCTGGTGTTGTGTGTGTGTTTGGAGCTGTCTGTGTGTCTTTTTGCCTGACCAATTATAAACTTAATTAAAACACACCTGTTTCTCTTTTTAAAAATGTAGGGAACCCCAAAGATAAAAAGCTCTTTCGTGAACTCCTCGGCTAGACCCTGCAGGAGCTCCTGTAGGAAATGGAAGAGTGGTCCTAGCCTGACACACTCACTATACATGTGAAACACTGTTTCCTCTGCAGAGCAGAAACAGCACTCTGAGCTAATGCTAGCATCAACTCTGTGGAGAAACTTGCCGGTGGACACAATACAGTGCAGGATCCTCCACTGCAGGTCACCCTCTCTCTTGGTGAGGGGCAGTTTATACAGCACCCTCCATTCTGGCCTGCACCCCTCCTTTACCTCCAGACATACCCTCCACCTTGAATCCACCAACCCCCTCAAATGGTGGGAATGTGATGCCTTCACACACATCTGGTAGATCTTCTTACTGTCTGCTGTATGAAGAGTTAGATCTTTAACTGTGTCTAAGTTTAGTAGCATTCCCTTGTTTCCTACATCTTCCTCTCCTTCACCTACTGCTGGACACACTGACAGCCCTGGAAAGATGAAGTCTTGTCTCTGCCCTGTGCCGCTGGACATCTCCGCCCTCACAGCCTCCCTGAGCTTGGGGGAAAGACAACTTCTCAGTTCACTGACCATTTTCTCTGCCAGCCTCTCAGTGTGCCAGCCCAGCCGCCCAGCCAGCTGTGTAGCAGTCAGCCAGCAGGAGAGCTCAAAGTTGATCAGATGTCTCAGCCTGGTCACTCCTGCCCTCACAAAGCTGGCACAGAGCGTCATTGACTGAAAGAAACGTACAGGGAAGAGAGCATTGAAAAATCAGGGCTCCTCCAATAGGACCCTGCCTGTCAGAGACCCCTCATCTCTCTCCACTCTCACTGCCCTCCAGGCATCTAAAACACTCAAATAAAAAGAAGAGACCTACTTTAGCTAGTCCGATACTCTCAATTAAAAACAGGTGTTTATCTATCCCCAGCCCCCTACTCTTCTGAGGAAAAAACAAGCCAGCCTCTTCCAATGATCCTCTTCCCCAGCGTACAGGAGCCTCTGAACCGCCTGCAGTCTGAAGGCTGCCACCCTGCTGGCAATGCTGACCAACCCCTGCCCCCCTTCATCAGTGGGGAGATACAGGACCGCTGGCCTCAGCCAATGTCTCCTGCTCCAGAAAAACTCCAGCAGTACTTTTTGGATCTCCTGCACCATGCCGCGGGGAGGGTCCAGACACACCAGCCTGTGCCACAGCATGGAGGCCACCAGATTATTGATCACCAGGACCCTTCCCCTAAAGGACAGTTGGGCCAGCAGTCCCCTCCATCTCTGCAGCCGCCCCCTCACCCTGTCCACTCGGCCCTCACAGTTTTTCTGCATATAAGTCTCCATTCCGAAAAACACCCCCAGCACTTTTATGCCTGTCCTGTCCCATCTCAGCACCTCAGGCAGAACAGGGGGGGTGAAATCATGCCAACTGCCTGACAGGAAGGTGTCACACTTTGCCCAGTTAACCCTTGCCGTAGAGGCTCTCTGGAATGTGTGCAGGCTCTGCTGTAGTGCCTTGATGTCTCTGTCACTGCACACAAACACATTCACATCGTCTGCATATGCGGACACCTTCACTGCGACAGGGGAGGGTGAGGAGGGCACTAACCAGCCGGCCCCTCAGCAGGTGCAGCAGGGGCTCTATGGCCAGTGAATAAAGCATTCCAGACAGGGAGCAGCCCTGCCTAATACCCCTGCACACTGGGAAGGGCTGACTCAGCCCATTGTTAATCTTTAAAATGCTAAAAACATTCAAAAAATTCAAAAATAAAAACATTGCATCCAGTTTTTAAAAGGTATATATGGTCCACCCTGTTGGACCCTCCTGATGAAAAAAACCAGCAACATTCAAATCACATGTACCCATTGATAAAAAGTGGGCCTCCTGGTCCGTTTTTTCCTTTCCGTCCACTGTTGGACCCCTGACATCATCAAAACGCCGAAAAACCATTCAAAAAGCTGAGAAATGAGAAAGAGACATGGCTGAGTGAAACTGAGACAAGCCAAAAAAATGGGCGTATCTCATGAATAGTGATAGCCCCAGGCATCAGCGATAACATGGCCATAAGCAAACAAGCTAGCTGCTGCTGCATCCAGCGCTCAGAGAATATCACTGACATTTGCAGAGCTTTTTTCAGATGTTATAGTAATAAAATAATAACTTTGATCGCATTATTGAGGCATTTGGTGATAAAACGAGTGATCAGGGGGCTCCCGAGTGGTGCATCCAGTAAAGGTGCTCCACGTGGAGTGCAGGATGCGCTCTTTAGCCTGGACGTCGCGAGTTCGAGTCCAGGCTATTCCACAGCCGATGGTGGATGGGAGCTCCCAGGGGGCGGCACACAATTTGCCGAGCATCACCCGGGGGGAGGGAGGGTTAGATCGGCCAGGGTGTCCTCTGTTCACCGCGCACCAGCAAACTCTGTAGTCTGGCCGGGCGACTGCGGGCTTGCTTGTAAGCTGCTCGAAAGCTGCGTTGTCCTCTGGCGGTGAGCTGAGCTTCAAATAATAATTATCCATTCCAAAATTGGGAGAAAATAATAAAAACAATTGGCAACGACTAAATTTATAAAAAAAAAAAAAAAAATAAAAACGAGTGATCAGGAGATGATTTATTGGTATGTATGACTATTATTATTTATTTCTTAGCATATGTGAAAATTATAGCGAACAAAGGGTGGGGCGGGGCTGGAGATGCAGTACTGAGTGCCCTGTTGATATGAAGTGCCTTTTAAACCTGTTTGACTGTGAAAAAAATACTTTTAAACAGCGCGTCTAAAATAAACTGTGCATGTGAAAATAAATTGGACCTGACGTGTCTGAGATGCGCAAAGGGTTAAAAACAAATTATCAAAAATGGACCGTCCCGGTATGGAGTTAGTTTGATCCATGTGAATTACACCTCCTATACACATTTTTAGTCTATTGGCCAAACATTTTGAAATTATTTTAAAATCAGAACATAAAAGCAAAACAGGTC
Source organism: Huso huso (assembly GCA_036884735.1). Lineage (NCBI taxonomy): Eukaryota > Metazoa > Chordata > Actinopteri > Acipenseriformes > Acipenseridae > Huso > Huso huso. The sequence continues at coordinate 748,821 of CM072694.1, read as the reverse complement.
TCCAGTTTTTTAGTAAGCACAGGTCTCCTTTCTTGGGCAGTAGTGTGATTACTGCCCTCCTGCAGCTGAGGGGCAGTTCTTTATCTCAGAGGCTCTCTCCCAGCACCTGCAAAAAGTCCTCACCAATCATAGTCCAGAAATGTTAAAAAAATTCAGCGGGCAGTCAGTCAATGCCAGGAGATTTTCCATTTGAAAGTTGTGTAACAGCAGTGGTCAGCTCCTGATATGTTAGCGGCTTATCTAATTGGTGCTGTTCTTCCTCGCTCAGGGTGGGAAAATCCTGGAGCAATAGGTCCATATCCTTCTGGTCACATGGCTCTTTGCTATATAGTTCAGTATAGAACTGACAGAGTAAAACAAGCAACAATAAAAAAATTCTTCAAAGAAGTATCCATTTCCAGCTGGATGGATGTATTGACTACTTGTCTCTCTATATAGAGTTTATATGTGTGTATGTATTTACGTATTGCACTGTATTGACTCCTCTAAAGGATTAAGCGGTTATGATAATGGATGGATGGAGATGTATAATTATTAACTTCCAAATATGTTCTTAATTTTCAAGTTTTGAGTTTTGTAAACGATGGCTCCGCCCCTTGTGATGGTCATCACCGTTGCTATGGTGATGGCGAGCACCCCATTGGCCGGTGAGGATAATGAGGCAGGGTTTGACTACGGCCATTGTAACTACAGGGAAGGAGATCAAATAAAGTCTAAAAAAAATTGAAATTTCTCCAGTAAAGGCATTTCTTCTACTACTTTGTTGGAGCACACGATGTGCCCTCTATAGCACCTAAAAGGAGATCATCATCATCAATGCTGGTTCCAATCCAGGGGCTATTATGCTGCCATCATTGCCAGGCTGTGTGACTTCCTACAGACTCAGATAATACTAATACTAATCTAGGAGACAGCATTGAGATCTCCAGAGTGGCATCATCCTCTATAGCTCCTAAAGGAGATCATCATCAATGCTGGTTCCAATCCGGGGCTATGCTGCCATCATTGCCAGGCTGTGGCCGGGAGCTCCCAGGGGGTGGTGCACAATTGTCCAAAGTGAGCGCCGCCTGGGGAAGCAGGGAGGACTCAAGAAGAAGTGTGCTGGGTAATCAAACCTCTCTCTCTCCTCTCCCTCTCTCTCCCATCTTTTTCCTCTCTCTCCTCTCTCTCCCCCCCTCTCTCTCATCTCCCTCTCTCCACTCTTTCTCCCCTCTTTCTCCCATCTCTTTCCTCTCTCTCCTCTCTCCCCTCTCTCTCCCCTCTCTCCCCTCTCTCTCTCAGTGGACAGAATGAATGTGGGTGCTTTGAAGAGTCTAACTTGAACCCTGGACAAATGGGGCAACAACATTTTTTCAGAAGTTAAATATCTGCTGCACAGTGAGCCAAATTCAGTTCTGCCAGAATATTCAATCTACAATACTCCTTTATACGTTATAATACTTCCCTATGCTTTATAATGCTTCCCTATGCTTTATAATGCTTCACTGTACTTTACAATGCTGCCCTGTGCTTCACAATGCTTCCCTGTGCTTCACAAAACCTGTATAATGGTTTCTCCTCGTTTTACCTGCCATTTCTCCTCCTGTCCTGCAGGGTGCACTATATTATCGAGACGCTGAGTGACTTGTTCAAGGAAGTGACCTCGCTGCAGAGGAGAATCTCAGAGCTGAATGACAGGCTGGGATCGCTGGAGAAATATTTACATTGCTACGGTTACCACGAGGTCAAAGGTCAAGCCCAAGCTCTGAGGGGGTCGAAGGTTGTGACCAGACAATACACACTACAGCCAGAGTCTAAATATCTATCTATCTATCTATCTATCTATCTATCTATATATAGATATATATATATGAAGAGTTGCTTCATTCCAAAATGCTCTATATCCATTGTCACTGTTTTTGGTAAATTGATGAGTGTTTTTTTTAAATTTTATTTTAGATACTATCATTAATTCCTATGTTAGTAGGATATGCAGATCAGCTGATTTTGAGTATTTCTCGAGCGTAGGTACAGTGCAACTTAAAGTAAATAAATCAGACTTATTAATATTCCTAATCTCAGATATAGTATCTCTGGTATAGTAAGCAAATTTGTTAAATTTGCAGACGACACAAAAATAGGAGGAGTGGCAAACACTGTTGCAGCAGCAAAGGTCATTCAAAATGATCTAGACAGCATTCAGAACTGGGCAGACACATGGCAAATGACATTTAATAGAGAAAAGTGTAAAGTACTGCACGCAGGCAATAAAAATGTGCATTATAAATATCATATGGGACATACTGAAATTGAAGAAGGAATCTATGAGAAAGACCTAGGAGTTTATTTTGACTCAGAAATGTCTTCATCTAGACAATGTGGGCAAGCTATGAAAAAAGGTCAACAGGATGCACGGATATATTGTGAGAAGTGTTGAATTTAAATCAAGGGAAGTAATGTTAAACCTTTACAATGCATTAGTAAGACCTCACCTAGAATATTGTGTTCAGTTCTGGTCACCTCGTTACAAAAAGGATATTGCTGCTCTAGAAAGAGTGCAAAGAAGAGCAACCAGAATTATCTCAGGTTTAAAAGGCATGTCGTATGCAGACAGGCTAAAAGAATGGAATCTATTCAGCCTTGAACAAAGAAGACTACACGGTGATCTGATCCAAACATTCAAAATCCTAAAAGGTATTGACATTGTTGACCCAGGGGACTTTTTTGACCTGAAAAAAGAAACAAGGACCAGGGGTCACAAACTGGAGATTAGATAAAGGGGCATTCAGAACAGAAAATAGGAGGCACTTTTTACACAGAGAATTGTGAGGGTCTGGAACCAACTCCCCAGTAATGTTGTTGAAGCTGGCACCCTGGGATCCTTCAAGAAGCTGCTTGATGAGATTCTGGGATCAATAAGCTACTAACAACCAAACGAGCAAGATGGGCTGAATGGCCTCCTCTCGTTTGTAAACGTTCTTATGTTCTTATGTTTGAATTCTAAAAGGGCTTCACATATTTAGAACATTAACATTAACCTTTAGGGCTCTGTACTCTCAACCGCAGGTACTTTACCTACATTGCTACACCCTACTATATAAATGGGTAATTGCATGTACAGATAATGTGATCTATTGTAACAATTGTAAGTCGTCCTGGAAAAGGTGTCTGCTAAAAACTAAAATAATAATAATGTAACTCCAAATTGCAGCTTTTTAGAATCAAGTCCTTGTTCCTTGTATTTTCTTTGACAAGCTTGCCTGTCATGAGCAGTTATATCCACCAGATGGCACTGTCAGTTGCTTGGAGAGTCATGTAGTGCTTTGTATTTTGCCTTGCTGCGAGTCATTATAGAATTCTATCTCCTGGGTCATCATTGTTGTTGCTTCACCTTCCACACTTAATAGTTTTTCCTGCCTGTCTCCCTGCCTCCTTGCCTGCCTGCCTGCCTCCCTTCCTTCCTCCCTGCCTGTCTCGCTGCCTGCCTGCCTGCTTCCCTGCCTGCCTCAGTTGAAATGTCCAAGTTTCACACCCACCTCCTCTCCTTGTTCCGCAGGAATCTAGCTTCTTGGGCAATGGGGAGCAGTATATCTGGAAGCCCCCAGAAGATGATGAGAGATCACTCCTCTACCCAGGAGGGAAGTCAGGGATGCAGGCCTTCTCCCATGGTGACCTGGCTCAAACACCAGACAAAGCAGCTGAGGTTAGTGATTCACTACAAAACAACTTCCCACTGATTTTTTACAAAGCCATGACTTTCACCTACACTTGTACTTAGGGACTTCCCAAGAGGCACATCCAGTAATGGCACTCCGCCGGAGTGCTAGTGTTCTGCATTTCTGGTTTTTATTTTCCATCTCTCCATCTCTCCCTTTAAAACATATTTAATAGTTATTAAGTTATTAAATTGTATACTTAATAAGAGAACCATTGTTTAAATTAGTATGAGAAAACAAACTTGTAGCACTACCTGAAACTAAAGCAGTGGAAGTTAATAAGCTGAATTCAGCAATGATTAGACTGAAGCCAGAACGAAATGCAGGTTCAGAATCAGATGAGATCAATGCATGATGTTTGTTAACACAGTCAAGATTTTTGCACTACATGATAAGGCTTCCCTCCAGGAGTAAATCTATAGCAATATCTGGAAATGAGTGGAATTGACATTTAACTCGTATTAGTGTTTGGCGATTCCAAATTAAAAACAAAAAAAGCCCAGATAGGCAAATTATTATGAGTTTAATTAAGGGTCTCAATTAAGTAATTAGTTGGAACAAAATCCAACAAACAGGACCAGGATTGAGAACCACTGCTCTATTGCATACATATATGAAAATATGGTGGGAAAATAAAATTTAATTTAATTTAAATGGGTTAAAATTAAATCAGCTTATTAACTTAAATGGGTCAATATTGCATTAGGTCAAAAAATTACACTAAATAAAATTGTTTTTTGGAAAATTTTAGTTATTAGAGATATTTCACAAAACTTTTTTTTTTTTTTTACCTAGTAGTAAAATTGATAACATGGAAATCATTTTTGAGGAACTTAAAAAAAACATCCCTTTATTGATTTATACTGTATCTAGCGTATCATATTTTTTCTCAATCCTGGTCCTGGGGACCCACTGTAAAAAACGATCTGGGGTTAAAACGAAATGGACGATTTGCACAGGACTACATTTCATCAATTATGTCAGTAAAAATTTCAGAGACAACTGAAAATTTGATGATTTTTTAGTCCCATGCAATAGTTAAGTAACAGCTTGTGGCAACAACAGAATTGAAGCAGTGTATTTACCTGAGCAACACATGTTACCTGTAAGTTGTAAAGTGCAATAGAGGGTTAGCTGGTGATTACAAAGACTGTGGATCAGTGCCTGTGTAGATGGATTCTGTATTCTGAAGTTGAGAAACAGAACTTGTGTTAATGCTGGAACAGTTAGTTACAACTCAGTGTTAAGCATGTGGGGAGGGGAGGGAGGGAGGGAGAAAGGGAGAGAGGAATGGGGAGAGATGATCAGAAGACAAGTCTTATTTGCCAGCTGCAGTTTCAAAATGTTTGTCTTGTGATTTCCTCTTGCACAGAGTCACTGAAGCACAAAAATGATAACAAAAAAAATCTTCATTCATGGTGTATCATTGTAACCACAATCCAGCTGTCACACTTTACAGTTTGCTGTCCTTATAACTGAACACATGTACAGTCCTGTACACTGCCTGACTGTAGTAGAGCTGTGTGCCACACGATTATTATTAATGGAGTATTATTGTTTCTGCTGGTGTTTCTGGGAGGGGTATATCGAACCACACTGACTGACTGTAGTAGAGCTGTGTGCCACACGATTATTATTAATGGAGTATTATTGTTTCTGCTGGTGTTTCTGGGAGGGGTATATAGAACCACACTGACTGACTGTATAGAGCCACACTGTGCCACATGATTATTATTAATGAAGAGTATTATTGTTTCTCAGCAAAGCAATGGTGTTTCTGGGAGGGGTATATCGAACCACACTGACTGGTCCTTCAATAGTAGAGCTGTGTGCCACACGATTATCATATTAATGGAGTCATTATTGTTTCTGCTGGTGTTTCTGGGAGGGGTATCTGAAAAGAACCAAACACATGACTGACTGTAGTAGAGCTGTGTTCCAGACACGATTATTATTAATGGAGTATTATTGTTTCTGCTGGTGTTTCTGGAGGGGTATATAGAACCACACTGACTGACTGTAGTAGAGCTGTGTTTCCACATGATTATTATTAATGGAGTATTATTGTTTCTGCTGGTGTTTCTGGGAGGGGTATATAGAACCACACTGACTGACTGTAGTAGAGCTGTGTGCCACATGATTATTATTAATGGAGTATTATTGTTTCTGCTGGTGTTTCTGGGAGGGGTATATAGAACCACACTGACTGACTGACTCCAGTGATGGACACTTAATTATTATTGTTATTGAAGAACAGCAACTGCAGGAGTTTGTGTTGATTATTAATCAGCAAAGCAATGGGAAGAAGAATTGAGGGAAGCTGATTCACCTGGAGAGAGAATTCTTAACATGACCATGATTTATTTCTCTCTCTTGGACTTCGTTAGACAGGTGGTCCCTTCTTAATACAGGTCAATAAAAGCACAGATATCATTGGGAGGAATTTAAAGTGATCATATGAGCAGGTGGCCTCTAGATAAAGGTGAATGTCACATGAGCAGGTTTGATTGAGGTAGTGAAATTGTAACTGAAAAAGAACAAGTGTAAACACATGGTTAGCAGTTACAACAGAACACATGATTTCAAGACGCACCTCTTCAGACAGCATCTGTAACCTACTCTTCTGGACAATATAGCACTCTGCCATTTTCGAACAGTTACTTTTTTATGTTTTCTTATCTGCTCGCTCTTCTCCCAATTTTGCTAACTCTTTATTGTAGCTAACTTCTGCACCTTAATTTGCCTCAACTGATACCCAGTCTAGTCTTCTGTACTTCACCTGATCTTTCTCCACTGATTTATGTATTATTCTGATAACTCTCAAACTGTTTGCTCGGGGAAATGCCTTTGGGAATTTGAATTGTACTGTGTCTTATATTTGATCTTACTAGGTCTGAAGATATTTTATTTTGTACTCTGCTTTTAAATTGTATTGTAATTCTGGATATGTGTGTATATATATATATATATATATATATATATATATATATATATATATATACAGCTATACATAAAAGTATATATATATATATATATTTTCATATTATATATATATTTGATATATATATATATATATATATATATATATACAGTGCCTTCAGTAAAAAATATTCAGACCCCTGACCAATTCTCTAATTTCAGTTTTTATTTTTCTTAAAAATATTTCCCAACATAAAACCAATGTCACCTTACAATAATTGATTTTGACTTTCAGTGTTTTAAAATAAAATATCAAACAGAACAAAATTTCAGTGTACCATTTGTAATTCAGTAATATGAGAGAATTGGTCAGGGTCTGAATACTTTTGCAAGGCACTGTGGCTCTTTGAGCTAATATATATATATATATATATATATATATATATATATATATATATATATATATATATACATATACAGTACTGTGCAAAAGTTTTAGGCAGGTGTGAAAAAATGCTGTAAAGTAAGAATGCTTTCAAAAATAGACATGTTAATAGATTATATTTATCAATTAACAAAATGCAAAGTGAGTGAACAGAAGAAAAATCTACATCAAATCAATATTTGGTGTGACCACCCTTTGCCTTCAAAACAGCATCAATTCTTCTAGGTACACTTGCACACAGTTTTGAAGGAACTCGGCAGGTAGGTTGGCCCAAACATCTTGGAGAACTAACCACAGTTCTTCTGTGGATTTAGGCAGCCTCAGTTGCTTCTCTCTCTTCATGTAATCCCAGACAGACTCGATGATGTTGAGATCAGGGCTCTGTGGGGGCCATACCATCACTTCCAGGACTCCTTGTTCTTTTTTACACTGAAGATAGTTCTTAATGACTTTCGCTGTATGTTTGGGGTCGTTGTCATGCTGCAGAATAAATTTGGGGCCAATCAGATGCCTCCCTGATGGTATTGCATGATGGATAAGTATCTGCCTGTATTTCTCAGCATTGAGGAGACCATTAATTCTGACCAAATCCCCAACTCCATTTGCAGAAATGCAGCCCCAAACTTGCAAGGAACCTCCACCATGCTTCACTGTTGCCTGCAGACACTCATTTGTGTACCGCTCTCCAGCCCTTCAGCGAACAAACTGCCTTCTGCTACAGCCAAATATTTCAAATTTTGACTCATAAGTCCAGAGCACCTGCTGCCATTTTTCTGCACCCCAGTTCCTGTGTTTTCGTGCATAGTTGAGTCGCTTGGCCTTGTTTCCATGTCGGAGGTATGGCTTTTTGGCATAAAGTCTTCCATGAAGGCCACTTCTGACCAGACTTCTCCGGACAGTAGATGGGTGTACCAGGGTCCCACTGTTTTCTGCCAATTCTGAGCTGATGGCACTGCTGGACATCTTCCGATTGCGAAGGGAAGTAAGCATGATGTGTCTTTCATCTGCTGCAGTAAGTTTCCTTGGCCGACCACTGCGTCTACAGTCTTCAACGTTGCCCGTTTCTTTGTGCTTCTTCAAAAGAGCTTGGACAGCACATCTGGAAACCCCTGTCTGCCTTGAAATTTCTGCCTGGGAGAGACCTTGCTGATGCAGTATAAATACCTTGTGTCTTGTTGCTGTGCTCAGTCTTGCCATGGTGTATGACTTTTGACAGTAAACTGTCTTCAGGAACCTCACCTTATTAGCTGAGTTTGGCTGTTCCTCACCCAGTTTTATTCCTCCTACACAGCTGTTTCTGTTTCAGTTAATGATTGTGTTTCAACCTACATATTGAATTGATGATCATTAACACCTGTTTGGTATAATTGTTTAATCATACACCTGACTATATGCCTACAAAATCCCTGACTTTGTGCAAGTGTACCTAGAAGAATTGATGCTGTTTTGAAGGCAAAGGGTGGTCACACCAAATATGGATTTGATTTAGATTTTTCTTCTGTTCACTCACTTTGCATTTAGTTAATTGATAAATATAATCTATTAACATGTCTATTTTTGAAAGCATTCTTACTTTACAGCATTTTTTTCACCTGCCTAAAACTTTTGCACAGTACTGTATATATATATATATATATATATATATATATATATATATATATCCAATGTTTTGATTCAAACACAGGCTCCCTTGAGAAAGATATGTACAACATATGGAAACGTTGGGCAGCTGGCTCTTTGAGCTAAAATATATATATATATATATATATACAGACGTGCTCAAATTTGTTGGTACCCCTCCACAAAAAATGAAGAATGCACAATTTTCTCTGAAATAACTTGAAACTGACAAAAGTAATTGGCATCCATCATTGTTTATTCCATATTTAATAGAAATCAGACTTTGCTTTTGATTTTTTATTCAACATAATATTATAAATAATAAAACAAATGAAAATGGCATGGACAAAAATGATGGGACCGCTAACCTAATATTTTCTGTAGCTCTCAATGAGACTTCTGCACCTGTTAACAGGTAGTTTGGCCCACTCTTCCTGAGCAAACTGCTCCAGCTGTCTCAGGTTTGATGGGTGCCTTCTCCAGACTGCAAGTTTCAGCTCTTTCCATAGATGTTCGATAGGATTCAGATCAGGACTCATAGAAGGCCACTTCAGAATAGTCCAATGTTTTGTTCTTATCCATTCTTGGGTGCTTTTAGCTGTGTGTTTTGGGTCATTATCCTGTTGGAGGACCCATGACCTGCGACTGAGACAGAGCTTTCTGACACTGGGCAGTACGTTTCGCTCCAGAATGCCTTGATAGGCTTGAGATTTCATTGTGCCCTGCACAGATTCAAGGCACCCTGTGCCAGGCGCAGCAAAGCAGCCCCAAAATATAACCGAGCCTCCTCCATGTTTCACTGTAGGTATGGTGTTCTTTTCTTTGAAAGCTTCATTTTTTCATCTGTGAACACAGAGCTGATGTGACTTGCCAAAAAGCCCCAGTTTTGACTCATCTGTCCAAAGGACATTCTCCCAGAAGGATTGTGGCTTGTCAATATGCATTTTAGCAAATTCCAGTCTGGCTTTTTATGTTTTTCTTTCAAAGTGGAGTCCTCCTGGGTCTTCTTCCATGGAGCCCACTTTCGCTCAAAAAGCAACGGATGGTGCGATCAGAAACTGACGTACCTTCACCTTGGAGTTCAGCTTGTATCTCTTTGGCAGTTATCCTTGGTTCTTTTTCTACCATTCACACTATCCTTCTGTTCAATCTGGGGTCGATTTTCCTCTTGCGGCCACGCCCAGGAGGTTGGCTACAGTTCCATGGACCTTAAACTTTAATAATATTTGCAACTGTTGTCACAGGAACATCAAGCTGCTTGGAGATGGTCTTGTAGCCTTTACCTTTACCATGCTTGTCTATTATTTTCTTTCTGATCTCCTCAGACAACTCTCTCCTTTGCTTTCTCTGGTCCATGTTCAGTGTGGTGCACACAATGATACCAAACAGCACAGTGACTACTTTTCTCCATTTAAGTAGGCTGAATGACTGATTACAAGATTGGAGACCTGTGTGATACTAATTAAAGAAACTAATTAGTTTGAAATATCACTATAATCCAATTATTTATTATCTTTTCTAAGGGGTATGTGGCAATGTGCTCCGCCCCTGTGTGCATTTATATGTTGTATGTTGTGTATGGTGTGTTAAATGTTGGTGTATAGTCATTGGTACACGGGATATAAACGGGTCTGTGTTTCACGTGGTATTTAAATTGTATAATTATATTTAGGCACGGGATTGCACATCACTTCACGTGCATTTAAAGTATGTAATAATATGTGAGCACGGGGTTGCACATAATTAATTCACGTGCTGGGATTCAAGTGAATATTTAATTAGTAATTGAATCCCAGCACAACAGTATATATAGATGCACGTTTTGCTCACTCGGGGTTGTTGTGTGTTCAGGGCGAAAGAACGGGAGAGAGTGAGGAGAAAGAGAACGAGAAAGAGAAAGAGAAAGAGAAAGAGAAAGTGAGCAATTGCTACGTGGTGCTGGAGGACCAGCACAGTACGTGTTTGTTTAGTGTTCGTTCCTGTTTGTTAGTGTGTGTTCGTTTTTGTTCGTCTCTTTATTTTGGCGTGAAGTGCCGTGTCCTGTGTTTTGTTTGTACAACCTTTTTATTTTCTGTTCTGTTTATTAAATGCTGAGCGAAACCATTCGCTCAGCTCCACCAAACCACACCTCTCTGTCGTTTTATTTCCTGGCTCTGGTCTGACGCCACCCACTCCGGCCGTCTTTGTGACAGGGTACCAACAAATGTGTCCAGGCCATTTTAGAATATGTTTGTAGAATAAGCAATAATTCATCTCTTTTCACAGCTTCTTTGCTTTATTCTATGACATACTAAAGGCATGCAAGTATACATGATAAAATAGCTTTTAATTTCATCACTTTTCAGGAGGAATGAAGCATTATTTCAATGAGCTGTAAGGGTACCAACAAATTTGAGCACGTCTGTATATACAGCAGTACCACCTTAAATAAGTCATGACAGTAGAAGTAGACGTCATCATGATATTTCCCAGCATGTAAGCCTTATGTTTCTGTGTAACTTGAAAATAACACTTATGAAACCAATGTGGGCAGCAGCAGCAATTGCTGCCATCCAAGTGTTTATTTTTACAGGTTTAAAATGCACTTACCAATCATTTGAATGTGAACGCTGCTCTTTTGAACATTGAGATTCAGTAACATTGGGATTCTTCTCTTTATAATGCATGCCTTGGTCACATGCTGTAAGTTACATCCTCCCCCTTTAAAGTAACCGATTTCATTCCAGCCTCTGTTGCCTCTGACACAACAGTAACCAATACAACTGAATGGGTTATTAAACACATGATTACAGCTGTGAAAATATACTGTTAGGTGAACTTTATTATACTTTATTATTTCATTCCAAATAACAACACATTTCTTTTTATTCTTTTTGAAATTGTTCATCATACTTTAATCACTTCATAAAACTGATAATATCAGACATTTGCTTGTAAAGTAAAGTAATATACTGAAACTACTATTGAAACAACATCAAATATTTACTAAAATATCAATAACATGTCAATAACATAATACAAGACATTAGCTAAATTATTAAAAAGTACTATTTATTTTTGTTTGGTTTATTATTCAGGAGTTTTACTGTATTGGCATTGTCATATGTTAGACTTTGAATACTAATGCTTTATTAGTGCATCGTGATATTGGTTAAAGAATGTGTTTGGTACACAAACTTTTAAGCTAACAGAGTTCATATTATATTGTTTGGATCCAACCTCGGGAAGCTGCATTTTTCAAATTGGACGTTTATTCTGCAAGTAAGAGGAAACCATGCTGTGGGTTTTTTGTTTGGTTTTTGTGATGTGCTGTTTGTTACTTTGATTTTTCTCTGTTTAGATTTATGAGTTTAACAGACTGTTATTTAGAGGCATTGCATTTATTTAGTAGTAATTTTTTTCTGTTTATATTATTAAAATATTATTAAAATAATTCTGCATCCTTCTTACAATGTACTTTATCTTTCCATCTTTATTAGATAAACAATTTGTTTAGGGATGTAACTTTTGGAATTTGTTAAAATGTATTAAGTTCGCTTTATTACTTAAGGTGAGATAGTTACAGTGCTATACTGGAACGTTTCTATGTTCTTGTTTATTTAGTGTGTTACCTTGAGTTTTCAAAATGAAGCTGCCAAAATAAATCTGTGTCGCCTGTTTACAGTAAAGGGACATTTCTATTTTTCACAACTGACAAAATATTGTCTGACAGTTCCTCTGGTCAGCGATGTTAAGGTCATGGCAATTCATTGTTTGGTTTCAGATGTTAGATTGTGTCTCCTGATTTAAACTCTTTTATATATTTGAAATACAAAATGGATGTTAACATTTCATTTGTGATTTACAAGGCACAGTCTTAAAGGGGAATTCAAGTTGTTGTGTTTGTGTGTGTGTGTGTGTGTGTGTGTGTGTGTGTTACATGTTCCCATATGTTGCTACAACTGTGTTAGGTGTGTATTGTTTTTATTCTTCTTATTTTTTTTTTATATCCTGACCAGTTTTATACACTATTAAATTGTAGTCGACAGTACTTAGTTTCCATCCAAGATGGCTTCACATGTACTCTGCAGAAAAACTTTAGAACTACATTTCCCATCACCCTCATCATACATACGTGAGAAGGAGGATGATGGGAAATGTTGTTCTGAAGTTCTTCTGATGACTACATGTGAAGCCATCTTGGAAACAGCACTGTAGACTGAAATTTAATAATGTAAAAAACTGATCCGGATATGAAAACTTAAAAATAAAATAATAAAAACAATACACACACCTTACATAAACAGTTGTAGCAACATATGGGAACATGTAAAATGCACACACAAAAACAACTCAAAAAATCATGGCAATGACACATGTATGACCGTATGTGCAGAACAAGAACGAGCAGTGAAATGTTTAATCATCATTTGTAAAGTGATTTTCCAAATCTTTGCATAAATGTGTGACATACAGACAGGTGGATAAACAGACACCTCCATATATCCCCAGAATATGACATTCTCATGTGCTAAATGTTAAAACCAATTTTCATATTTCCCCAGGATCGGATACTCTCATAATATGAATACCAAGTTTCATGACAACTGCATAAGCATGTCTTCTTCATACAGTTGTGTGCAGATTTATTAGAACACCCTATTGCTTTTGGTAACGCTTTATAATAATGGGCGCAAATTACTAATGAACACAGATGTAAGTCACTGTACGTTTTATGAATTCAATACCCTTAACCATTCATTCATGTATTCTTATTATTTCAATAATTGTAATTATGCTGCTAAATTATTATCTTGAATTATTAATTTGTAATCATATTGATCTAAATAAAATAATTATCAAGCATAAATTGACTAAAATAAACATTTGATGTTGTGTATTTTTTATTGAGTCAATCTTGAGTGATAGTTTGAAAGTCAAAATAAATATTTGTTTGCGGGTTAACATTACTCAGTTCATGTTTGTTCTGTACAGTTTTGTTGGTTGTGAAAACAATGTAAAATAGATTAGGAGTTCAAAGTTCTGCCTGCCAAAAAAAAAAATTTTCTTTCTTTCTGTGAAGCCACTATTTATATTTAGTTTAAAAAATATATATATTTTTTTAGATTGTTGAAATCAGTAAGAATACAATTATTAGTTAAATGAAGGGTTTAATAAAATAGGCCTAATTGACAAAAAACAACAGACACAGTTGGTCCCCTGGACCAGTGTTGGAAAACACTGACCTAACCACGACTTAACACTGCTGCCCATCACTACTACATCAATACAATAACACAGTCATTAGTACAGTATTATTAACTACAGTATACTCTTTAAAAAAATAAACAATTGAGATAGTATATTTGGTATAAACAAGGGCGAAACTTTCGTTTCAAAAGTGGGGGGGACATTCAGTGAAACTGGGCTATTAAAAGAGGGCATTGCTGCTCACACCTGCCTGCTGCTGCACCTCCTCCTACAATAACCATGCCATAAAAACATATCAAACTCAGCTACTACAGCAAACCCCTTAACACCTCTGTCAATAAAATCATTGTCTACTCAAAAACGTTTGTTGGGCTCGGTTTGCTGTTTAGAAATGAAGAATAGGTGAAGAATAATACAAATAAGAATACACAAAATACAGCCAACTACTCAAAGGGTTAACAGATATTATTTTACTGCGCTTTAATTAAAACCTGTAAAACCTCCATGTCCAAGCACTGCTTTTCTTGCATTTATTAGTATGCAGCAATATGTAATGATATTAGCTCTGTAATACTCCAAAGAATGAGATGGTGCATGTGGTAAGACCTCAACTGAAAACCTGGGCCAAGATGATGCTGATGTTCAGCTGATAATTCTCTCTCTTCCTCACTAGCCTCTCTACCTGCACATTCTCTCTGTCTCTCTATCTCTGTGGCATTGCTGATCACACCTGCCTGCTGCTGCACCTCCTCCTACAATAACCATGACATAAAAAAAGATAAAACTCAGGTACTACAGTAAACCCCTTAACACCTCTTTCTAAATCACCTTAGAAACAGGGATTCTTACTTTACAAATAGGTGTGTAAAACTGAATGAAACAAATTTATCTTATCAAAAATAATTCCATCAACACTTACACTGCACTGCTTTGCTTGGAAAAAATGCCTTATGTCATTTTTTTCTTCTTTGCTGCTTTTGACTCCTCAGTCACCACTTTCTACCATACCCTGTGCCCGGCTGGTAAAGGCGGCGGTACTGGCCTTCTTACACCCTCCTCCTGGACCCCTGCACCTTCCCCTCTTTTGAGCAACAACTTACCTCCTTTACCTCCCCCCACCTCATTACCTTCCTTGTCATCTATCGTCCCCCTGGCCTCCCTCCGCATTCTTCGATCATCTTGACTGCCTCCTCTCCTCCCTCCTACCCCTCCCTCACCCATTCATTCTCCTAGGAGATTTCAACCTCCACCTATATTGCTCCCCCATTGCTTCTGCCCTTCTCCCCCTCACCAACTTTAACCTCTCGCTTCTCCCTTCGCCCCCTACTCACACCTCTGGTAATACTCTCGACCTTTTCTTCCTCTCCAGCTGTAAGGCAACATCATCCACCATAACTGCCCCCTGACCCCCCTCGATCATCTCCTCCTTTCCCTCACCCTCTCCCTACCCTCCCCCTCTCCCTCCACTCTGCTACCCTTGCTCCCTGTCCTCCGTCGTAATCTCCGTACTATAGACACCAGTTCCCTGATCTCCCTCTCCTCTTCGATGCTTCCCTCCATCTCTGACTTCTCTTCCCTTCACCCGGACTTAGCCTCTGCCACCCTATCTAGCGCGCTATCCTCTTCCCTCAACTCCCTAGCCCCCTTATGTCCTTATTCTCCTTCACATAGGCCTCCTCAACCATGGCTCACTCTTTCCCTTAAATCAGACCGACGTTCATTGCGCTGGGCTGAGCGACTCTGGAAGTCCTCTCCCTCACCTTTGAACCTCCAAACCTATCATTCCCTCCTTTTTAATTTCCTCTCTGCTTTGGAACTAGCCAAACATGACTTCTTCCAAACTCTCATCACTGCTATGGCTCCCCATCCCCGTCAGCTTTTCTTAACCCTCAATAAACTACTCCATCCCCCTTCTTCACCCCAATCTTCAGTCCTCCCAACCCTCATTGCTAGTGATTTCTCTCACTATTTCACAACCAAAATCAGTACTATTTGTCTACACCTCCGGACTCTCCTCCAGACTAGCCCCCATCCCCAGGTCCCCATTCTACCTCAATCTGTTCCTAATGCCCCTTTTACTGACTTTCCCTCCACATCTTATTCTGAACTCTCCTCCATCATTTCCAAGGCCCACCCAACCTCTTCCCCCATGGACCCCGTCCCTGCTTCCCTCATACCCCCTTTACTCCCTCTTATCCTCCCCTATCTAGTCTCCCTCTTTAACTCCTCCCTGTCCACCGGTATCTGCCCTGCCACTTTTAAATCAGCTACCATCATTCCTCTGTTAAAAAAAAACCCTCCTCGACCCTGCCTGCCCTGCCAAATACCGCCCAATCTCTCTCCTTCCATATTTTTCAAAACTCCTTGAGCGTCTAGTTCACGTACGCCTATCACAATACATATCCACCAACTCCCTCTACCCCTGATTCCAATCTGGTTTCCGTCCTTCCCATTCCACGGAGACTGCCCTCCTCACTGTCCAGAATCATCTGGCCAACTCCTCCCAACCTGGCCTCTCTTCAGTCTCATTCTCCTTGATCTTTCCTCTGCCTTTGACACAGTCGATCATCCCATCCTCCTCTCCACCCTTTCCAGCCTTGGCATTTCTGGAACACCCCTTAGCTGGCTGCACTCATACCTATCCTCCCGCACCTCTGCTGTTGCTGTTCCCCAGGGCTCTGTCCTCGGACCCTTGTTATTCTCTTTGTACACCTCACCTCTTGAAGCTCTAATCTCTTCATTTAACTTCCCCCACCATTTCTTTGCTGACGACACCCAGATTTTCTTTTCCTTCCCTTCCTTCACCCCTGATCTTTTCACCCGTATAACTGCTTGCCTGACTGCTATCCAATCTTGGATGGCACGCCAATACCTCCTCATCAACCCATCAAAAACTGAAATCCTTTTCTTCCCCTCCCCTTCTTCTCCCCCTCCCACTCCCACCATTTCATTTCCTCCCCTGCCCCTCATTCCGGTTAACTCTGCCCGCAACCTCGGCGTCATCTTTGACGCAACTCTTTCCCTTGCTGATCATATCTCGGCCACTACACACACCTGCCGATTCCACCTATTTAACATCCGCAAAATATGCCCCTCCATCTCTTTCTCTGCCACTAAACTCCTGGTTCATGCTCTCATCTTCATCCGCCTCGATTACTGCAACTCCCTCCTCCTTGGCCTTCCCTCCTATGCCTTCACACCACTACAGCAAATTCAAAATGCCTCTGCCCGTATCATATTCAACCTCCCCCACTCCTCTCATACTTCCCATCTTCTCCTCCAGCTACACTGGCTCCCTGTTTACTATCGCTGCTTATTTAAATTCCTTACTCTAGTCTACAAATCCCTCCATGGTCTTGCCCCACCCTACCTGACTGCACTTATCACTTACTATGTTCCCTCCCGTCCCTTATGCTCTCAAACTCTGCTGTCCCTCTCAGTCCCACCCTCGCCCTGTGCCCAATCCTGTTTCCGTTCCTTTTCCCTCCTGGCTCCCCTTCATTGGAATAAACTCCCACTCAATATAAAACAGTCCCCTACACTATGCAGTTTTCGCTCCTCTCTTAAAACACATCTTTTCACCCTAGCCCATCCCACTGGGTGCCCTAGCCCCTAACCCCCGGTCAGGACCCTGCTTGCTTGCCCAACCCTGCCCTAGCCTCTGTTCTCACTGTAGCACCCTTGCCCAATAAACGTACCTTCTTTCTTCAGCCATTTTTCTCTTGATTGTACCGTTTAGTTTAAAAATTGTAAAGCGCCTTGTTCAAAGGCGCTATATAAATCTAAATAAATAAATAAATATAATGGGTTTTAGCAAAATAAATGCAAGCGTACTTCAGTATTTGTTGAATGAATGAAAACATGAATATTTTCAGACATTCTGTCCTGGACTTCACAAAAAATATATTTGTCCAACATATTTGCATGTTTTTTTCAAAAACTGAAGGATCAGAATTATTCACACCATAAACATTAAAATGCAATAACTTTGGACAGAAATGTTTTTGCGATATCTAACACTGATAGTCTTACAATCTTTCAAGTATTTATGCAAAAAAACATGATATACACTTGCTTTTTTTGTTGCTAAAACCAACTTTTTGTTACATTGAGTTAAGTGTATGAATAATCCTGGAGGCAGCTGTAGATAACAGTGATATGGTATTTAGAATCCTAGATTTTCGGAGAGAGTTTATTTAATCATTTAAAGTGTACCAGGGGGCTCCCGAGTGACACATCCAGTAAAGGCCAAGCACTGAAGTACAGGATGCTATAGCCCCAGAGTTAGGGTCAATTCCCAATGGAATTGGAATTTTTTGGTGAATTCCAATTCAATTCTTGAATTGGAATTGGAATTGAAAAATATTAAAGATAAGGAATTGGAATTGATATTTTAAAAGCAACGGAATTTATGAATTCCATGTCTATTCCGTTCAATTCCACCCATTTTTGTACAGATACATTTCACTGAATTGAATGAACAAAACATCAGTATATCTATTGCAAAGCTTTGTGAATTTTAATAACGAAAAGTTTAAGAGCTCTAGCATTCCTGAAGTTAACACAACAACCAGAATCAACAGGTGTCAGGACTGATATTGCATTTTGTATGGTAATGTGATTCTTTTACTTTTTTTTCGGTATCACATGGACAGCATTATACATCGGTAGAAAACATTGTCTTTTTTCCTCTTATTTCTTGGATGTACACAACATACATTTAATGCATACAATATCCTGCACTACTAACACAACTGCAAAAAATCAATCTTTCTTTGTTAGAATAAAGATGTACACATCAAATGAATGTGAGTTATTATGCTTAACTACACAATTATAGTATTACTGGATGGACTGGAATTAGGAATTGAATTGGAATTGATTAAATTACATTTGAATTGAGTATTTATGGGTGGAATTGGAATTGATAAGATTGAATTGAGGTGGAATTGGAATTGAAAAATAGAATTGACCCCAACTCTCTATAGCCCGGAGATCGCTGGTTCTAATCTGGGCTATGCTCCAAAGAAAGTAATGAAGACTAAAACTGAATTTATAGCTTTTGTAAGATTTGCATTTGAACTTTAGTGTCGTGCTGCATTTTGTATGTTGATGGCAGGTGCTAGCCAATAGACGTGGATTACTATTTTCTGGGTCGCAGTTGATAAATGAGTTTATAACTTGCTAAAAAAGAAGCTGCTCTAATGAACGTGTCATCATAAAATATTAATAGGCAGGTTTAATAGGAAAATACATTAGTGGAAATGTTAACAACACCTGTAGGCACAGTATGATAGAGCTGGCATTGTTCGATTTTAAACAATGAAGATGTATAAAGCACAGTGGGACATTGTTCCTATAACTTTTTTTTAAAATTTGGAACCACCAAATATTTTATTCTTCCCAATTTGAAATGGCCAATTGTTTTCTTTAAAAAAAAAATTTAATTTGGAATCTGCAATTATTTTTACCCTTGTTTTCCTGTCCCAATTTGGAATATCCAATTGTTTCTAAGACCCTGTCTCACTCCTGCTGCTGCTGCTGCTGCAACCCCACTGGGCTGGGAGAGGTGACAGACAAGCGCATTCAAGCTTTAGTCCTCTGAAGCAACAACGTGCTTCAAGCTGTCAAGCAGCCTGCTTTCTTTCTTTCACTCTGCAAGCCCATAGTGAAGCCAACCAGACCTATCGTGTAGGAGGACTAACGCAGATCTGGTGACAACACAGCCGGTATAGACGTGCTGTATATCTGGTGTGTATCTGCTGTGTATCTGCTGTGTCAGCAGTGTTGACCAATGCATGTTTCACACCCACCTCTCCTTGTTCCGCAAGAATCTAGCTTCTTGGGCAATGGGGAGAAGTATATCTGGAAGCCCCCAGAAGATGATGAGAGATCACTTCTCTACCCAGGAGGGAAGTCAGGGATGCAGGCCTTCTCCCATGGTGACCTGGCTCAAACACCGGACAAAGCAGCTGAGGTTAGTGATTCACTACAAAACAACTTCCCACTGATTTTTACAAAGCCATGACTTTCACCTACACTTGTACTTAGGGACTTCCCAAGAGGCACATCCAGTAATGGCACTCCGCCGAGAGTGCTAGTGTTCTGCATTTCTGGTTTTTATTTTCCATCTCTCCATCTCTCCCTTTAAAACATATTTAATAGTTATTAAGTTATTAAATTGTATACTTAATAAGAGAACCATTGTTTAAATTAGTATGAGAAAACAAACTTGTAGCACTACCTGAAACTAAAGCAGTGGAAGTTAATAAGCTGAATTCAGCAATGATTAGACTGAAGCCAGAATGAAATGCAGGTTCAGAATCAGATGAGATCAATGCATGATGTTTGTTAACACAGTCAAGATTTATATATGAGGGTAAAAGGAAGCAACTTTTTCCTTTGGTTATTACAGTTTGATTAAGAAAGCTAATCGGCTTAAAATATGTTTAAAGAGACATCACAGGGTGATCACAAATAAAAACATGTAGAACACTGAAGCAAAAAAAAAAAACGCTTGTATGATACATCACTAAATCTATTTACAATTGGCTTTCTAGTGTTTCAGGCTTTCAATGTATAGCTCCCTCAACCTCCTTAAACAAACTTGTGAGTTTAAACTTCTGTTGTTTGTTTTAGCAGAGATGGTGATATCTCTATCCTGCGATGAAAGGATATATAAAAGGAGATCTAACTCAGGGAGGTTTTTATTATTCTCTTTAGAAACAGATAATCATTTCAAGCAGCAACATGCTCTTCAGTTAAGCATAGACATTGCAGCAGTTAAGATGGCATTTAACCTGCAGATTAGTGCTTTAGAAGGAAACATGATCTGTCATTTTAAGCAGAGCTAGAGCTAAGGTTAGCTGGTGATTACAAAGACTGTGGATCCGTGCCTGTGTAGATGGATTCTGTATTCTGAAGTTGAGAAACAGAACTTGTGTTAATGCTGGAACAGTTAGTTACAACTCAGTGTTAAGCATGTGGGGAGGGAGGGAGAAAGGGAGAGAGGAATGGGGAGAGATGATCAGAAGACAAGTCTTATTTGCCAGCTGCAGTTTCAAAATGTTTGTCTTGTGATTTCCTCTTGCACAGAGTCACTGAAGCACAAAAATGATAACAAAAAAAAAATCTTCATTCATGGTGTATCATTGTAACCACAATCCAGCTGTCACACTTTAGTTTGCTGTCCTTATAACTGAACACATGTACAGTCCTGTACACTGCCTGACTGTAGTAGAGCTGTGTGCCACACAATTATTATTAATGGAGTATTATTGTTTCTGCTGGTGTTTCTGGGAGGGGTATATCGAACCACACTGACTGACTAGACAGCATTCAGAATTGGGCAGACACATGGCAAATGAAATTTAATAGAGAAAAGTGTAAAGTATTGCATGCGGGCAATAAAAATGTGCATTATAAATATCACATGGGAGATAGTGAAATTGAAGACGGGAACTATGAAAAAGACCTAGGAGTTTATGTTGACTCAGAAATGTCTTCACCTAGACAATGTGGGGAAGCTATAAAAAAGGCTAACAAGATGCTTGGATATATTGTGAGAAGTGTTGAATTTAAATCAAGGGAAGTAATGTTAAAAAAAGTAATGTTAACATTTCCACTCTGGCACGCACTTGCCGATTCTTCCTGAGCAACATCCGAAGAATCCGACCCTTCCTCACCAACTACACCACCCAGCTCCTGGTCCAGGCCTTGGTACTCTCCCGCCTAGACTACTGCAACTCCCTGCTGGCTGGCCTCCCTGCATCTGCCACCTGTCTGCTACAGCTCATCCAGAACTCCGCTGCCCGCCTGGTGTTCTCTCTGCCTCGCTTCTCCCACGCAACTCCACTGCTCCGCTCACTCCACTGGCTCCCGATCACCGCTCGCATCCAGTTCAAGACTCTTGTACTAGCCTACAGATGCCTTGACCAGACTGCACCCAGCTACCTCCAGACCCTCATCTCCCCTACACCCCCACTGACCTCTCCGCCCCGCCTGCACTAGAAGACCCGCCCCTACCTCCTCTACAGTCCCCCTGCCTCCAGAGCCGCCCGCTCCTTTTTCACCCTTGCTCCAAGATGGTGGAATGACCTTCCTACAGATGTCAGGACCGCCCAGTCCCCGACCACATTCCGGCGCCTCCTTAAGACTCACCTCTTCAGACAGCACCTGTAGAACTCCTCTGTTTTTCCCCGGGACACTTTAACCCTTCCTTAAATGCGCTTTTTTTGCTCTTATCTGCCCCCTATTTTACTGCATTTAATCCTGTACTTCAGAATACTGTAATTTGCCAAGTGTTTAATCTGTAGTATTTTGTAGTTAATCATATCCTGATGTAACTATCATTGTCACTGTTATCTGTGGTATTATTGAATTGTACTTTGTCACACTTGTACTTGCTTGAACAAAAGTCATTGTATTTATCTTGCTCTTATTGTATTATTACTTGTATTATTACTTGTACTGTAACACTTGAAATGTATTTGCTTATGATTGTAAGTCGCCCTGGATAAGGGCGTCTGCTAAGAAATAAATAATAATAATAATAATAATAATAAAACTCTACAATGCGTTAGTAAGACATCACCTAGAATATTGTGTTCAGTTCTGGTCACCTCGTTACAAAAAGGATATTGCTGCTCTAGAAAGAGTGCAAAGAAGAGCAACCAGAATTATCCCGGGTTTAAAAGGCATGTCGTATGCAGACAGGCTAAAATAATTGAATCTATTCAGTCTTGAACAAAGAAGACTACGTGGTGATCTGATTCAAACATTCAAAATCCTAAAAGGTATAGACAATGTCGACCCAGGGGACTTCTTTGACCTGAAAAAAAGAAACAAGGACCAGGGGTCACAAATGGAGATTAGATAAAGGAGAATTCAGAACAGAAAATAGGAGGCACTTTTTTATACAAAGAATTGTGAGGGTCTGGAACCAACTCCCCAGTAATGTTGTTGAAGCTGGCACCCTGGAATCCTTCAAGAAGCTGCTTGATGAGATTCTGGGATCAATAAGCTACTAACAACCAAACGAGCAAGATGGGCTGAATGGCCTCCACTCGTTTGTAAACTTTCTTAAGTTCTTATGTTCTTATCTATTGGAGAATGCGGGTATCGATCCCGCTACTTCTTGCATGCTAAACGAGCGCTCTACCATTTGAGCTAATTCCCCACACTTGACAATGCATGACACATGGCTGCCCAGAGCTAGGCGAAAATGATTAATTTATTTTGATCTGATGATGATGATGATGATGATGATGATGATGATGATGATGTTGTTGTTGTTTCAGACAGTTGTTGCCTTAGGTTTCATTCCTTCTTTTTATTCTCATTACCAGTAAAACCAGGTAGGAAAAAAAAAATTAAAAAAAGTATTGTCCATCGAGCCAGAATTGAACCAGCGACCTAAGGATGCCAATGTGTTTCACTGTAGTCCTCTGCTCTACCAGCTGAGCTATCGAAGGAAGGATGGTAGGGTGGGTCTTTGAGGACAATACACAATTTAGCAAAAGGCTGGCAAGCTCAGCTGACTGCAGCAGTCAATAGCTGCCACCACTGTTTTTCTTCTTATTGCTGAGTGTGCGTTAACAGTGCTTCCAGACCACGGGGGCTAGTGGCACAATGGATATTCTGACTACACATCAGAAGATTGTAGGTTCGACTCCTGCCTGGCTCGCGACTGTTGTTGTATGCGTGTTTTCCCTCGGCTTTGGAAATTTGTCTCTGCCTCCTTAGCGCAGTAGGTAGCGCATCAGTCTCATAATCTGAAGGTCCTGAATTCGATCCTCAGAGGGGGTAGCTTCTGTTTTTTTTTTTTAATAGACTATTTTACAGCTGTTGGAATGAAATCATTGTTCCCAAGCAAGACCGGATTGAACATTTTCGACCCATTTATAAAAGAAAGAGCATCACTCATCGTCACACTTAACACCTAATCACCTAATTCCATCAACGTCCGAATTCCTTCTGGAGAGCGACTTGTTACAAGTTGCTGGATGAATAATTGGCCATTCTTTCATTCTTGGTGGTCCATGCCTAGCTGGAGTCCTGCAATCATACATGTTTTGCTTGGAGGTGCACTAGACACAGCCACCATATAAATTGAAGATTGCCCAGACATTGACATTAGAGAGACTATTACATTAGTAAGTATTTTCATTTTAAGTATGTGTGCACATGTTTATACTTAAAATTCATAAGGTTTGACTTTGAAAAGTGCTGAAATATCTTTATTATGGTGCTTTGAGATTCATTTTGAGCTGCATTACTCACTGATGGTGTACGTGTGTTTGTACATCTGTTTTCTCTGTGTTCTAGCTTGGGGGAACCAAAGATCTCACGGAAGAAGAAAAGAATATCATTCTACAACTTGCAGTTAACTGGGATCTGCCAGGGGTGACCAAGGAAAATAGGCACTGGCTGATGGAGAAACTACTCCTTCATGCTGTAATAACTTTGATTTGTATTTTGTACATTTCCATTCTAGGTTCACAATTTGTTTTTTGTAATGAACTTAAAACTGGCTTTCCATTAGTTAACTTTTTTTAAATTGTGTCAATTCCTATGTCTACATGCTTAGTAATATTTTATTTACTTTTGTTATTCATTTAAAACAAAAATGACATTAGTTTAATCTCTGAATTGTTCTGCTAGGTTATTGGCAGAACAACAAGGCAGGTAAAACAGCTGTGGAAGGGTCTTAAAGAGACTTCAATTTGGCCTCTCCTAAAGGAAAGAGAAGACGTGATTCCTTTACTATTTCCAAGGGCCTCTGAATCTATGTATAGCTCTCAGGTATGTTACATTTTTTCACACTTGGATTGGAAATCTCAAATAAGTTATACCTGGATGTGTTTTCTTAGTTTAATAAAGTTTTTATTAAAAAAAATAAGGTAACTGTAAAGCTTGTCTATTAGCAAGTCTTAAAACCAATCACCTTGAACTGGACTATGAGATGAAGTGGAATTAAAGATAGGTACTGAACCATTTCAATGTAGGAATTCAAAAGAAAAAAAAATGCCCAGTAAGATTCAATTATCTGGTTCAATCTGCAGTTAACTGTTTGTCTTCACTGATTTTCTTTTTAAAGGTAATACTAGAAAGAATTACCTGGCCCACTCTCAGTGAGGAGGAGGAGAGGGATGACGAGGATGAAGATCATGAGTGTTCTCCGGAGACGAAATGTCGTATAACAGGATAACCACTACTAATAGGGGTTACTCTTTGGTGTATGTTGGTTTGTTTTTGGTTCCACTTAGGAGTGGGGAAAACTAACAACACGCCTTACTCTGAATCCGAATGCCTCGTGATTTTAGGTGACCGAGCATCATTTTGTAACCAGTATTGGGGTGGTTATGATGGATTTCAGAAACAATACCATCCAGCTCATCATCACCCAGAATTGAATTGGCTAAAACTCTATTAGCAAAAACAACACAAACAAAAACACTTCTGAAATAGACGTCAAGAAATAAATCATAAACCCAGTGTGTGCATTTCACTCTTTCTTACCTAATATTATTCTCTTCCATTCTTCTCCGAATTGTTCTTTCAGACACTGACATCAAGTTTGAAAAGTCAGAGGCAGTCACACCAGACTGTATGTAATATCACTGTGTAACAATTATTTTTTTTTTTTTTGGTTCCTGGGTAGTAAGTGTTATTTCCTAATTGCTTATGCCTAAAAAGTATAGAAAATGGCTATTATTCCCCACAAACTTTGCTTTTGTGACCAGGACAGTGATATTTTGAAATTTACCTATTTTCCAGAACATTCCAGATAGATTCAGTGCTGAGTAAACTTGGAGTAACTTCTAGAACTTTCCAGTAATATAAATAGTAGTATAAATACAGGGGCCTTAAGCCCACCAGTTCAGTTTAGTTCCAGCTGCCTAAGGGATACATATCTGCATTTTTCTGAGATGGCATCAAGGTCATAGGAGACTTCAAATGGTGGCATTCCTGATGGGTCTCCAAGGCGGTTTTACCAAGTTTCCTGCTATCTTTGCCTTTGGGACAGCAGGGACACCAAAGGCGCACTACCACAGGCGGAACTGGCCACAGCGGACTGAGTTCTCTGTGGGGAGGAACAACGTCAAGTGGGAGCCACTGGTGGACCCCGGAAGGTGCTGATGCCACCACTGCACATCAAATTGGGCCTTATGAAACAATTTGTCAGAGCTCTAGATAAGGAGTCGGCAGCCTTCAAGTACCTTCAAGACTTCTTCCCTAAGCTGTCTGAGGCAAAGGTCAAAGCCGGTGTCTTCGGCCGGACCACAGATAAAGAAGATCCTGGGAGTGCAATGAATTCCCCAAGAAGCTCACTAGTAAGGAGAAAGCGGCTTGGAACAGCTTTGTCGCAGTGGTTCGGGGCTTCCTGGGCAATCACAAGGCCGAAAACTATGTGGAGCTGGTTGAGACTCTGGTGAAGAACTACGGCACAATGGGCTGTAGGATGTCCCTCAAAGTCCATATCCTTGATGCTCATCTTGATAAATTCAAGGAGAACATGGGAGCGTACTCGAGGAGCAAGGCGAAAGCTTCCACCAGGATATACTGGACTTTGAACGCCGCTACCAAGGACAGTATAACGAGAACATGATGGGAGACTACATTTGGGGGCTGATTCGTGAAAGTGATTTACAGTATAATCGTAAATCTCGAAAAACTACTCACTTCTAAATCTTCTGTAGTCATTTTGTATTACTTTAGTATAAATACATGTTAATTTGGACTCATATGTTTTTTTTTTCTGACTTTATGTGAACGAAAAGACACAAATTCGCCCATTTTCTCATTGGAAATAGGTAAATTTCAAAATATCACTGTCCTGGTCACAAAAGCAAAGTTTGTGGGGAATAATAGCCATTTTCTATACTTTTGAGGCATAAGCAATTAGGAAATAACACTTACTACCCAGGAACAAAAATTGTGTTACATAGTGTATTCGATTGCGCTGACTGATATCTCTAAGTAAGGACATCCAGGTTTGCCATTCTTCATCACTCCCAATGCATTTTCACAACGGTATCCCACAACATCATATTGTCGAACTCTGAGTCTGTGCAGACTTTCTTCCAGATTAGCTAATACGACAGGGTCTATATCATCACCTGTAACTGCTGACACCTGTTCTAATCGCTCCAGCAACCATTCAACATAGTAGAGAATATAGTCCTGAGACACAGAGTTTGCATCTATGTGATTAGCAAGAATCAACAGGTCTCTTCTAATAATATTGTAATATTGATGTAAATTGCTGAAAAAAAAAACAATTGCGCCACAGGACTTTGATTTAGTCCAGTGGTCCTCAAAGTAATTTGGGCATGGGCATAAATTGATCTTATTTGGCTGTTTATGGGGTAATGCGCTGACTATTGCATAGGTTCTTATCTTAAACACTGCCTTCCCAAGATATATATATACAAATTCAAATCACAGAGAGTATAACGTTATATATAGAGTTTTAGTGGGAGTTATTCTTGGTTCACTCTGATAAGGCCAAGTCTCAGGCAGTAACTGCGCTTATTCTTTAAATAATTTATATAAAATATGCAATGCAAATATTTTTAAATAGCATGTTTACACAGATAACCATGAGTAAACTAAAATAAAAGAGGATAGATAGCGTCTCGCTTTGTGTCAGTTTGGCAAATTTATCAACACTACTCTGTTTTAAAGATCGCTCATCTCCAGTACAATTATTCAGGGAAAGTGGATTTGTAACTAAATCTACTACGGTGTTTCCCTTGTCTGGTGAAATTAAAAAGTATATATAGAGAAAATTCAATTCTAAATACTTAAATGTATTATTTTCTCAATAACAGTCGGGCGAAATTCAGTGCTTACCCGGCATATTAACACCCCACCTCTGCTCACGAATGATTGGACAGCTGTCAAATCTTTCACTTTCCCATTGGCTACTCACTCGCATTCAATTTTCATGCAGAATACCGTGAACGGCCTCTGCTTAGAAGAACATAAGAACATAAGAACATAAGAAAGTTTACAAACGAGAGGAGGCCATTCAGCCCATCTTGCTCGTTTGGTTGTTAGTAGCTTATTGATCCCAGAATCTCATCAAGCAGCTTCTTGAAGGATCCCAAGGTTTCAGCTTCAACAACATTACTGGGGAGTTGGCTCCAGACCCTCACAATTCTTTGTGTAAAAAAGTGCCTCCTATTTTCTGTTCTGAATGCCCCTTTATCTAATCTCCATTTGTGACCCCTGGTCCTTGTTTCTTTTTTCAGGTCAAAGAAGTCCCCTGGATCGACATTGTATATACCTTTTAGGATTTTGAATGTTTGAATCAGATCGCCGCGTAGTCTTCTTTGTTCAAGACTGAATAGATTCAATTCTTTTAGCCTGTTGTCGCAGGTGACGCTGAACTAGTTATTCCATGTAGTAAAACATTGGAGGATCTCAGTAGCTACAGCTGTTGGTTCATCAATTGATTCCGATTCAGTTGTATTGTGTCTGCCAACTGATGATGTGAGGCAGAACAGTAATTGGATACCAGAAAATATGAATAACAGTGAGTTTTGGCCTCCTTCAGTGTTCTGGATGGAAGGCGTACTGCAAAAGTGACTCTGTGCAAACAGAAGGGAATGTATAGTAACAATGTGTACAGATCCAGAACTATTGTACATGGTGCAGAATTAACCCTGACACACAAATTGAAACATAATCCTCTTGTTATGTGTGCATGTAATATGTGCCAAAGCAAGTCATCAGTGACTGGGCCCAAACTTTGTCCAGCCTGTAGTCATTTAGCTAAACACTGTAGAATCTTGTTTGAATGTAATGATTCTGAAGGAATTTCTTTCTCCCATCTAAATGTAGATCCAAAGGATATTAAGAGGATTGAATGCATAAATTGTGAAGGAGGTCACTTAGTGAAATGGGCACATCTAGGTAAATTGAATATGTAGAAGGTGTCCCAGCTAAAGGTGTCCAAGTATCTTGTAGGCACGAAAGTGAAGAAGATGGCGCCTCACACCTGTGATGCTAAAACTTTGATAAAGGGGCATGTTGTCGTTTTTATGAACCAACCAGAGCTGAACACACGGCACAGAAGTTGAATCCTGCTGGGAACGCTGGGATATGCAGGACATGGACTAGGCAATTTCAAATATGGAATGTATTGTAATATAAAAAATGAAGTAGAGGAGGGATAAAGAAAAAGTATCCTTGTACCGCCAGTAGATGGCTCTCTTGCTCCATGAAATAGGTCAGTCTACATCTGTTTCTAATCAAACATTTAGCAATTGGAGAAATACAAAAATATATATATAATGAACGATTTACCACTTGTATATCTTATCTTCAGAAAGCATGACGATTGATAAAAAGCACCATTCCGGCTAAAAGTGAACCTTAATCTACAAATTTATGTGCTAAAAACACAAGATAAGAAGAGAGACTCTTTATGACCAAAAGATTAACTAACAAGCCAGAGGTCTTGAGAAGAAAGCCTGTCTCGGCTGGATTTTGTCAATCATTATAAAAAATTATAAGAGTCAAATGCAGTTATACTGGCCTATATTTGGATTTAAATCTTAAGAGGGATTCACCAAAGAAATAAAGTAATATTATAGCATCTGTTAAACTGAGGTAAATTAATTGAAAGATTATCTTATAGTGAAACAAGTCCGGTGTTAATTGACACTGATTATAGTTCATAATAGTTATTTCATAAGATTAATAATATGTTTTAAGTATTTGCTATAATGAGAAAACATATTATTTAAACTGACAAGTATTATTGCTTGACTTTACTTTAGGGATAAGAAGCTTAAAAGCTGGAGCAGTATTCAATTGAATTAATTGAGAAAGAGGTAGATTATTTCTTCTTCTATTGAACAACAAGACCTCTAGATATTATGATATCCATTGAATTATAGAATTGTTGTGTTGTGTTTTTGTGTTAAGTTTGTAATAATATACTATAATGTACCTTGTTATTAATCCACTATACTATTGTCTAATGATGTTAGATGTAATCCTTATAATATGGTTCCTTGAAGCTGCTGCAGTGAAAACGGTGCCTCTCTTCTTATCTAGAAAGAAGGAATGTCCTTGGGTTCCACTTCAGCAGAGCTGCAAGCCTCATAGAGATGGAGTGTTAAGGTTTATGGAATTAGTGGTTTAGCACAGATAAAGATATATCTTGAAATAATATGCAAAAATTATGGCTTAACAGACCTTTATAGGTCATAAATCTAAAAAGTGTTTGCACAGACTCTGGCTTTGGAAAAAACCGGAGACTGGAAAACCTCTTGGAAAGCACATTCAAAAGTCAGGTACAGGTCAGAGCCTGGTTAGTATAATCTTTAAGGAATAAATAATTCTAAAGAAAACTATTACCACTTAAACTTAATGAAACTAATTGACTTAAATATTGCATGAGACAATATTTTGTTAAATACTCTGTTAGACAATGGTATATGGAATTAAAACTGACTCATTAACAAAATGATGAAACAACATGAGGTTAAAAGAAACACATACCTTTAATTTAGTAAAACATAATCAATTAGAAGATGATGTCACATGTTAAGAACATCTCTCATATATAACATATATAAAATAGTGTTTTGCAAGCACATATAACAGTAGTATTTTTATATTATATTATAGACCAGGATCCTGTGAACTTTGGTTTACATGACTTTTCAGATAAAGGAGGGGCTCGGAGGAAAACAAGGAATGAGATCATAGGTTTTGAGTTGGACAAATATGAAGTCTTGAATTTATTGAGTACATGACACCTATTAATTCTGAAAAGTTGGTCCGGATCTTTTTAAAACTATTATTTGTAAAAAGGGAGAAGAGCTGTCTCAACAGATTAATGACTGGATTTAATTGAGGCGTCCCATGTATTCCAATGGGACGAAAAACCTATATAACTCCTAAGTAATTACAATGGAGTACCACTCTCATCCCAGACAGGGTAAGGTGGTCCATCTTCTGCAAACCAAAACACAATTGAGCTGATTGAACTCAGTTTCATTTGCCTGGTGAAGACAGTCATATCCTAGTACGATTTATATTAAAGGGTAAGCATTAATCAATTATTATTTTATCTCACATGTATTGCATGTATTGCTAAAAGGGACTCACACTATGTTTTAGAAATAAGAGAGTATTTTGTTGAATGTGCTGAAATAGACCATTGCGTACTTTAAGTGATGTGTTCTTGGCCTGCTTGTCGGCCTTGAATACATTATATATATATATATATTAAAGTGTTAACGTTGATATCTGTTAAGACACTGGACTGCCCAGTGTGTCTGTCA
Organism: Huso huso; assembly: GCA_036884735.1. Classification (NCBI taxonomy): domain Eukaryota; kingdom Metazoa; phylum Chordata; class Actinopteri; order Acipenseriformes; family Acipenseridae; genus Huso; species Huso huso. Next base: position 717,646 of record CM072694.1, on the reverse strand, counting down.
GCTGGGGATATTTAACCGTTAATAAACCGAACGAGTACTAATCATACTCGGATTCGTAAAAAACTTTAAATACATGAGTCTGTCAATTTCTTGGGAGCTATATTAGTCATCTGGATATATTGCGGGTCAAGAGCGTAATAAAAATACCCCACAAGGAGTAGTACCATCTCTGTCCTCCTAACGTCTCCCCTGAGATAAGAGTGTGTACTGAGCAAAATGGAAAAGAGTACGTAAAGAAAACTGAACCTCCACGGATTTCGGACAGTAAGCAAACTTGTTAAATTTGCAGGCGACACAAAAAAAATAGGAGTGGCAAACACTGTTGCAGCAGCAAAGGTCATTCAAAATGATCTAGACAGCATTCAGAACTGGGCAGACACATGGCAAATGAAATTTAATAGAGAAAAGTGTAAAGTACTGCACGAGGCAATAAGAATGCATTATAAATATCATATGGGAGAGATACTGAAATTGAAGAAGGAATCTATGAAAAAGACCCAGGAGTTTATGTTGACTCAGAAATGTCTTCATCTAGACAATGTGGGGAAGCTAGAAAAAAAAGGCCAACAAGATGCTCGGATATATTGTGAGAAGTGTTACTATTACAGAACTATAAATACAGTTGTTGCTTGGACAACATATACAAAATAGGACTGTAAATACAGTTGTTGCTAAACCATTATTATTTTGTTCTTGCTGCTGTTGATATAGCTGTATTACTTCTATTGCTACTGCTAACATTGCTGCTATTGATACAACTATCATTTTGAATATTATTGCTATAGTTACTGTTGACTTTGCTGCTATTGAATTAGCTATTGCTTTTATTGTTAATTGCATATGCAGGGATGGAAATAAGACTCCTAATGCATAGCAGTTTGGTCCATTTCAGGTTTTACTAACTGCAGGCCCTTGTATAAACTGTACTAAAGAAGTTGGAAAAAACAAGTCTGCAGGTAAGAAAACCCAAAATGGCTCCTACTGCTATACAATGGGAGTCTTATTTCCACTCCTGCTTATGTGCTTAGCCATTTTAGTAGTGTGTTTTTGCATATTTAAATTTGATTGCTTTTAATAGTTTTAGAATACAATTAATAAACCTCTTTTTGATAATTACTTTGTCTGGCTTCCTTGTCTGCGTTACCAAGGTGTTATAACTTATAACTTATAACTTACCCCAGTGACACACACAACATAAATATAGTTGTTGCTTGGACATATCAAAATACTGTATTGTAAATATATATTTAGTTTACATTAAAATCTATTAATGTTACACATGGTTTATTCTTTAACTCCTAATAAAAAGCATTATAGTTTAACCAGCTTGGTTATTGTACAATTATAATGTATTCATTTAAAAGTAAAAGCATGTGCTCACTCACAGATAGATTTACAAAAAAATGTACAAATGGAGATTCTACAGAAGTGACTGGAAAGTTCTTGAATTTGCAGTTTGTTTATTTGAGGTCACACAGAGATAGTGATCAAGTGGGAACTCTTTCAAGTATTTTCAGAACAAAGGATTCTGGCATTTTTTATTTTTACATTTTACAAAAAGCAGACTCTGAAAAGTTGTCTTTGCAGACTGATGGTCTACAAATATTCCATAAACTCTCACAGGTTATTCCGTTGGCCAAATGTGTAACTAGATATATAAATAATATGCAATATGTGTGTGTCTATATATATTGTAAGACAGCAGGGAGGGGTTAAATCCCTCCTGCAGAAAAAACATGTGCGTAAGGCACATTTTGGATTGTTTTTTGTTAATTGTTTTATTGTTAATTATCACCTGCACCTGGCTATGATTGTAAATTAGAGCCAGGTGCAGGGTTTATAAGGGGAGCAGTTAGTCTGCTCAGGGCAGCTGCTGAAGTGTGTAGAAGCCTGACTGTGCTGGTGTGTGAGTACAGCTGTAATTTAAAAGTAAAAAGGTAGAGTGAAGCCTTTTTTGTGTGTGCTGTTTTGTTTTGTTACAGGTAAACAGCTTAGCTGTCCTGTCTTTAGTTTAGGTTCCTGTTCTGTTTAGTTATTGCTCAATGAGAGCTAGGTGTTTGTTTTGTTTATTTTGTTTTTGTATTGTTCATTAAAAATAGCACAACCGCGCTTTAAAAATCCATTTGTGTGTGTTGGGTCAGTGTTTTTAAAGGGGCAACGAACCGCGGTGAGGGCGATTCTTTCACATATGGTGGCAGCGAGTGTGGGAGCCCCTGGAGACCCAAAAATGGATTTTAGAGATTTAATTGAGAGGCTTAATAAAAACACCGCTGCTCAGGAGGAGCAGATAAAGAAGATGGAGAGGCAGAGACAGGAGCTGGGCGTGGCCCCGTTGATAATACAAGAGCGGAAGCCAACCGAACTGGAGCTGCTTCTTCAAAAGTGGGAGCTGCCGTCCCGAGAGCCAGAGGGGATGGAGCTGCCGTCCCGAGAGCCAGAAGAGGTGGAGCTGCCGTCCGAGCCAGAGGGGGGGGAGCTGCCGTCCGAGCCAGAGGGGTTGGAGCTGCCGTCCCGAGAGCCAGAGGGGATGGAGCTGCCGTCCCGAGCCAGAGGGGGTGGAGCTGCCGTCCTGAGAGCCAGAAGAGGTGAGCTGCCGCCCGAGAGCCAGAGGGGGGTGGAGCTGCCCCCGAGAGCCAGAGGGGGGAGCTGCCGTCCGAGAGCCAGAGAGGGTGGAGCTGCCGTCCCGAGCCAGAGGGGTGGGAGCCGTCCCGAGAGCCAGAAGAGGTGGAGCTGCCGTCCTGAGAGCCAGAGGAGGTGGAGCTGCCGTCCCGAGAGCCAGAGGGGGGTGGAGCTGCCATCCCCGAGCCAGAGGGCTGGAGCTGCCGCCCAGAACAACCAACCATGTAAGTGAGTCCCCATTGCCGAGGGAGGTTCCCGGTCCCGCTATCGGTGCACCTGGCCTAAATGCCCAGACCTCCCTGAGCTGGACCCTGCTCCCAGGTCGCAGCACTGCCAGGCACAGTCGCTGCCTGGTCCCTTACTCCACTCCCCTGGAATCTCAGACGTCGCTACGCAAGGGGCAGAGATCACTAGCGTTCCCCCTGCTGATTGCTCCGCTCCCCTTGAGTAGTGCTACACCCACCTGGGTGGTCTTTTAAGGAGGGAGGTGGTCACATGGCCAAAGTGTCTTGAAAAAGACATGAGGGGGGGGATGTAAGACAGCAGGGGAGGGGGGTAAACCTCCCTGCAGAAAAAACATGTGCGGCACATTTTGGATTGTTTTTTGTTAATTGTTTTATTGTTAATTATCACCTGCACCTGGCTATGATTGTAAATTAGAGCCAGGTGCAGGCTTTATAAGGGGAGCAGTTAGTCTGCTCAGGGCAGCTGCTGAAGTGTGTAGAAGCCTGACTGTGCTGGTGTGTGGGTACAATGTAATTTAAAAGGAAAAAAGGTAGAGGAAGACTTTTTTGTGTGTGCTGTTTTGTTTTGTTACAGGTAAACAGCTTAGCTGTCCTGTCTTTAGTTTAGGTTCCTGTTCTGTTTAGTTATTGCTCAATGAGAGCTAGGTGTTTGTTTTGTTCATGAAAAATAGTGCAACCGCTTTAAAAATCCATTTGTGTGTGTTGGGTCAGTGTTTTTAAAGGGGCTTACGAACCAGTGAGGGCTTATTCTTTTACTATATATATATATATATATATATATATATATATATATATATATATATATATACACACACACACATACACAGTGTATGGCAAATGAAATACACAGTAATATTAAGATGGACCTACGATGGACAAGGAAAGAAATAGAATTTTTAGATACCATAGTAAAACTTGAAGAAGGTTCAATTGAGACTGACCTCTTCTGTAAACCTACTGACATGAACCAGTATTTACACATGACCTCTGCACATCCGATACACACTAAAAGGGCAATCCCAAAGGGTCTAGGAATGAGAATACAAAGAATATGCTCAAAAGAAAGTGACTTTGTAAAACAAAGAAATGTATTAAAAACAAATCTTAAAAAAGAGGATACAAAGAAAGAATTATATTGACAGAGTTAAGGAAAGTGGATAAACTAAAAAAGAGATGATCTACTAGATTATAAAAATAGAGATAAAAAGGTCAAAAGAGTCCCATTAGTAATGACTTACTCTAAACTTTTGCCCAATATTTCTAAGATAGTTTGGAAACACTTATGGATTCTACATAATTCAGAAAAATTTTAAAAAAAGTATTTCTTAAGGCCCCAGTTGTAGCATTCAAAAGAGAAGCTCATTTAGGTGATATTTTAGTTCACAGTAAACATAAAAGAATAATTGACAAAATAGGTTCTACGAACATGTGCACTAGTAGATGTAAAGTGTGTAAATACATGGACAAAAAGTAAAAATATAATTAAACATAAGAACACCACATATCCACTAAAAAACTAATACCTACTGTAAAAAATAGCAATGTTGTTTATGGAATAGCCTGTGAAAATGTGATGAAATCAAATATGTTGGAGAGACTGGAACTACTTTATATAAAATAATTCAGAACCACCTTTCATTAATTAGAAATAAAAAATGAATGAACCAATAGTACAACACTTCACCAGTCAAGGACATGACATAAATGATGTAAAGTTTGTAGTATTAGAACAGCTAAAAATTAGACAATGCGACATATAGAAGAATAAAAGAAAAGTAAATGGATAAATAGACTGAACACGATTATGCCAGGACTCAACAGAAAAAGAATGAACTAATTAACTTCAATAAATATATAACATTTAAATAAATAAACAAAATTCATTCAAAAAGTTGTGCATGCTGATGTGCTGGGGAGGCCAAATCAAGACTGATCCTCAGAGCCAGCTTTGCATGATATAATAAAAATATAAGTTTATATAAAGTAATGTTAATTAGAATTAATACAGATTCAAAGATAGAAGTAAAAAATGATGTCACAATATATAGAACACCATTACATCATGTAAGAATAAATCATGGATTTGAATGTAAACAATAACAAGTAGTTGTCATGTCGTCAAAAAAAATCCTATATACCTCCAATGTTTTGATTCAAACACAGGATCCCTTTGAGAAAGATATGTACAACATATCGAAATGTTGGGAAGGGCTCTTTGAGCTAATATATATATATATATATATATATATATATATATATATATATATATATCACCAAATGAGCAAGATGGGTTGAATGGCCTCCTCTCGTTTGTAAACTTTCTTATGTTCTTATGTTCTTTATATATATATATATATATATATATATACAGACGTGCTCAAATTTGTTGGTACCCCCACAAAAAAAACGAAGAATGCACAATTTTCTCTGAAATAACTTGAAACTGACAAAAGTAATTGGCATCCACCATTGTTTATTCCATATTTAATAGAAATCAGACTTTGCTTTTGATTTTTTATTCAACATAATATTGTAAATAATAAAACAAATGAAAATGGCATGGACAAAAAATGATGGGACCGCTAAAACTAATATTTTTGTTGCACAACCTTTAGAGGCAAATCACTGCAATCAAACGTTTTCTGTAGCTCTCAATGAGACTTCTGCACCTGTTAACAGGTAGTTTGGCCCACTCTTCCTGAGCAAACTGCTCCAGCTGTCTCAGGTTTGATGGGTGCCCTTCTCCAGACTGCAAGTTTCAGCTCTTTCCATAGATGTTCGATAGGATTCAGATCAGGACTCATAGAAGGCCACTTCAGAATAGTCCAATGTTTTGTTCTTATCCATTCTTGTGTGCTTTTAGCTGTGTGTTTTGGGTCATTATCCTGTTGGAGGACCTATGACCCATGCGACTGAGACAGAGCTTTCTGACACTGGGCAGTACGCTTTAACTCCAGAATGCCTTGATAGTCTTGAGATTTCATTGTGCCCTGCACAGATTCAAGGCACCTTGTGCCAGGCGCAGCAAAGCAGCCCCAAAACATAACCGAGCCTCCTCCATGTTTCACTGTAGGTATGGTGTTCTTTTCTTTGAAAGCTTCATTTTTTCGTCTGTGAACATAGAGCTGATGTGACTTGCCAAAAGCTCCAGTTTTGACTCATCTGTCCAAAGGACATTCTCCCAGAAGGATTTGTGGCTTGTCAATATGCATTTTAGCAAATTCCAGTGTGGCTTTTTTATGTTTTTCTTTCAAAAGTGGAGTCCTCCTGGTCTTCTTCCATGGAGCCCACTTTCTTCAAAAGCGAATGATGGTGCGATCAAAACTGACGACCTCTTCACCTTGGAGTTCAGCTTGTATCTCTTTGGCAGTTATCCTTGGTTCTTTTTTCTACCATTCGCACTATCCTTCTGTTCACTCTGGGGTCGATTTTCCTTGGCGGCGCCCAGGGAGGTTGGCTACAGTTCCATGGACCTTAAACTTCTAATAATATTTGCAACTGTTGTCACAGGAACATCAAGCTGCTTGAGATGGTCTTGTAGCCTTTACCTTTACCATGCTTGTCTATTATTTTCTTTCTGATCTCCTCAGACAACTCTCTCCTTTGCTTTCTCTGGGCCATGTTCAGTGTGGTGCATACAATGATACCAAACAGCACAGTGACTACTTTTCTCCATTTAAATAGGCTGAATGACTGATTACAAGATTGGAGACATGTGTGATACTAATTAAAAGAAACTAATTAGTTTGAAATATCACTATAATCCAATTATTTATTATCTTTTCTAAGGGTACCAACAAATGTGTCCAGGCCATTTTAGAATATCTTTGTAGAATAAGCAATAATTCATCTCTTTTCACAGCTTCTTTGTTTTATTCTATGACATACCAAAGGCATGCAAGTATACATGATAAAATAGCTTTTAATTTCATCACTTTTCAGGAGGAATGAAGCATTATTTCAATGAGCTGTAAGGGTACCAACAAATTTGAGCACGTCTGTATATATATATATATATATATATATATATAATGCATTATGTTGTTGCTTTTTATATTTTATGTATTTTGTTTAATGTTTTATACTGTAAATAGCTTAATTTGCATAAAAAAATATCCTAATGATTTCTGGAACATTATATTTACGTATTATAGTCTTTAAGTGTGCTGAGTTATGCCAGTCTCTGCAGTGCTTCCAGTATTACTGTTATTATTATTATCATATGGGTTAAACTTATGATAATACTGTAAATTGTTATATACAGTATATACACAAGATAAGCTAAGTAACAGAAATATAATTGTAAGTCGCCCTGGATAAGGGCGTCTGCTAAGAAATAAATAATAATAATAACAATAATAAAAATAATAAATAATAATAATAATGTTGTGCAGCAAAAAGTTAAATAGTTAACAATAAAGGCGTGTTTATTCCAGTCTCCGAGTGCTAATGATGTGTAATGCCCAGGGACAAAAAAAAAACCCTGAAAACAGGCTTCTGCAGCTGGATTCTCTGTTACACCTATTCAAGACTGGCCTCCCGGTGGCAGGCGATAATTCAACCATTGAACAACCAATGCTCATGCACATTATTTCAACGTGGCTGGATTTCTGTGTGCCCTGCGATGGACTGGCGTCCCGTCCAGGGTGTAGTCTCGCCTTGTGCCCTGTGTATGCTGGGTTAGGCTCCGGCTCACCGCGACCCTGTAAAGGATTAAGCGGTTAATGATAATGGATGGATGGATGGATGGATGGATGGATGGATGGATGGATGAATGGATTTCTGTGTGTTGGCTGGGCTGACAAGATTTTAAAACAACAGTTATGGTGAGCATTTAAAACAGCACCTATGCAACGTGATCCTCTCTAAATCTGACCTCCTTTTCTTTCCCTCCTCCTCCTCCCCCTCCTCTGATCTCTCTATCTCTGTTCCTCTGGAATCTACCACACCCTCTCCCTCTTCCTCCGCTAAGAACCTCAGAGTCACCCTGGACCCCTGCCTCTCTTATTCCCAGCACATCTCCACTCTGGCACACACTTGCCGATTCTTCCTGAGCAACATCCAAAGAATCCGACCCTTCCTCACCAACTACGCCACCCAGCTCCTGGTCCAGGCCTTGGTACTCTCCCGCCTAGACTACTGCAATTCCCTGCTGGCTGGCCTCCCTGCGTCTGCCACCCGTCCGCTCCAGCTCATCCAGAACTCCGCTGCCCGCCTGGTGTTCTCTCTGCCTCGCTTCTACCACGCAACTCCACTACTCCGCTCACTCCACTGGCTACCGATCACCGCTCGCATCCAGTTCAAAATTCTTGTACTAGCCTACAGATGCCTTGACCAGACTGCACCCAGCTACCTCCAGACCCTCATCTCTCCCTACACCCCCACTCGACCTTTCCGCTCCGCCTGCACTAGAAGACTGACTCTACCTCCTCTATGCTCCCCTGCCTCCAGAGCCCGCTCCTTCTCCACCCTCGCTCCACAGTGGTGGAATGACCTTCCTACAGATGTCAGGACTTCCCAGTCCCTGACCACATTCCGGCGCCTCCTTAAGACTCACCTCTTCAGACAGCACCTGTAGAACTCCTCGGTTTTTCCCTTGGGACACTTATCACCCTTCTTTAAATGTGCTTTACTTGCTCTTATCTGCCCCCTATTTTACTGCATTTAATCCTGTACTTCGGAGTACTGTAATCTGCCAAGTGTTTAATCTGTAGTATTTTGTATTTAATCATATCCTGATGTAACTATCATTGACAGTGTTATCTGCTGTATTATTGAATTGTATTTTGTCACACTTGTACTTGCTTGAACCAAAGTCATTGTATTTATCTTGCTCTTAATTGTATTATTACTTGTACTGTGATACTTGAAATGTATTTGCTTACGATTGTAAGTCTCCCTGGATAAGGGCGTCTGCTAAGAAATAAATAATAATAATAATAATAATGTGAAAGATGAAAGGTTTGACAGTACGCTTACAAGAAAAAATGTAGAACACACCATGGTTCCATTACCAAAGCTCTGGCTAGTATGGTGATTGAACCCACCACCTTGGCATTATTAGCATCACACTATAACCAACTGAGCTAACCAGCCACTCACTCCTTTTAACTGGAAAAAGAAATTCCAACAATTACAAACCAACAATTTGAAATGGTCTAGAAATGCAACATTGCAGCGTTGCGTTTATTTCGCGTTTTATCACTGGGGGTGGGGGGATCGGACATGCAAATAGTCAAAAACTTAGCATAAATTGTCATAGTTTCATTTCATATGTATACATAGTTCTAAAACTAACACCGCCCGAACAAGGACTTGAAACCTGGCACCCCAGATTAAATGTCTGATGCGCTACTGACTGAGCTATCCGGGCTCTACCTTGTCCATGTTGCTTTTGTAAAAACAAACTTACAGTTCAAGTGGGGTCGCTGGAAAGAGTCAAATTCACTAGATTTTCTTTGTTAAAAGAAGTATAACCCTCAGTTAGGTCCCAGCGAGATTTAAACTCGGAGTGTTGGATTCAGAGTCCAGAGTGCTAACCATTACACCATGGAACCGATGTGCTGCGGTGCGCATGGCAGGTCTCTCCTGCTGCTCCAAAGTGTCGAATGTTCCCGCTGACGACCCATAAAGCGCTTTATTGGTAACAAAATATGACTTGTATTCACATTACATTGTGTCTGTGTGGTGTGCATGGTGCATCCCTCCCCTCTCCCACTCTCCTACTTAACCTGTTGATTACGAAGTAGTGATACTTAACTTGATTGCTGCTATTGTGTTTTTTTGGGGGGGCTGTTTTTTGGTAACAAAATATGGTAACCCAGTATGCTAATGAGCTAACAATACACACTTTGAGTGCTGCTATTATTTGAACATGTTTCTAACGAGTTATTGATACTCTTTGAATACTGCTATTGTTTACAACGCTGCTAACGGTGTATTGCTTACCTTTTGTAACAAATCATCTGTTGATGGGTTGTGAGAGCCGTTTGTTAACATGTATTATGCATATTAATTGACGTTTTTATTTGCACCCTATATTCATATATTTTAATATTAAAGAGTCGTTTATTAGTTTATGCTATGTATACTATTTATTAACCTGCTACAATTATCCTGACACTTTTACTTATTATCCTAGTTATAGTATATGCTGGTTTTACAATTGCTGCTAATATATTAACGGATTAAGTGAATAACTAACACATGCATAAATCTAGGTTCTGGTTGAACCCAGGCAAGGCGGGCTGCTTGCATGAAAATGCTACTTTGGTTGTTGATTTGATAGCATTTCTTTCACGCAGAATGCTACTTAAACACAGCCCAAAACTGTACGATGTTTCCACCCGGTTTCACACAGGGGATCTATCGCATGTGAAGCGAACGTGATAATAACTACACAATGGGGAAAACAATAATACTTTAGCACAACTGTTGTTTGACCTTGTGGTGCAATGGTAGTGTGTTTTACTCCAGATCAGAAAATATTTATCTTCGTTGAAAAATGGTCATTGTTTTTGAAATGTGTATATATGATATCCTGAATATATTCAAATTGAATTTAGATATAAATCAACAAGAAAGTGTTTACTTGAGCAAGACGGATTAAAATGGCCATCTTGTGTCAACAGCATAGGCCTTTGCAGCCAGAGTGGAGAAACCAAAGCATACAGAACACCCTTCAACAGAATACAAACTGAAGTGTTCCCTGACCCGGAATTGAACCTGGGCCGCGGTGGTGAGAGCGGCCAATTCCAAAACACTAGACCACCAGGGAAGCTGACCGGTGGATTGCACGACACGCCTGAAATCCATGTCAGCAAAATAAACTGTCAAGTGAAACTACTAGTCAATTTGTAGGACCAGGCAGAACTAGCGTGATACCTTCCCGTGGGGAGCTCTGTGGTGCAATGGATAACGTTGGACTTCTAGTCAAACACTAAAAGGTGATTCAAAGGTTGTAGGTTTGAGTCCCACCAGAGTCATGTTTGGGGGGGCTGTTGTAAGAATTGAAAGCATGTGTTGGTTTAAAAGCAAACCTATCCATATGGTTATTTTTTTGGTGCCAAACTGATAGCTTAAAAGCATGGTTCCACCAAGATTTAAACTCGGATCGCTGGATTCAGAGTCCAGAGTGCTAACCATTACACCATGGAACCGACGGCAATGTCCTACGGGGCTCATGGCCCATCACTCCTGCTGCTCCAAAGTGTCGAATGTTCCCGCTGGCGACCCATGAAGTGCTTTTTTGGTAACAAAATATGACTTGTATTCACATTACATTGTGTCTATGTGGTGTGCATGGCTTATCCCTCCCCTCTCCCACTCTCCTACTTATTACGAAGTAGTGATACTTACCTTGATTGCTGCTATTTTTGGGCTGTTTTTTGGTAACAAAATATGGTAACACAGTATGCTAATGAGCTAACAATACATACCTTGAGTGCTGCTATTATTTGAACATGTTGCTAACGAGTTATTGATACTCTTTGAATACTGCTATTGTTTACAACGCTGCTAACAGTGTATTGCTGCTTACCTTTTGTAACAGGAGGCTGTGTGGTCAAGGTTTCTCTTTTGTTCAACATTTGTCGAAGCGGTGCTTCAAATAAATGAACCAAGAGTGAGTTTGATTGATATTTTGCCTTGCGCATTTCCGTTGAGTGTTACAATAAAAGAGTGCACATATATTATGTTTTATGAATGTGCATGTGTGCATAGCGCAACTTAATCAATTCCGGCACCTCCTCAAGACTCACCTCTTCAGACAGCACCTGTAGAACTCTTCCTTAATGTGCTTTACTTGCTCTTATCTGCTCCCTATTTTACTGCATTTAGTGTACTGTAATCTGCCACAAGTGTTATTCAATCTGTAGTATTTTGCATTTAATCATATCCTGATGTAACTATCACTCACACTGTTATCTGCTCTGATTATTGAATCGTATTTTGTCATATACTTGTACTTACTAGAACTGAAGTCATTGTATTTTCTCTTGCTCTTATATGTATGAATACTTGTACTGTGATTCTTGAAATGTCTTTTTGTTTACGATTGTAAGTCACTGTGGGTAACGGCGTCTGTGTCCTCAGAAGTCTCTGATTATATTACGATTACTATCAGGATCATATGACAAGTACTGCTTTATTACAAATTGAGCAGAAACTGCATTTTTGTATTAAGTAAAAAAAAAGTTGAAAAATGGTGAAAAGCTTTAAAATTGCATCGCTGCTGCTGCAAATAATAGGGTTAACACCGAAAACGAGTGTGTCCTCAGAATTAGCATGTGTCTTGTTTTATGGTCATTCCTTACTCAGCAATGCGACCATAGCTTCACTCTAATATGTAAAACAAAATGTTTCTAGTAAAAGATGTACGATTCTTAACTCCAAATTAATTCATTTTCAAAGACAGCCTAAAACTACTGTAATTATTGCTATAGAAGTACCAGTTCTTTTGCATCAAAATACAGTTACTGACAGGCTTGTTGACTGAGGCAGTACTGAAACTTTCAGTTCATTTTTATGAAAAAAAATAAATAAAAAATGGGTGTATACTACAGCCGGTAGATGGTGTCAAGTGTTTTAAAAAAATACTATTTGCAAAATAATATTTACTAATTTCTATTTAAAATACATGTCTGGCAACCTATTTTCTATTTGTTTTTTTAAATAAATATGGAGACCACTATTTTCTATTTAAAGCGTTTCCGTGACTATTTTGCCCATCCTTGACATTCAGCTGTTAACCGTAAGGTTGGTTTCCAGCGATTGCCTTTCCGGGCAGCCTTCTCAATAGAGTCCAAGCTTCAGATTTAGTTTGCAGTCGTGAAGGGTGCAGTGGCCAAGTGGTAAGGCTGCGGTCTCGTAAACCGAAGATCACGGGTTCAATCCCCGTCTGTACCTTGTTGCTGTCTTTAAAACACTATTTGTTACATGTTTGCAGCTAAAACGAAAAATTATAAAATGCTGTTTGTATTTTAATTTAAATTAAAAAAGAGGGCACTCGGATTTGAACCGGGGAACCTCTTGATCTACAGTCAAATGCTCTACCACTGAGCTATACCCCGACTCCGACAACACCATTTTCTACCAAGCACTACCAACGGTGCCGAGCTGTCAGTTTCAGAAATGCAACCTGTCAAGACGCATGATTTTTTTCCTCGTATCCCGCAGCAAATTCCTGTGGCGCAATTGGTCAGTGTGTTTGGCTCTTAACTCTTTAAGGACTGAGATCGTGTCAACACCACATCATACTGAAATTTCAAATTGAAAGCCACAGCTTGCCTTGCCAGATGGCTTTGACAGATTAAGAAAAGCTATAACGTTCCCCAGAGTGTTCTGAAAACAAGGACACCAATTCCAAGATGCGACTGTAACAAATTGATTTTTAGTGCATTTTTATAGGAAGAGAGTCAAATAGAGCCAAAAAAACGCTTGGTCGTTAAATAGTTTAGCAAACGGTTGGTTGCTTGTGTAGCAGGTCTTTATATACATATAGCTAAATTTATGTTAATAATTTGACTACGCCACCTTGTGTTTATTGAGGACAAGGACGTCGAGTGGTTGGTTCCCACACAAACTCTTTTATCCAGGAGAAACCAAGCAATCATATACCAAAAATAATCTTTACAAGTTTTTATTAGTAATTGTTTTAAAAATCTCAAGCACATTAACAATAATGTAAACCATATGACAATGCCACCTTCACTTCACAGTCTAACAGTTGTCTAGTATATATATAAGGATAATACAATAAAACAAAATCTAAATCTATCAGTTTCTTATAGTGCAGTTAATTAAACTAATTACCACAGATTATATTATTGCAGTTTATATAAAATACTTGGATCTATCAGTTTCTTATAGTGCAGTTAATTAACCAGTTCAGCAATTCTGTTCTTTTTGTGATACATACAAAGTAGACAACAACGTCAGCAATTGAATGGTCTCGTTACAAACTACATTACATTTATAAAGTACACGGTACCAATTTCCCCCAATCTATTTAAATATTAGCCTGCGTGGTTCAGGGGGTGTGGAGCTGGGGGTCTTCTAATCTTCTAATCTTCTCATTTTCTAATTTCCTGTTAATTAGTATCTATTTTTTATTTAAGCCCTGATCACCTGCACCTTTTCTGTCTAGTGTTTTTCTTTTTGTAGCAAACGCTCAGACGGCGTCGTTTCGTGTTCCACCGCTAATATCTAAACTTCGTTGTCTCGCTCACTGCAGGTCATTTCTCTGCACAGCGCTGCCAAGATATTATCAATCATTTTCCTACCTGCTCAGGTGATCCCTTTTTTTATTCAGCTTCTCTTTTTGGCTTCAAGAGCTCCAACGTTTGTCTTTCCTGTTCCATCCAGTCTCTAGCTCAGCATTAGAGCCGTCCAAAGCACAGTTTCATTATTCAACTTGTCTGCAACTTTATCAAAATGTCTGGTCCTCCGCTAAACTTTCAAGCTCCTTCGACAAGACATTGACATTCCCGTTGTCTGCAATTGCCTTACTTTAGCTCTATTAAATCCACCACGAAGCTTTGTCTGCGGAATCTCTCTTTACTCCTCGCCTGCAATCAGACGCCCCTCCCCCGATCCCACAGAGCAGCACAATTCCGTTCCATCAGAAGATCCTGCCCTGGACCTCCATCAGCTACGTTCAACATTTTAAAAGACGTATCCAGCCCATTACAAACTCCATTTAAACCAGTGGCGACACGTGATTTGACTGGTCACAACATGCTCCAACGACACTATTGTACTGTAACTTTTCCACCTGGGCCTCACCGACCATGGTTACCACGGCAATGCCCTCATTGAGTGACTGCGGGGAGTGGTAAGTTGTCATGGTGACCAGGCAGCTTCATCAGGCTCTGCGTGTTCTGGCCTCAGTACTGCAATCTTCTGGCTTCCTGTTGCTGCGCTTTCACAACTGGCGGAGACGAATTCAACGCGCTGAAAAATGACATCTAAATACTGCGTTAACCGATTTATATACATGTCTAAAATATTTATTATTCAAATCTAAGGAATAGGCGAATGTTGTTCTACATAGACAACGATTTTAATCGTAATAACTTCATAGATTCTACCCTGCTTCACTCAAGTCAATGGTTTAATTCCAATCATAACCTCTGGATGGCAGTATAATAGCACAAGTTTTCTATATATATTAAACCGGTTTGGTATCGCTGCGAAGCTCAGACACTACAGCTTTTCTATCTATTCCCGCAGTTCTCAGTCTGATGGATTCTCGGAGTTCCCTCCTGCTCAACCTTTTGTCTACCTATATCAACTGACACATTCAATTTCAACTCACCCGCCCCCCGCCCCCTTTGAGGACATGGTCATGAAGCCACGACTTGTTGGCTTTCTGAGATGTCCGAATCTACCATCACATTAACTTAGCTTCCCCTGCATCAGGCTTCCATCCCAGTGACCTCTTCCTGTTCCCGGATTCGTGCTTCCTCATCTGGCTCCTCTCCTCCAAACCGACAAATTTCTCCAAGGCACTTTATTCAACCTTCAAAGTTACCATTTCAGCAACGTGAGCTGCCAGTTAACATTTCAGTCAAGTGTCCTCCTATCCTGCAATTGACAATACACTCAGACTGCTCCCGACCAAATCAATAGATTTTGCAGCAGCCTCAGAGCAACGCATTCTTCATCCTCTCAGGTTCTGCAGCGGCCTCAGATTTATGCATTTTCATCTCTGGCTTTATCTAAATCACTTTATCACTCAAATACCAATATCCACCGCTTTCAGCAGATCTCTGCGCTCTACAGCAGTCCACCGTTCACTATTACAGATCACTGCTTCAGCAGATCTCTGCTCTGCAGCAGATCTCTGCTCTCTGCAGCAGACCACCACACTCTACCGATGGCAGTCCACCATTCACTATAACAGATAACTGCTTCAGCAGATCTCTGCTCTCTGCAGCAGACCACCACACTCTACCGATGGCAGACCACCACACTCTACCGATGGCAGTCCACCATTCACTATTACAGATCACTGCTTCAGCAGATCTCTGCTCTCTACAGCAGGCCACTGCTCATTATTGACAGCACTTCATTGTTACTTCTTCAGATCTCTGCATACTTGCTTGAACCAAAGTCATTGTATTTATCTTGCTCTTATTGTATTACTTGTACTGTAACACTTGAAATGTATTTGCTTACGATTGTAAGTCGCATTGGATAAGGGCGTCTGCTAAGAAATAAATAATAATAATAATAATAATAATAATAATAATAATAATCCTGTCCTCTACTGTTAATTGCTCCTCACTACAGCAGATCTCTGCTCCCTCTTTAGATCTACTCACTATTATAGCATGCAAAGTTGCTTTAGTTTAGAGTTTAAATCTGTAACTGCAGTTCTCCAGAGCTTCCACCGCTCCCGCTTTCCTCCAATATGCAGATCGCAGAAGCATTCCGCAATCGAGGCTAATGCTAATCCCCATCTAATCAAAATACGAGGTGCTTGACTTTCTCAGCAATATATTCATATGTCCACACATCCTCTAAAGTATTACAGCATTAATACATGGTGAGAGACGTGGTCCAATCTGTCTTGATTATGAGTTAAGGAGTTCCACTACTAGGAGAATGACTGGAGTTGTGAAACCCAATCTCTGAATGTGAGTTCACCTTTTCCATTTCAAGCAGACAGGATAGTAGCAGACCGCTGATCGATCCTGTATTAACTAACACATAGGATGGTCGACATCTCATCTCTTCCCTCGTTTCAAGAAAATGGAGCACAAAGGGTGCTGAGCTTCCCAGCAGTCGATTTACATGTTCGCTCAGTTCCAGCTGCTACCTCAACCCTCAGTTCCAGCTCCCCTTCGGCCTCTACTTTGGTATCCAGTTCCGTCCAGCTGGTCCCGCCTGCTGCCCCCCTTCCTCCAGACTCCCCAGCTTCACCAGCTGCTATTTGACTGAATCCTACTCTCAGTAACTTCCTTCAATCTGCTCAGCATTTCATGTCTGCAGACCTCGCCCTTCTTCAAGAACTTCCTATTCTACAGCTTGGTCAGTGTTTTCAACCTTCTGTGCCCAGAATCAGATTCATCCCATTCCTTCAATCAAACCAGATCCTGGCTTTCATCATTCACGGTAGGGATTCTCTCTCTCTCCCCGATTCTCTCCATACCAGCAGTTTGCCTGATCCTCCGTGAGATTCTTAAGAGCTTTCCTTTCTGCCTCACCTTCCCGCCTGTCTACATCAATGAACATTCTCCGCTTGCTCATTCTACTTTTGGAAACACCACTTCTCCCCCATACAAGGATCTACCTATGGAGATCATCTGCATCTGAGCATTCTTCGTCTCCTCAAGCTCCAGAATCCACAGTTTCTTCTACTTCTAATTTACTTCATCATTCAGTTGTGTTCCTCCAAGACGGATCCATTTCAGCGCGGTCAGTTCATTCAGCTGTCAAGCAGAGTCCCCTATCTGCCCCTTCTTTTCAACATCAAGGTATCTCATCTGCATCTCAGCCTTTCGGTCTCCTCAGAACTGCAGTTTCTTCTGCTTCTAATTTACTTCATCATTCAGTTGTACCTCCAAGATGGATCAATTTCAGCGTGGTTAGTTCATTCAGCTGTCAAGTAGAGTCCCCATCTGCCCCTTTCAACATCAAGGTATCTCCCCCAGCAAGAAATCTTGCCCCCCCAAGACCCTCAGTTCATTGATTCCTCTCACTCCTATAATCACTGTCACTGGTTCTCAACCCACCTCTCCACCCTCCAGAGCAGGCCTCCATCCTCTACTCTACCCCCCCCCTAGGCCCTCATTTCATTGATTCCTCTCGCCCAATCACTCATCACTGGTTCTCAACCCACCTCCACCCTCGAGCAGACCTCCATCCTCTCTCTACCCCCAGGACCCTCAGTTCATTGATTCCTCTCGCCCTATCATCACTCATCACTGGTTCTCAACCCACCTCTCCACCCTCCAGAGCAAGCCTCCCTCCTCTACTCTACCTCCTTCTGCTCATTGATTTCTCTCACCCCTAGGATCACTGTCACTGGTTCTCAACCTACCTCGCCTCCAGAGCGGGCCTCCCCATCATTCTGTAGCCCCTGCTGCGAGGGCCAACATCAATCACAGCCAGATCATGAATGTGGAGCTGGGCCCTCTGCAGTGGATTCTTTCATTCATTCATCCTCCTCTCATTTAGTTGCTGCCCATTTTTAAAAATTGCTAGTATGCCTGGAGTGGGGCTTCCTGTCTGCCAAAGCCACCAGAGGTTTTCCCCTAATTGGCCTCAGGGGTTTTTTTTTTCCTCCACTGAGCGGCAGGTATACACATAGTCACATCCTACTAACAAATTACTAATCTCCCTCTGTTTGTCCCATTTGTCCTTCTGGTCTTTTGTTTATGTTGTCGTTGGCATGTGCTGTCTTTTGTTTGTCTCAACTTGTGGGAGATTTCGTGAGGTGCCGGGGTCCATCCTTTGGGGGCAAGTGAGTCTCACTTCCCCGACCTCAGGGCTGGGGCATCTGCCTCCCTTACCTTCAGGGGTTCTCACTATGTGAGTCAGAGCGGACCCCAGCCATATTCTCTGTCCTGTCGCAGCTCCTGCGCTATCTTACCTCACCGAGGCTCTGTTCTATTCTGCCTCTCTTTTGGGACGTACACTGTGCTGAGTCCCATACTAACCTCTATGCTTTGTCCTTATTTTCAGATCCCAGGCAGCGTGACGCTTGCCAATCAGGGGTTTTACGAGCGCCCCTTACAGAAGTCTCAGATGCTGGGTACCTCTCTCTCTTGTCTCCTCTCGAGGGTCGGCCCCCAGTCATAACCCCATATGTGTTTTCAGTTGCTGGGTCCTCTGCCCTGGGATGTGTCGGCATCGTCACCTCAGTCAGTGACCACTTTCTATCCTACTAACTGCTCCTTTCTGCCTTTTCTGCCTTATCCTTCACCCCAGCTCACGCCCCGTGAAAATGAATATATAAAACAGCTGCGTGCACACAAGAATAAAATAAAATATAACAAATAAACCAGAGGATTCCTTGCTGCAGGAGCGGGACAACCATCAAATAAACCACACGACGTTAACAATAAACTAACAGGCTCACTGACCGGGGAACCCCAACACGCTATGTATGCCTTGTGTTGGAAATGATACACTCACGGTCAAACACAGCCTTCCTGGTGTGCTACACAAAGTTATAAAGTATCTCCACATTCCAGTCTGCAACAAGGAATCTCCTTTACAATTCAAGGTCTCCCTCTCACAATATTTTTCCGCATTTAAAAAAGCAGTAGATAATTGGCAGGGCGGGGAGATCAAGCAGCAAGCCACTGGCAAGCAGAGCCATGGAACGGGCGACACGGCTGCTAAGCAACAGGAGGGGGTGTGCATTGGGCAGACAGTCCTTCAGTCAATCGTAGTTTCGCTTGTATAGTTCCATAGAGGAAAGAGAGAAAGTAGTTTAGGGTGTGTCCAGTGAAGCAAATACATCAAACCACACTTGTGATGAAAAATAATAATAAAGTGCTGTACAACAAAACACACATTTATATAAATAAATCAATACACACACAATACACATTTATCAAATAATAATATGAGAAATACAATCCACACCTGAATAATAAAATAATAATAAATAAGACCCTACTACACTTGAGCTCACCCTAGAAAAGTGGTTTTTATTTGTTTTTTTAATATATTAAATTGGAAGCCACAGCTTGCCTTGCCAGATGACGTAAGAAACAACTTGCTTTACATTCTTACAACAGTCAACATTTGTATGTTACATTTTTTATGGTAACACTGAAGATGTTTCCCAAGTCGATTTCTATAAATATAAGGGGGCACTCGGATTTGAACCGGGGATCTCATGATCTGCAGTCAACTGCTCTACCACTTAGCTATACCTCCACTCTCCTAGCACGCTTTGATCTTTACTGTTTCATTTCACTACCTGACATTATGTGGCTGAGCAGCAGCTTCAGAAGAAAATCCTATGAATGGATAATTATATTTCCCCATCTCTGCTTTCTTTAAGTGTTATGTTCAAGGTTGGTTAAATGTAATGAGAAAAGGGAAAATAAAACTGGTTGGACAAAATAGTACTATAAATACAGTTATTGCTTGGACAACATATACAAAATAGGACTGTAAATACAGTTGTTGCTTGGAAATATCAAAACACTACTGTAGGCTGTTATTTGGACAACATAAAAAACTACTGTAAATCTAGTTGTTGTTTGGACAATATATCAAAAATAGTACTTCACGCGATGCAGGTGTGCTTCAGCAGCTTATTATTGATTTATTTGTATTATTTTTGTTCACGTGTATTATTGCTTATTTTGCTTTAATCACGATATGATTTTGTATATTCACTCTGCACTATTATTTATAGCACTTCTGTGCCCAGCTGACACCCTCCTCTAGAGCTGTTACAGCCTGTTTGAGTCCAAACTGCTTTGGGACACTGAGAAGAGGGATTCTGGATATTTGTATTGTTTTAAACCATTATTATTTTGTTCTTGCTGCTGTTGATATAGCTGTATTACTTCTATTGCTACTGCTAACATTGCTGCTATTGATACAACTATAATTTTGAATATTATTGCTATAGTTACTGTTACCTTTGCTGCTATTGAATTAGCTATTACTTTTACTGTTAATTGATATGTAGGATGGAAAATAAGACTCTAATGCATAGCAGTTTGGTCCATTTCAGGTTTTACTAACTGCAGGCCCTTGTATAAACTGTACTAAAGAAGCTGGAAAAAACAAGTCTGCAGGCCAGAAAACTCGAAATGGCTCCTACTGCTATACAATGGGAGTCTTATTCCCACCCCTGCTTATGTGCTTAGCCATTTTAATAGTGTGTTTTTGCATATTTAAATTTGATTGCTTTTAATAGTTTTAGAATACAATTAATAAACCACTTTTTGATAATTACTTTGTCTGGCTTCCTTGTCTGCGTGTTATAACTTATAACTTATAACTTACCCCAGTGACACACACAACATAAATATAGTTGTTGTTGGTGTAACAGGGCGAGGTGCCCTGTACATTGTTTTTGTTTATTTATTTTTAGAATGGGGTCCCCTCCGCCCCCCTATGTTATTTTGTATTGTTTATTTTATTGTATTTATATGACGGTGTAGCGAATGTTTGTTTATTTTGGTTAGTAGCGTGATGGAAGCCCCATCCACAGTAATTGATAAACTTCGTGCAGAAGGTGGCCATCTCCCGAATTAGTTAAGGATTAATTTTGTTGCTAATCGGGAGATGGTCACCTGAATATAAAAAAACTGCAGCTCTCTGCACTGAGGTGGGTGTTGGAAGGAGAGACGGCGAGTGAAGAGCAAAACTAAACTAAACTTAAAACTCAGGAACAGTGAAGGCATTTGCTCCGCTGAGCTGGGTTTTGTTATTACTTGTGTTCGTGACTATTTTTGTTCACCCTTTTATTTTGCTCTGTGAGCACGTGTTCTTTTGTAAAAAATATTTTATTTATTTTTGTATTGGAATAAAACGGCAAATGCCACCTTAACTGCAGTACTCCCTGGTGTCAGTTTCCTTCCTGCTTCTGCCCCGTGACGTCACCGCTCAGTCACCCTGTCACACTTGGACATATCAAAATACTGTATTGTAAATATATATTTAGTTTACATTTAAATCTATTAATGTTACACATGGTTTATTCTTTAACTCCTAATAATAAGCATTATAGTTTAACCAGCTTGGTTATTGTACAATTATAATGTATTCATTTAAAAGTAAAAGCATGTGCTCACTCACAAATAGATTTACAAAAAAATGTACAAATGGAGATTCTACAGAAGTGACTGGAAAGTTCTTGAATTTGCAGTTTGTTTATTTGAGGTCACACAGAGATAGTGATCAAGTGGGAACTCTTTCAAGTGTTTTCAGAACAAAGGATTCTGGCATTTTTATTTTACATTTTACAAAAGCAGACACTGAAAAGCTGTCTTTGCAGACTGATGGTCTACAAATATTCCATAAACTCTCACAGGTTATTCCATCGTTGGCCAAATGTGTAACTAGATATATAAATAATATGCAATATGTGTGTCTATAAATATATATATATATATATATATATATATATATATATATATATATATATATATATATATACACACACACACACACACACACACACACACACACACACACACACACACACACACACACAGTGTATGGCAAATGAAATACACAGTAATATTAAAATGGACCTTGATGGACAAGAAAAAGAAATAGAATTTTAGATACCATAGTAAAACTTGAAGAAGGTTCAATTGAGACTGACCTCTTCTGTAAACCTACTGACATGCACCAGTATTTACACATGACCTCTGCACATCCGATACACACTAAAAGGGCAATCCCAAAGGGTCTAGGTATGAGAATACAAAGAATATGCTCAAAAGAAAGTGACTTTGTAAAACAAAGAAATGTATTAAAAACAAATCTTAAAAAAAGATGATACAAAGAAAGAATTATAGAGACAGAGTTAAGAAAAGTGGATAAACTAAAAAGAGATGATCTACTAGATTATAAAAAATAGAGATAAAAAGGTCAAAAGAGTCCCATTAGTAATGACTTGTTTCTAAACTTTTGCCCAATATTTCTAAGATAGTTTGGCAACACTTTTGGATTCTACATAATTCAGAAAACTTTAAAAAAAATGTATTTTTAAGGCCCCAGTTGTAGCATTCAAAAGAGAAGCTAATTTGGGTGATATTTTTTAATTACAGTAAACATAAAAGAATAATTGACAAAATAGGTTCTACGAACACGTGCACTAGTAAATGTAAAGTGTGTAAATACATGGACAAAAGTAAAATATAATTAAACATAAGAACACCACATATCCACCAAAAACTAATACCTACTGTAAAAAATAGCAATGTTGTTTATGGAATAGCCTGTGAAAAAATGTGATGAAATCAAATATGTTGGAGAGACTGGAACCACTTTATATAAAATAATTCAGAACCACCTTTCATTAATTAGAAATAAAAAATGAATGAACCAATAGTACAACACTTCACCAGTCAAGGACATGACATGAATGATGTAAAGTTTGTAGTATTAGAACAGCTAAAATTAGACAATGCGACATATAGAAGAATAAAAAGAAAGTAAATGGATAAATAGACTGAACATGATTATGCCAGCGGGACTCAACAGAAAAGAATGAACTAATTAACTTCAATAAATATATAACATTTAAATAAATAAACTAAATTAATTCAAAAGTTGTGCATGCTGATGCGCTGGGGAGGCCAAATCAAGACTGATCCTCAGACCAGCTTTGCATAATATAATAAAAATATAAGTTTATATAAGTAATGTTAATTAGAATTAATACAGATTCAAAGATAGAAGTAAAATGATGTCACAATATATAGAACACCATTACATCATGTAAGAATAAATCATGGATTTGAATGTAAACAATAACAAGTAGTTGTCATGCTGTCAAAACCTATATACCTCCAATGTTTTGATTCAAACACAGGCTCCTTTGAGAAAGATATGTACAAATATATCGAAATGTTGGGCAGCTGGCTCTTTTGAGCTAAATATATATATATATATATATATATATATATATATACCAAACGAGCAAGATGGGCTTAATGGCCTCCTCTCGTTTATAAACTTTCTTATGTTCTTATATATATATATATATATATAATGCATTATATAATGCAATAATATATATATATATAATGCATTATGTTGTTGCTTTTTATATTTTATGTATTTTGTTTAATGTTTTATACTGTAAATAGCTTGATTTGCATAGAAAATATCCTAATGATTTCTGGATCATTATATTTACGTATTATAGTCTTTAAGTGTGCTGAGTTATGACAGTCTCTGCAGTGCTTCCAGTATTACTGTTATTATTATTATCATATGGGTTAAACTTATGATAATACTGTAAATTGTTATATACAGTATATACAATAAGATAAGCTAAACAGAAATATAATGGATAAGGGCGCCTGCTAAGAAATAAATAAATAAATAAATAAATAAATAAATAAATAAATAAATAATAATAATAATAATAATAATAATAATAATAATAATAATAATGTTGTGCAGCAAAAAGTTAAATAGTTAACAGTAAAGGCGTGTTTATTCCAGTCTCCGAGTGCTAATGATGTAATGCCCAGGGACAAAAAAAAAAAAAACCTGAAAACAGGCTTCTGCAGCTGGATTCTCTGTTACACCTATTCAAGACTGGCCTCCGGGTGGCGAGAATTCACCACTGAACAACCAATGCTCATGCACATTATTTCAACGTGGCTGGATTTCTGTGTGCCCTGCGATGGACTGGCGTCCCGTCCAGGTGTAGTCTCGCTTTGCCCTGTGTATGCTGGGTTAGGCTCTGGCTCACCGACCCTGTAAAGGATTAAGTGGTTAATGATAATGGATGGATGGATGGATGGATTTCTGTGTTTGGCTGGGCTGACAAGATTTTAACACAACAGCTATGGTGAGCATTAAAACAGCACCTAGAGGAATGTGAAAGATGAAAGGTTTTGACAGTACGCTTACAAGAAAAAAAGTAGAACACACCATGGTTCCTTCACCAAAGCTCTGGCCAGTACAAGGATTTAACCTCGACCTTGGTGTTATTAGCACCACACTCTAACCAGCTGAGCTAACCGCCACTTGTGCCTTGTAACTGGAAAATAAATACCAACAATTACAAACCAACAATTTGTAATGGTCTAGAAATGCAACATTGCAACGTTATGCTTATTTTGCATTTTATCACTGGGGTGGGGGATCGAACATGCAAATAGTCAAAACGGTGTGTAAATTGTCATAGATTCATTTAATATGAATACATAGTTCTAAAATAAACACTGTCCAAACAGGGACATGAACCCTGGACCCTCAGATTAAAAGTCTGATGCTGTACTGACTGAGCTATCAGGGTTCTTTCATTACTCTGCCTCTTTGTAAAACAAACTTATGGTTCAAATTGGGGTCGCTGGAAGCAGTCCAGAAAAAAAAGATTTATCTTCGTTGAAAAATGGTCATTGTTTTTGAAATGTGTATATATGATATCCTGAATATATTCAAATTGAATTTAGATATAAATCAACAAGAAAGTGTTTACTTGAGCAAGACGGATTAAAATGGCCATCTTGTGTCAACAGCATAGGCCTTTGCAGCCAGAGTGGAGAAACCAAAGCATACAGAACACCCTTCAACAGAATACAAACTGAAGTGTTCCCTGACCCGAATTGAACCTGGGCCATGGTGTGAGCGGCCAATTCCAAAACACTAGACCACCAGGGAAGCTGACCCGGTGGATTGCACGATACGCCTGAACCATGTCAGCAAAATAAACTGTCAAGTGAAACTACTAGTCAATTTGTAGGACCAGGCAGAACTAGCGTGATACCTTCCCGTGGGGAGCTCTGTGGTGCAATGGATAACGTTGGACTTCTAGTCAAACACTAAGAGGTGATTCAAAGGTTGTGGGTTTGAGTCCCACCAGAGTCGTGTTTGGGGGGGCTGTTGTAGGAATTGAAAGCATGTGTTGGTTTAAAAGAAAACCTATCCATATAGTTATGTTTTTGGTGCCAAACTGATAGCTTAAAAGCATGGTTCCACTGAGATTTGAACTCAGATCGCTGGATTCAAAATTACACCATGAGAAAGATATGTACAACATGGAACCGACGGCAATATCCTGCGGGGTGCATGGCCCGTCACTCCTGCTGCTCCAAAGTGTCGAATGTTCCCGCTGGCGACCCATGACGCGCTTTTTTGGTAACAAAATATGACTTGCATTAACATTACATTGTGTCTATGTGGTGTGCATGGCTTATCCCTCCCCTCTCCCACTCTCCTACTTATTTCGAAGTAGTGATACTTACCTTGATTGCTGCTATTGCGTATTTTTGGGCTGTTTTTTGGTAACAAAATATGGTAACACAATATGCTAATGAGCTAACAATACACACCTTGAGTGCTGCTATTATTTGAACATGTTGCTAACGAGTTATTGATACTCTTTGAATACTGCTGTTGTTTACAACACTGCTAACGGTGTATTGCTACTTACCTTTTGTAACAGGAGCCTGTGTGGTCCAGTGATTAAAGAAAGGGTTTGTAACCAGGCGGTCCCCATTTTAAATCCCACCTCAGCACACTGACTCATTGTGTGACCCTCAGCAAGTCACTTAACCTCCTTGTGCTCCGTCTTTCGGGTGAGACGTAGTTGTAAGTGACTCTGCAGCTGATGCATATGTAACAAGGGTAGCTTAAGTTAAATATATGGATGCTGACATGTGGGGAAGCAGTACAGGACCTTCGTTGTAGGCAGCATAGTTTAATGCTGTATTAATAGTTACCAGGTCTGGTTTCTTTCGACCCGTAGCTAGCTGGAGGGGTGCGAGATCTCACATGGGGATCTCATGAATGTTAATGTAGAAGCTACGCAGTGTTTTCCTGTACTGTGCATTTTATGAAAGCCCTGTTAAATGTCCCTCCTGATGTTTTTTTTAATTGCAGGTGAGAACGTAATTTAATATAGCGAAGGCATACTGAGGTGTTTTGGGGATGGGGATATTGTTATAATGTGTCATATCGCATTTGTGGCTGCGATTGAAATATGTGTTCGGGATAATGGCGGACGCACGTGGACTCGCAGACCAAATTGTAAACAAAGAAAACGTAATTTGTGACATGTTCCTTGAGTAAGAGGGCATAACAATGATTTATTTGTTAATATTGCTTGAAATTCTGTACAATAGTCTAGCAGAGAGCTTGTATTTCACTTTATGCTTTTTTGTTTCTGCGTGTTAAAAGTGAAAGTAAAGTGCATGGACAACGAGATCTCACTTAGGGGATCTCGCCAAGATAAGCACCAACTAAGACGTAGCTTGACAGTAAACTAATGTGATCCATATGTGTCTCCATCCATTTGCACTTCCTTCCATATGATGATGTAGATATCCTTCTGTCTGGTGTTGATGGCTGAAGTGTAATGCTGGCTCCAGGATCAGCTTATTTTGCCTCCCTAGCGCATCAGCACACACAACAGCTGCAATGCTGGCTCGAGAATCAACCATGGTGTGCGGTCTCCCAGCGCATCAGCATGACAACCGTCTGGATTGAGCAGTAGGGTACATCTCTGGGGTCTTCAAGTGGGCACCTTCCATCCTCAGTGTTTCGCTCATTAGCCCACACACCAAGAGGGCTCGGCGGTGATTCTGGCGTCCCAGCATCACCCCTCCATCCCCACTCAACTCAGCCCAGCTTACTTACCTGTACATCAGCGTTTCTTTCTTTTCTATTGTGCTTGAGATACCCAGCCAGAATCTTTCCGTCTCAACCACAGCCAGTTGCTGCTCCTCTCTGCTGCTTCAGATAAGATCTTCACTGTGCGACGCAAACTCTTGGCCACTGAATCCGACGTCTCTGAGAAACTGGGTTGTAGAGTGTGCCACAAATCCTCGACAACCCACTTCCACTGGGTAAACCCGGACTCTCCATCCTCGCTGTTCCGCTTCAGTGGCTAGTTGAGCATACCGCAGTTTCTTCCTCTCATCGCGCCTCATCTACAGCATCCTCCCATGACACTGTTAACTCTACCAGGTGAACAAGGCATGCTGATCCAGACCACAAGACAATATCTGGTCGAAGGTTAGTGGTGGCAATCTCAGGTGGAAAAATAAGCTGTTGACCAACATCTGCCAGCATTTTCCAGTCTCTAGCAGCTTCCAGTTGTCCTGGGCGAGGATTGGTTTTAACACCTTTTCTTGGTGGTTGCTCTCCCAGGGGAGGAATGTTGTCTTTGTGTGTAATGTTTTGATGGAACAGGTGGCAATTTATTGGTCATGTTACGCTTGTATTCCAATGCTAAGGCCAAACATCGCAGCACCTGGTCATGGCGCCAAGTAAACTGTCCTTGGCTAAGAGCCACCTTACATCCTGTCAAAATGTGCCTTAATGTTGCAGGTGATGAACACAAAGGACATGAGGGATTTGATTACACCAGCAGGTGAACTGATAATGTATGGATGTTATTTTGTGAAAACAATACAATTTTAAAAAATAAACAACACTACAACATTTTATAAATAAATACATTATACACCAAACTGTACTACATTCGTTTAGTCTCATAATCATAATAAATATACTTATTATAAGTACGTCTATTTTATTTGTTGGAAAACGGCCTGGAACTGAAGTAAAGTGCTTTTTAATACAGTGCTATTTGAGTATTTAAAATATGGCTATCTTCCAAATTAAAATGTCAGCAACGGTGTGTTAATTAAACGAAGCGCCTGACGCCGTCATTTTCAAAGACAGCCTAAAACTACTGTAATTATTGCTATAGAAGTACCAGTTCTTTTGGATCAAAATACGGTTACTGACAGGCTTGTTGACTGAGGCAGTACTGAAACTTCAGTTCATTATTATGAAAACAATAAATAAATGGGTGTATACTACAGCCGGTAGTGCAACTTGTATTTTAATTTAAATAAAAATGGGGGTATTCGGATTTGAACCGGGGATCTCTTGATCAGCAATCAAATGCTCTACCACTGAGCTATACCCCGACTCCAACAACACCATTTCCTATCAAGCACAACCAACGGTGCCGAGCTGTCAGTTTCAGGAATGCAACCTGTCAAGGCTAGTGATTTTTTACCTCGTATCCCGCAGAAAATTCCTGTGGCGCAATTGGTCAGTGTGTTTGGCTCTTAACCCTTTAAGGACCGAGATTGTGTCAATACCTCATCATACTGAAATTTCAAATTGAAAGCCACAGCTTGCCTTGCCAGACGGCTTTGACAGATTATTTAAGAGAAGCTATAACGTTCCCCAGAGTGTCCTGAAAACAAGGACACCCATTCCAAGATGAGACTGTAACAAAATGATTTTTAGTGCATTGTTATAGGAAGAGTCAAATACAGCCAAAAAAACGCTTGTTCCTTAAATAGTTTAGCAAACGGTTGGTTTCTTGTGTAACAGGTCTTTATATACATATAGCTACATTTATGTTAATAATTTGACTACGGCACCTTGTGTTTATTGAGGACAAGGACGTCGAGTGGTTGGTTCCCGCGCAAACTCTTTTATCCAGGGGAAACCAAGCAATCATATACCAAAAATAATCTTTACAAGATTTTATTTGTAATTGTTTTAAAAATCTCAAGCACATTAACAATAATGTAAACCATATAACAATGCCACCTTCACTTCACAGTGTAACAATTGTCTAGTAGATATATATATATATAAGGATAATACAATAAAACAGACTCTAAATCTATCAGTTTCTTATAGTGCAGTTAATTAAACTAATTACCACAGATATATTATTGCAGTTTATATCAAGTACTTGGATCTATCAGTTTCTTATAGTAAAGTTAATTAGCCAGTTCAGCAATTCTGTTCTTTTTGTGATGCATACAAAGTAGACAACAACGTCAGCAGTTGAATGGTCTCGTTACAAACTACATTACATGTATAAAGTACACGGTACCAATTCCCCCCAATCTATTTAAAATGAATATATAAAACAGCTGTGCACGCTAGAATAAAATAAAATATAAACAAATAAACCAGAGGGACTCCTTGCTGCAGGAGCGGGACAGCTATCAAATAAACCACACAACGTTAACAATAAACTAACAGGCCCTGACCGGGAACCCCAACACGCTGCACCTCGTGTTGGGAAATGATCCCCTCCCGGTCAGACACAGCCTTCCTGGTGTGCGACACGAAGTTATAAAGTCTCTCCGCGTTCCAGCTCCAGTCTGCAGCGAGAATCTCCTTCATAAGTCCGGTCTCCCTCTCACAATATTCCTCCGCATTTTATAAAGGCAGTAGATGATTGGCAGGGGCGGGAGATCAAGCAGCGAGCCGCTGGCAAGCAGAGCCGTGGAACGGGAGACATTCGGTTGCTAAGCAACAGGGGGTGCATTGGGCAGACAGTCCTTCAGCCAATCGGAGTTTATCTTATAGTTCCATAGAGGAAAGAGAGAAAGTAGTTTAGGGGGGGGTCCAGTGAAGCAAATACATCAAACCACACACTGAGATGAGAAATAATAATAAAGAGGTGTAAAACAAAACACACATTTATATAAATAAATCAATAACAAGTGACACAAAAATAGGAGGAGTGGCAAACACTGTTGCAGCAGCAAAGGTCATTCAAAATGATCTAGACAGCATTCAGAACTGGGCAGACACATGGCAAATGACATTTAATACAGGAAAGTGGAAGGTACTGCACGCAGGCAATACATTTCTCCCCCCTTCCTTTCTATATTGGTTAATTGTGGGCTCTAGTTTTTCATTTAACATCACTGAGTCCCTTGTCCCTGTGGATTGCAACCACAATGTAGAAACATATAGAGAATGGATGGGAATGGGCAATAAACATCATTGCTGTTTCTCTTAAAAGCGTGTTTATTTATTTTAAAATATTGGACCCTGTCTTAATACTGTATCACATTCTGAAAATGAATATAGCTGAATTATTAATTGTAGATAATACTTAGAATACCAGATACATATTTAGCATTAAAAAGCAATCCATGTGATTTCTTTACCAGTCGTTCATTATTTTGTGTATCAGCCTCCACACAAAGCCGAAAGCAGTCTGCGGGTATACTGTAATGATGCTCCAGTCAGTCTGCCCGGACTGCACCTGAACCATCTTAAAAACACGAAGCCTCAATAAGCTGATTTGTAAAAGTTAGTAAAGAATGGCGCTATATAATCTAAGGAAGCTGAATGTGAACTCCTAGCTGGAGCAACGAGAGAGGGAGAGAGGGGGCGGGGCAGAGAAGGAGGGGAGACGCTGCTAGGCAAACTGCTCCTGAACATTCCCACTCCGCTGAGCAGAGACCGTTAGGATTTAAAATGCGAAAGTTCCGAGCTGTTAGTATGGGCTGCCAGAAATGAGGAGAAAATAAATACAGCTTTTATAAATGTGTACATTCAGATATCATTTAGAAATCTACTTACAAGATTTAACAGTTAGCTAAATATTTAAATACATCTTAAATCTCTCTTTAGCTAGATTTAACATTTAGCTAAATATTTAAACACATCTTCAATCTCTTAAGTATATTTAACATTTGTGTGTGTGTGTGTGTCAGTACCTGTGTGTGTCTCAGTGTGTGTCTAGGTGTCTGTGTGTGTGTGTCAGCACCTGTGTGTGTGCGTGTCAGTACCTGTGTGTGTGTGTGTCAGTACCTGTGTGTGTGTCACAGTACCTGTGTGTGTGTGTGTGTCACTATCTGTGTGTGTGTGTGTGTCAGTACCTGTGTGTGTGTGCGTGTCAGTACGTGTGTGTGTGACAGTACCTGTGTGTGTGTGTGTGTGTCACTATCTGTGTGTGTGTGTGTCTCAGTGTGTGTGTCTGTCAGTGTCTCAGTGTGTGTGTGTCTTAGTGTGTGTGTGTCAGTACCTGTGTGTGTCACTATCTGTGTGTGTGTGTGTCTCAGTGTGTGTGTCTTAGTGTGTGTGTGTGTGTCAGTGTGTGTGTGTTTGTCAGTACTTGTGTGTGTGTGTTTGTATCTGTGTGTGTGTTTGTGGTACCTGTGTGTGCGTGCGTGTCAGTACCTGTGTGTGTGTGTTTGTCAGTATCTGTGTGTGTGTGTGTGTGTCAGTACCTGTCTGTGTGTGTTTGTCAGTAGTATCTGTGTGTGTGTTTGTCAGTACCTGTGTGTGTGTGTGTGTCAGTGTGTGTGTGTGTGTGTGTCAGTACCTGTGTGTGTGTGTGTGTGTGTCAGTACCTGTGTGTGTGTCTGTCACTACCTGTGTGTGTCGCCAGGTCAGCACACGATGTGTGTGGGTCACTACCTGTGTGTGTGTGTGTGTGTTTTCAGTACCTGTGTCTGTGTGTCAGAACCTGTGTGTGTGTCAGTACCTGTGTGTGTGTGTGTGTGTGTCAGTACCTGTGTGTGTGTGCGCAGGTCAGTACCTGTGTGTGTGTGTGTGTGTTTGTGTCCTGTGTGTACCTGTGTGTGTGTGTGTGCGTGCACATGGTGCGTCAGTACCTGTGTGTCTCTGGGAGATATATTTTTTGTCTCAAGTTCCTCCCTCCAGCTCCGTTCATAACTGATGTAAAACTAAAACAACTCCTCAGAACTATTCATGACGAGGGACATGTTAATAAAAACATAAACCATGGCGATTGTGTTGATAAAGATATCGCAGGAATAAGTCCAGGCAGCAGAACGCCAGGAAAGCGGCGTTGTGTTTTTTAAACCTGTCAGCGAGCCCGGCTCTGAAGAACAACAAAACACAAAACAAGAGACACATCGAGGGCCTGTCAAATTTGAAAATTCATTTATTACATTTCTCTTCATAGAATCCTCTGTAAGGTTAACATACAACCAGTCAGATACAGAACAATAGATTTTGATAATTTACTCTAGTTATTGATTAAAAAAAAAAAAAAAAAAAATTGTAATATTTGTAAACTTCCATCCTTTCCACACAAGTCTCAAAACTGTGTCTCAGTGTGTTTGTGTCTCAGTGTATGTGTGTGTTTGTGTCAGTGCATGAGTGTGTGTGTCTCCCAGTGTATGTGTGTGTCTCTCAGTGTGTGTGTCTCAGTGTGTTTGTCTCGGTGTGTGTGTGTCTCAGTGTTTGTCTCAGTGTGTGTCTCAGTGTGTGTGTGTCTCAGTGTGTGTGTGTGTGTGTGTCTCACTGTGTGAGTGTTTCAGTGTGTGTGTGTCTGTGTCTCAGTGTGTGTGTCTCAGTGTGTGTGTGTCTGTGTGTGTGTGTCTGTGTGTGTGACTGACACACACGCCGCCTAAGGATCACAGAGAAGTTTGTACCAAACCAATTATTTTTATTTAAGAACAATAATAAACAAAAAGCTAATTGAACAAAATATCAAACAATTTGAGGAAAGAAAAAATGGAAACCAAAATAACTATTTATAGTCACCTAATCACAGGTACTGACTCCAATAACTGAGTCCAACCACAGAGCTGCAAAACTGCCCTCTGATCTGCACAAAAAGGCAGATCCTGACTCAACAAAACTAACAGCCTTATACCCTTCCAGACCTCCCCTCCCCAGAATAAAACCATTATGCAGGTGGGTATATAGAAACAAACCAGTTGTCAAGAATAAATAAAGTATTCAAAAAGAAACAAATCAATGAATATATATAGATATAAACATTAATCTAACACGTGCATTAAAACTATGCTTTAAAACAAGCAGGGAAACGTACTTAAAATCAGCTGTCCCCCTTTCAATATCTTCTACAGGTACAGCCCTGACTACAGGAAGTCAGTACTCAGGAAAGTCAATAAAGCTTCCCTCACCAACATGGCTGCTTCCCCACTTCCTGTCAAGATGGAGGACCTCACCACCACACCCAACTCAGGTTACCTGAACCATTGCATATCAGTTTATCTCAACAATAGTACTGCAATACATTGTTCTGGAAGTGTGCTCCTTTCCAAACCAGCTCTCTAAACCGTACTGTTCATTAACTTTTTCTTTTTGTTTTTCAGGACACTCCCAACCACAGGCCTCCAGTCCCCGTACAACAGGGAAGTGAATTTTGTTTTTATTATTTTCCTTACTAGACACAAGGATCAGCAACACCATACAAAAACAGTTTAAAAACATTTGCAGTAAATGTCCAGATACATACTGAGACAATGTGAGGGTCTCCTCCCTCACACTCCTCCTCCTCCTCCTCCTCATCATCATCCTTATCTTCCTCATCAGGTCAATCAGGCTTGGCTGTTTCAGACTTGACCCTTGACCGTTGTGACTTGAGACTTGACATAAATATATATATTAGAATAAACAGTTCTAGTAAATGTCCACCTCGGTGGCAGCATTGTATAAGGAATAAGAACATAAGAACATAAGAAAGTTTACCAACGAGAGGAGGCCCCATTCAGCCCATCTTGCTCGTTTGGTTGTTAGTAGCTTATTGATCCCAGAATCTCATCAAGCAGCTTCTTGAAAGATCCCAGGGTGTCGGCTTCAACAACATTACTGGGGGGAGTTGGTTCCAGACCCTCACAATTCTCTGTGTAAAAAAAGTGCCTCCTATTTTCTGTTCTGAATGCCCTTTATCTAATCTCCATTTGTGACCCCTGGTCCTTGTTTCTTTTTTTCAGGTTGAAAAAAATCCCTGGGTCGACATTGTCAATACCTTTTAGGATTTTGAATGCTTGAATCAGATCGCCCAGCATCTTCTTTGTTCAAGACTGAACAGATTCAATTCTTTCAGCCTGTCTGCATACGACATGCCTTTTAAACCCGGGATAATTCTGGTTGCTCTTCTTTGCACTCTTTCTAGAGCAGCAATATCCTTTTTGTAACGAGGTGACCAGAACTGAACACAATATTCTAGATGAGGTCTTAATAATGCATTGTAAAGTTTTAACATTACTTCCTTTGATTTAAATTCAACACTTCTCACAATATATCCAAGCATCTTGTTGGCCTTTTTATGTAGCTTTCCCACATTGTCTAGATGAAGACATTTCTGAGTCAACATAAACCCTAGGTCTTTTTTTCGCAGATCCCTTCTTCAATTTCAGTATCTCCCATATGATATTTATAATGCACATTTTATTGCTCCTGCGTGCAGTACTTTACACTTTCCTCTATTAAATGTCATTTTGCCATGTGTCTGTCCAGTTCTGAATGCTGTCTAGATCATTTTGAACGACCTTTGCTGCTGCAACAGTGTTTGCCACTCCTCCTATTTTTTGTGTCATCTGCAAATTTAATGAGTTTGCTTACTATACCAGAATTCTAAATCATTAATGTAGATTAGGAATAGCAGAGGACCTAATACTGATCCCTGTGGCACCACTGGTTACCTCGCTCCATTTTGAGGTTTCTCCTCTAATCAGTACTTTCTGTTTTCACATGTTAACCACCCCTAATCCATGTGCATGCATTTCCTTGAATCCCTACTGCGTTCAGTTTGAGAATTAATCTTTTATGCGGGACTTTTCTCAAAAGCTTGGAAATCTAAATAGACCATGTTGTATGCTTTGCAATTATCCATTTTCAATGTTGCATCCTCAAAAAAAGTCAAGCAGGTTAGTTAGACACGATTTCCTTTCCTAAAACCATGCTGGCTGTCTCCCAGGATATTGTTACCATATAGGTAATTTTCCAATTTGGACCTTATTATAGATCCATAAGTTTACATATAATAGAAGTCAGGCTTATTGGTCTGTAGTTACCTGGTTCGGTTTTGTCTCCTTTTTGTGGATCGGTATTACGTTTGCTATTTTCCAGTCTGTCGGTACAACCCTGTGTCAAGAGACTGTTGTCATGATCTTGGTTAAGGGTTTGTAAATAACTTTTCATTTCTTTGAGTACTATTGGGAGGATCTCATCTGGTCTAGGGATTTGTTTATTTTAAGAGCTCCTAGTCCCTTTAACACTTCTACCTCTGTTATGCTAAAAGTTATTTAAAATTGATAGAAAAGGACTAAAACATGTGGGCATGTTGTCCTAGTCCTTTTTAAAAACCTGTGAAAAGTAATCATTTAATATACTAAAAAACGCTATTTTTTTTCTCGCCAGAATTTGCCGCTTGTGTCTGAGTTAGACATTTAACCTCCTCTTGTTGTTATAATATTGGAAAAACGTTTTGGAATTGGTTTTAGCCTCCCCGTGAGCAATGTTCATTTCTGTCTCTGTTGGCCTTTCTAACTTCCTTGACTAAATGTTTGCAGTTCCAAACAGGAGGACTGGCAAACACTGTTGCAGCAGCAAAGGTCATTCAAAATGATCTAGACAGCATTCAGAACTGGGCAGACACATGGCAAATGACATTTAATAGAGGAAAGTGGAAGGTGCTGCACGCAGGCAATACATTTCTCCCCCTTCCTTTCTATATTGGTCAATTGTGGGCTCTAGTTTTTAATTTAACATCACTCAGTCCCTTGTCCCTGTGGATTGCAACCACAATGTAGAAACATCTAGAGAATGGATGGGAAAGGTCAATAAACATCACTGCTGTTTCTCTTAAAAAAGCATGTTTATTTATTTCTAATACTGGACCCTGTCTTAATACTGTATCACATTCTGAATATGAATATAGCTGAGTTATTAATTGTAGATAATACTTAGAATACCAGATCCATTTTACCATTAAAAAGCAATCCATGTGATTTCTTTACCAGTCGTTCATTATTTTGTGTATCAGCCTCCACACAAAAGCCGAGCACAGTGCGGTATACTGTAATGATGCTGCAGTCAGTCTGCCCGGACTGCACCTGAACCATCTTAAAAACACGAAGCCTCAATAAGCTCATTTGTAAAAGTTAGTAAAGAATGGCGCTATATAATCTAAGGAAGCTGAATGTGAACTCCTAGCTGGAGCAACGAGAGAGGGAGAGGGGGCGGGCAGAGAAGGAGGGGAGACGCTGCTAGGCAACCGGCTCCTGAACATTCCACTCCGCTGAGCAGAGACCGTTAGGATTTAAAAAATGCCGCGTTCAGCGCCGTTAGTATGGGCTGCCAGAAATGAGGAGATAATAAATACAGCTTTTTTAAAAATGTACATTCAGATATCATTTAGAAATCTAGTTACAAGATTTAACAGTTAGCTAAATATTTAAATAAATCTTCAATCTGTTAGCTAGATTTAACATTTAGTTAAATATTTAACTGGCAGCAAACTCTGGAGTTGTATGCAAATGGCGTTGATTTGATTAGCTCTTGTAATGTTGAAATTTGCATGTTTATCAATTAGCATAAAATAAGTGCATAGCATAAGTGTTTGTGTGTGTGTGTGTGTGTCAGTCACCTGCAGGGTGTGTGTGTGTGTGTGTGTGTGTGTGTGTGTGTCAAAAGAAATCTGTGTTGTGTGAAAGGTTTTTTCCATTCTTTGATAAATCAGCAGAAAATATTGTTATTATCAGTCGATACAAAACATATAGTATTTAATATTTAGAGGAAAAAAACAT
This sequence comes from Huso huso, assembly GCA_036884735.1. NCBI lineage: Eukaryota > Metazoa > Chordata > Actinopteri > Acipenseriformes > Acipenseridae > Huso > Huso huso. The sequence continues at coordinate 680,805 of CM072694.1, read as the reverse complement.
GCCTTTGATCTCCCAAATAAAAATATACCATTAATTCCAGTCTAAAGTCAACTTACTAAAGATTAATTGTGTGTGTCAGTACCTGTGTGTGTGTGCGGGTGAGTACCTGTGTGTGTGTGTTAGCACCTGTGTGTGTGTGTCTCTGTGTGTGTTTCTCGGTGTGTGTGTGTGTGTGTGTGTCTCAGTGTGTGTGTCTGTGTTTGTGTGGTGTGTGTGTGTCACCGTCTCAGTGTGTGTGTGTGTGTGTGTACGTGTCAGTGTGTGTGTTTGTCTCTTAGTGTGTGTGTGTGTGTTTTCAGTCACTACCTCTGTCATGTGTGTGTGCATGTCAGTACCTGTGTGTGTAAGTGTTTGTTGTCAGTACCTGTCAAAAAGGCGCCAAGTTAGAAGCAAGAATTTGTGAATTTTTGTGTGAGCACCTTTTGTGTGTGTGTCTCTTTGTCTTCATGTGTGACAAGATTGGCCTGATTGCTTCAAGTCCTAACTTGGGCTTTCAAGTGATAAATTGTGGTTCAAAAAAAGCGCATTAAAACTAAATAAAGGAATCTTGGGCCCCAGCATTCAAATGTGCCTATTTGCTAAATGAATGACAAGATTGGCCTAATACTTTTAAAATAAATTTTGTTAAAGAAATCATGTAAGAAATGAATACATTTTTATATTATAAATTTATAAATAAATTAATAAATAGCAACCTGAAAACTACATGTCATATTAATTGATTTCTATACAGCTCATCGTTTATCCACAGCAATTGACATTTATATAACTATATAAAAGTACCATTTGTACCAAATATATATATATATATATATATATATATATATATATATATATATATATATATATATATATATATATATATATTCAGTACATGTATATCATCCTTCATCCTCATCAGTTCAATCAGAGTGGCTGTTTCCAGACTTGACCCTTGACCGTTGTGTAGCAGTCGTATTTATTTCTTAGCAGACTTCCTTATCCAGACTCCGTTATCCAGGGTGACTTGCAATTGTTACAAGTTCTCTCAGTACAAAGTATCACATTAAAAAATCATCATAATACAGATATGAAAATATAAAACCAATTCAAGTAAGAGCAAAATAATAAAGCACACAGTAAACTATAAACAAGAGCAAATTAGACTAAAAGAACGCAGCTCTCGCTATTCCTTATCCAATGCTGCCATCGTGTGGCCATTTAGTAGAACTATTGGTTTTATAAAAATTTTTTTTTTTTTATCAGAGCACAGATCAGTGACAAGTGGTTGCTGGTGCCCTCTGCTGTTTACAATGGGTAGTACAGGTTAATGAAATTCACAATAATGAATTACTGTTATTATTATTTATTTCTTAGCAGACATCCAGGGCTGCTTACAATTGTTACAAGTTATCACAGTACAAAGTATCACATTATAAAACATCACATTACAAAATATTATAATACAGATAAGAGCAGATATGAAAGTACCATAAAACCAATTCAAGTAAGAGCAAAATAATAAAGCACACAGTAAATTATAAGAGTGAATTCGACTAAGAGCAGCTAAACCTGATAGTAACTATTTGCTGATATGAGTCCAGTAAGAACAGGCAGTAAGCATGATAAATGCATGAGAATGATTTCAAATAAGAGCAATTAGAGAAAACGTTTTTATTTATACACACAGTACTCTCCTGGCTATACTGTAAATATTGTTTTTTGCTGTATTTTAAGAATGTATCTGAAATGTCTATTTTTGCACAGGGGTTAAGGTTAATACGACTCATTTCAAAGGGCAACTGAGCTGATAGAAAGATAGATAGATAGATAGATAGATAGATAAGAATAAACAGTTCTAGTAAATGTCCACAGCATTGATAAGGCAGCATTGTATAAGGAATTTACAGCAAGAGCCCCGTGACTGACACCTCAGCCAGTTTAATAAGAAAATTACTAAATCGAGAGCAGGGGTGATAAAACCCCATTGTACAGCCCATCTTCCTCGTTTGGGTGTTAGTAGCAGATTTCCATTGATCCCAGAATATAAAGGATGCCGTCATCAAACAGACTCTCTTTGAATGAAACCAGGGTTTAAAAAAAAAAAAAAAAAAAGCTTCAACAACATTCAAAAATGGGGAGTTGGTTCCAGACCCTCTTTACAACACTCTTACGTGGTTTGAAAAAACATCACTTTTGTGCCTTACTATTTTCTGTTCCCTGAATGCCTGTTCTTTGATCTCCATTGTTATGTGCCCCTGGATGGTTGTTTCTTTTTCTTTCAGGTTGAAATCTCCATTTGTCTCCTGGTTTCTTTTTTTTTCAGGTCCAAGAAGTCCCCTGGGTCGAATTTGTCTATACCTTTTAGGATTTTGAATGTTTGAATCAGATGGCCAAGCAGTCTTCTTTGTTCAAGACTGAATAGATTCAATTCTTTTTTAGCCTGTCTGCATCACGACATGCCTTTTAAACCCGGGATAATTCTGGTTGCTCTTCTTTGCACTCTTTCTAGAGCAGCAATATCCTTTTGTAACGAGGTGACCAGAACTGAACACAATATTCTAGGTGAGGTCTTACTAATGCATTGTAAAGTTTTAACATTACTTCCCTTGATTTAAATTCAACACTTCTCACAATATATCCGAGCATCTTGTTGGCCTTTTTATAGCTTCCCACATTGTCTAGATGAAGACATTTCTGAGTCAACATAAACTCCTGGGTCTTTTCATAGATTCCTTCTTCAATTTCAGTATCTCCCATATGATATTTATAATGCACATTTTTATTGCCTGCGTGCAATACTTTACACTTCCCTCTATTAAATGTCATTTGCCATGTGTCTGCCCAGATCATTTTGAATGACCTTTTCTGCTGCAACAGTGTTTGCCACTCCTCCTATTTTTGTGTCGTCTGCAAATTTAACGAGTTTGTTTACTATACCAGAATCTAAATCATTAATGTAGATTAGGAATAGCAGAGGACCTAATATTTATTTGAAAGAGTATTGTGCGGACTAGTGTTAGATGTTTACAATCACGTATTCTACATTAAAAAAGTCCAGAAGGACGATATTGATGAAAAAACTCCCCCCCAACACGAGCATTGGTTTGCCCCGCGGTCTGCACTATTATCAGCGATGTGTGTGCAACAGAAGCTGCTGGTAGATTACAAAAAACATCAATTAAATTTAGGCTAGGTAGTTGTGATCTTAGTATGTTTTATTCTTTATTAATTAAATTATATTCATTGAAAAAGGCAAGAGAATCAGATTGTTATTATTGTTTTTGTTTAATATAATATAGTAGGCTAATGTTCCTATTGAAGTAGGCTACAATATATTTTTTCATTAAAAAGTTGCCGTTTGTTCTTTGAAATTAATGTTCTGCTTTCATATTTTGTCGTTCTACTCATTTAATCAAACCAAGTAGTGTTTGAAGATGCTTGTATCGTTCATGACGTTTTTCAAATCAAGTAAGCTTATTTGTCTATAAAAAACGAGAATAGATTTGCAGCCAGTGTCATCTTACTTAAAGGCGCTCAAGCTGAAATCGTAAAGTAATTTAAAAGTCGTCTACAAACGTGGCAGCGGACTGTCTCTCTTTAACACGCACGCAAGAACTTGCAGACTTGATGCAACTGTGTTGAGAATTTAAAAAGAAAGCATTTTATGAGATTTTTAACTATAGGTACCGGCACTATGACTCAAGCTCAGACACAAATGAATCCCTACGCTGTAGTGACGTGGCATGTTGCTTTGAAACCACGCCCACTATAGTGCTTCAGTGGCGGTACAGCCTTTCACACAGGCAGTTAAGACGCTTCAGTGCCGTCTCTGAACCACCTGGTGAGGTGCTTCAGAGACAGTATAAAAATATGCCTGTATTGCTGTGGCCGTAAAAGCAATTCGCACAGACCTATAAGCCTCTACAGTGGCGGTTCTGAACCGTCATGACTCCTCTGTGTGAAAGCACTTGGAATACCTGGCCAGGTTAAGTTAATTCTCTATTCAATTGCTAAGTAAGTAATTTATTCCTCGTTTATAAAGTCGGCCTTTCAGATTCATAAGGTAAAATTAGGTGAAGCTATATCAATTTACTGTCAGTTTTTGTTAAGGGGTTTATCTCTGCACTGGTCTCTGTCTCTCTCTCTCTGTCTCTGTCTCTGTCTCTGTCTCTGTCTCTGTCTCTCTCTCTCTCTCTCTCTCTCTCTCTCTCTCTCTCTCTCTCTCGTTGTTTTAACTGAATGATCTTTTCCTTAATTTCCACATGGAAATTCTAATTAGATTCATGTGTTTTGCTAATTGCCTTGGCAAAGGGCTTATTGAGCTTGATTTATCATTATGTCGAGCTTTTTAAATATGGCTATTACTTCCTGTGAAGGGGGAGTGGGTTCCTTTTTCTGGGGCGATTCTTTTTCGGGTGTGGTTTTTGTGGATGCAGAGTGTTTGGAGGAAGGAGCAGGGTTTTTTTTGAGAGGAAGGTTGCTGGTCTGTAAAGGAGAGACCGGGAAGCAATAATCTTTTGGTTGTTAGAAACAGTGTTTTTTTCTCTAATCTGCCATTTTCCAGTTTGAAAGTAACCAGTTATCTAATCTCCTGCCAAATTGAAACTATCCACATCATTCAAATGGTTTATTTGTATCCTAAGAGCAACAACGGTGACTAATCCATTTCTTATCCAAATCATCACTTTTTGTCTCCTTACCTGGTTGGAAACTCCAAGCTCTACAGGACCCAGGAGGAACCGGGTGAGATCCCCTGATGGGGAGGAATCTCTAATTTTTTAGCTGCTGGATTATCTGTTTTGTTCTGACTGTTTGTTTGGGATTATTATCCTTTTTGTTTATTTATCGGGGTTCAACGAGCACCCCGCTCAGAAGTCTCGTTTTGTTTTGTTTTTGTTTTGTGTTTAAACTGTTCTGGCTCAACTGCATTCTCAATACAGACCTGATATATAACAGCTTGGGACTTTCAAAGCATTGGCTGTTGTTGTTTCATGGACATTTTGTTTTCTATAAGGACTGCCTGATGGACTCATTGGTAAACACTTTAATCAACATTGGCAATGTTAGACTGTACATTACTGAAAGCTTTGATCTGTCCTATATGACTGGTATTGATGCGTGTTCTGGTAAACATGTTGACTGGTCCAAATGCTGTCTGATTCAAACCCATGTACACCAAATGTTTGACAGGAGGCTGTGTGGTCCAGTGGTTAAAGAAAAGGGCTTGTAACTAGAAGGTCCCCGGTTCAAATCCCACCTCAACCACTGACTCATTGTGTGACCCTGAGCAAGTCACTTCACCTCCTTGTGCTCCGTCTTTCTGGTGAGACGTTGCTGTAAGTGACTCTGCAGCTGATGCATAGTTCACACACCCTAGTCTCTGTAAGTCGCCTTGGATAAAGGCGTCTGCTAAATAAACAAATAATAATAAACACATCTGTCTACAAGTATAATATTCCACGCATATTCAATAACATCTGCTATTTGAATTCTGGTGTTGTCTTCTGGTTTAATTTTTCTTCCTTTTTCTAGGTGTTGTAAACAATCCTGACTTACCCAGCAATGTTTCTTGGTTCTGTCGACCAATCCTACTGCTTTGGAGAGTTTATATTGTTCAGGGTAGTTTTATTTGTATTGCCGTCATAAAATACTAGTTAATGGACGTTGCTTAAGGATTAGGTTTGTTACATATTTAGCATTCAAAAGCAATCCATGTGATTTCTTTACCAGTCGTTCATTATTTTGTGTATCAGCCTCCACACAAAGTCGAGCGCAGTACGGTATACTGTAATGATGCTGCAGTCAGTCTGCCCGGACTGCACCGGAACCATCTTAAAAAACACGAAGCCTCCAATAAGCTCATTTGTAAAAGTTAGTAAAGACTGGCGCTATATAATCTAAGGAAGCTGAATGTGAACTCCTAGCTGGAGCAACGAGAGAGGGGAGAGAGGGGCGGGGCAGAGAAGGAGGCGGAGACGCTGCTAGGCAACCGGCTCCTGAACATTCCACTCCGCTGAGCAGAGACCGTTAGGATTTAAAATGCCAAAGTTCCGGCGCCCGTTAGTATGGGCTGCCAGAAATGAGGAGAAAATAAATACAGCTTTTTTTTAAATGTGTGCATTCAGATATCATTTAGAAATCTAGTTACAAGATTTAAGTTAGCTAAATATTTAAATACATCTTCAATCTCTTAACTAGATTTAACATTTTGCTAAATATTTAACTGGCAGCTAAATCTGGAGTTTGTATGCAAATGAGCTCCTCCCGCCTTCAACTTTCATGCGATTTGATTGACTCTTGTAATGTTGAAATTTGCATAGCATAAGTGTGTGTGTGTGCGTGTCAGTACCTGTGTGTGTGTGTCAGTACCTGCAGGGAAATCTGTGTTGTGTGAAAGGTGAATTTTTATAATTCTTTGATAAATCAGCAGAAAATATTGCTATTATCAATAGATACAAAACGTATAGTATTTAATATTTAGAGGAAAGAACATGCATTTGATCTCCCAAATAAAAATAGATACCCTTTTATTCCAGTCTAAAGTCAGCTTACTAAAGATTAATTATATGTGTGTGTGTCAGTACCTGTGTGTGTGTGCAGGTGAGTACCTGTGTGTTTCAGCACCTGTGTGTGTGTGTGTCACTACCTATGTGTGTGTGTGTGCGAGTCAGTACCTCTGTGTGTTTCTCGGTGTGTGTGTGTCTCTGTGTGTCTGTCTCAGTGTGTGTGGTTGTGTTTGTGTCAGTGTGTGTCTCGGTGTCTCTGTGTGTGTCAGTATCTTTTGTGTGTGTGTGTGTGTGTGTGTTTGTTTGTTTGTCAGTACCTGTGTGTGTCTGTTGCAGTCTCAGTGTGTGTGTGTCTCAGTGTGTGTGTGTCTCAGTGTGTGTGTGTGTCTCAGTCACTTCAAGTCATACAAAGAGCATTTCAAGTGGAGCGATAAAGTGGAGCGAAGCGATCAAAAAAAGGCGCCAAGTTAGAAGCAAGAATTGTGTGAATCTTGGGCCCCAGCACCTTTCCAAGTGTGCCTATTTGCTTGATGCTTGACAAGATTGGTCTGATTGCTTCTCCTATCTTGGGCTTTTGTGTTTGATATCACCCCTTTAAACGGCTGTTGCGTTTTTCTAACTTGTTTTTTTACATTGACAATGTTTTTGTCGTGGGATTGAGAGGAGTTAGAAAAATGTGTTTGAAACGACCGAGAGTCTCTATACAGCTCCAAGAGTTTAGCTGTTTTCACCATGTTGCAGCAAAACTAAATCACTTAGAATTACCATCTGTACCAAAAAGTCTGAAACACTTACATCAAATGTGATAAAAATATATATATATATATATATATATATATATATATATATATATATATATATAATCACAGTACATGTATATCGCCCTCCTCCTCATCCTCATCATCCTCCTCATCCTCATCAGTTCAATCAGGTGGTTGTTTCAGACTTGACCCTTGACCGTTGTGTAGCAGTCGATTTATTTCTTACAGACTTCCTCCAGACACCGTTATCCAGGGTGACTTGCAATTGTTACAAGTTCTCTCAGTACAAAGTATCACATTAAAAAAATATCATAATACAGATATGAAAATATAAAATCAATTCAAGTAAGAGCAAAATAATAAAGCACACAGTAAACTATAAACAAGAGCAAATCCGACTAAAAGCAGAACGCAGATCTCGCTATTCCTTATCCAATGCTGCCATCTTGTGGCTATTTAGTAGAACTGTTGGTTTATATAAATTATTATTTTTTTTATTATCAGAGCACATCTCAGTGACAAGCGGTTGCTGGTGCCCTCTGCTGTTTACAATGGGTAGTACAGTTAGTGAAATTCACAGTTACATTGTTACTGTTATTATTATTTATTTCTTAGCAGACATCCAGGGCTGCTTACAATTGTTACAAATTATCACAGTACAAAGTATCACATTATGAAATATCACATTACAGAATATCATAATACAGATAAGAGCAGATATGAAAGTACCATAAAATCAATTCAAGTAAGAGCAAAATAATAAAGCACACAGTAAATTATAAGAGCGAATTCGACTAAGAGCAGCTAAACCTGATAATAACTATTTGCTGATATGAGTCCAGTAAGAACAGGCAGTAAGCATGATAAATGCATGAGAATGATTTCAAATAAGAGCAATTACAGAAAACGTTATTATTTATACACACAGTACTCTCCTGGTTATCCTATAAATATTGTTTTTTGTTGTATTTTAAGAATGTATCTGAAATGTCTATTTTGCACAGGGGTTAAGGTGAATATGAGTCATTTCAAAGGGCCACTGAGCTGATAGATAGATAGATAGATAGATAGATAGATAGATAGATAGATAGATAGATAGATATATTAGACAAACAATTCTAGTAAATGGCCACACGATGGCAGCATTGTATAAGGAATAGCGGGAGTTGCGTTCTGCCCGTCTCCATGACGACCAGGGTTTACAGCACAGGAAGCCCGCGACCCGGACACCTCCCCATGTGAGTTTAATTATTTATTCTTAAAACCAATACTATTTTAATCCACAGCAGGGACTGATAAAACAGCCTTTGTACAGCAGTTGCCCTGCGGTGCAGGTCAGGGGAGCTGTGTGGGTGCTGGGTACTGCAGAGCAGATTTCCACCTGATCACACAAGGGAATATAAAGGATGCCGTGTTCAGAGCTGACTCTTCGATTTAGTGCGTGGAGAGATTGAAACCACTGAAGCTGTTTAAAAAAAAAAAAAAAAAAAGAAAATGTACGTGGTCTTTAACTCGCTGTTTTTTACAAACAAAATTCAAAATGAAAGCGTGCGTGCTGCTTATTTCCTACAAGCCCTTGTTTTTTAACCACGGGAGCACACAGCCTCTCACGGGGTTTGAAACCGCATCACTTTGCGCGGATCCTTACCATGTCTGTCCCACAGGAGTTCCCTGGCTGTAGTTTATGTGGCTGTTCTTTGATCTCATGCAGTGTTATACGAGTGTGCAGAGCTGCTAGTCTGTGATGGTTGAAAAGTGCCTCCCATTTTCTGTTCTGAATGCCCCTTTATCTAATCTCCATCTGACCCTGGTTTCTTTTTTCAGGTCCAAGAAGTCCCCTGGGTCGACATTGTCAATACCTTTTTAGATTTTGAATGTTTGAATCAGATCGCCAATGTAGTCTTCTTTGTTTAAGACTGAATAGATTCAATTCTTTTAGCCTGTCTGCATACGACATGCCTTTTAAACCTGGGATAATTCTGGTTGCTCTTCTTTGCACTCTTTCTAGAGCAGCAATATCCTTTTAAACGAGGTGACCAGAACTGAACACAATATTCTAGGTGAGGTCTTCCTAATGCATTGTAAAGTTTTAACATTACTTCCCTTGATTTAAATTCAACATTTTTCATAATATATATCGAGCATCTTGTTGGCCTTTTTTATAGCTTCCCCACATTGTCTAGATGAAGACATTTCTGAGTCAACATAAACTCCTAGGTCTTTTTCATAGATTCCTTCTTCAATTTCAGTATCTCCCCATATTTATAATGCACATTGGGATCAGTATTAGGTCCTCTGCTATTCCTAATCTACATTAATGATTTAGATTCTGGTATAGTAAGCAAACTTGTTAAATTTGTAGACAACACAAAAATAGGAGGAGTGGTAAACACTGTTGCAGCAGCAAAGGTCATTCAAAATGATCTCGACAGCATTCAGAACTGGGCAGACACATGGCAAATGACATTTAATAGAGGAAAGTGGAAGGTACTGCACGCAGAGCAATACATTTCTCCCCCCTTCCTTTCTATATTGGTTAATTGTGGGCTCTAGTTTTTATTTAACATCGCTGAGTCCCTTGACCCTGTGGATTGCAACCACAATGTAGAAACATATAGAGAATGGATGGGGAACGGGCAATAAACATCACTGCTGTTTCTCTTAAAGCGTGTTTATTTATTTCTAATACTGGACCCTGTCTTAATACTGTATCACATTCTGAATATGAATATAGCTGACTTATTAATTGTAGGTAATACTAGAATACCAGATACACATTTAGCATTAAAAAAAAGCAATCCATGTGATTTCTTTACCAGTCGTTCATTATTTTGTGTATCAGCCTCCACACAAAGCGAAGCGGTATACTGTAATGATGCTCCAGTCAGTGTGCCTGGACTGCACCTGAACCATGCTGAAGGAGCTCCGTGAAGTTGCCCCCCACAAACAGCACAAACGATGAGTCATATATCATTTGTTTGTGCTTCGTTCAATGCCGGTTTGTGCTGTTGAAACGAACGTGTTTGCTATTATTGTTTCGAGATATTAACAATGGGTGCGTTAAGTAAGTGAGCGGCTCAGAGCGGCTCAGTAAAAGAATCAACAGAACGCCTCGCTCAGTTCCGCCCCGCTGAGTTTTCAGAGCCGCTCCTGAGCATTCTCATCAGTGATCAGAGGGGAGCGGACTGAATGGACACCTGCAGGAAACAAGTGGAGATCACAGGCAGGATTGACAACACGTTTGTCAAGAACGATGAACTGGTTTCGACTTATGATGTTATGTATTAATTGGCTAAATAAGATGGTAAAAATGGTTGTTTTCACATTTGTATCATTTAATTCCTTTTTTTTAAAAAATGTAGAGCTGTTTTAAAGTTATTAATGTATTATTATTAGGCTTGTAGTATTAATATTATTCATAATTCTCATTATTAACGTCGGTATTGTCGGGTATTAAACTCAGCCAGATATGAGGTTCAGTCCAAACAGAGCTGCCGAGCTCAGCGAGGGTCCAGCAGGGGACAGTAACTTCACACGGGCCGTTTCATCAACCATCACCTCAAACACAAACAAGCAAAGAATTATTATTCGCCATTTTTTAAAGTCGCCAGCTCTCGTGTAAGCGGAGCTGCGTTAAGTCATTTAAATCTGCTCAGTGTGCTGAGAGTCCTCCTCTCCTGAGAGGCTCACTTACTTAACATACCCAGAGTGTGAAGTCATTTAAATCTGCTCGTGTGCTTTCTGAGCGGCCTCACTCTGAAAGGCTCACTTACTTAACATACCCAGAGTGTGAAGTCATTTAAATCTGCCCGATGTGTGCTTTCTGAGCGGCTCTCACTCTGAGAGGCTCACTTACTTAACATACCCAGAGTGTGAAGTCATTTAAATCTGCTTTCGGTATTCTGCTTTCTGAGTGTCCTCACTCTGAGAGGCTCACTTACTTAACATACCCAGAGTGTGAAGTCATTTAAAACTGCTTTCGGTGTGCTTTCTGAGCGGCTCTCTCACCTGAGAGGCTCACTTTACTTAACATACCCAGAGTGTGAAGTCATTTAAATCTGCTTTCGGTGTGCTTTCTGAGTGTCCTCACTCTGAGAGGCTCACTTACTTAACATACCCAGAGTGAGAAGTCAAACTGTCATTTAAACCTGAGCGGCTCACCACTTAACATGAGTGAAGTCATTTAAATCTGCTCAGTGTGCTTTCTGAGCCCCTCACCTGAGAGGCTCAATTACTTAACATACCCAGAGGGAAGTGTGAAGTCATGAGAGGCTTAAAATCTGCTCATTGTGTGCTTTCTGAGCCCCTCTCACTCTGAGAGAGCTCACTTACTTAACATACCCAGAGTGTGAAGTCATTTAAATCTGCTCTCGGTGTGCTTTCAGAGTGTCCTCACCTGAGAGGCTCACTTACTTAACATACCCAGAGTGTAGAAGTCATTTAAATCTGCTCGGTGTGCTTTCTGAGCGCCCACTTTCTGAGAGGCTCACTTACTTAACATACCCAGAGTGTGAAGTCATTTAAATCTGCTCAGTGTGCTTTCTGAGCGTCCTCACCTGAGAGGCTCTCACCACTTAACATACCCAGAGTGAGAAGTCATTTAAATCTGCTCAGTGTGCTTTCTCTGAGCTCTCACCTGAGAGGCTCACTGCCTTAACATACCCAGTGTGAAGTCATTTAAACTGCTCAGTGTGCTTTCTGAGCGTCCTCACCTGAGAGGCTCACTTACTTAACATACCCAGAGTGAGAAGTCATTTAAATCTGCTCAGTGTGTGCTTTCTGAGCTGCTCTCACCTGAGAGGCTCACTTACTAACATACCCAGAGTGTGAAGTCATTTTAAATCTGCTCGGTGTGCTTTCTGGAGCGGCTCTCCCTGAGCGGCTCACTTACTTAACATACCCAGAGTGAGAAGTCATTTAAATCTGCTCGTCTGTGCTTTCTGAGCGGCCTCACCTGAGCGGCTCCACCCACTTAACATACCCAGAGTGAGAAGTCATTTAAATCTGCTCGGTGTGCTTTCTGAGCGTCCTCACTCTAGAGGCTCACCCTTAACATACCCAGAGTGAGAAGTCATTTAAATCTGCTCGGTGTGCTTTCTGAGCGTCCCTCACTCTGAGCTGGCTCACTTATTTAACATACCCAGAGTGTGAAGTCATTTAAATCTGCTTTCGGTGTGCTTTCAGAGCGTCCTCACTCTGAGCGGCTCACTTATTTAAACATACCCAGAGTGTGAAGTCATTTAAATCTGCTCGGGTGTGCTTTCAGAGCGCCTCACCTGAGAGGCTCACTTACTTAACATACCCAGAGTGTGAAGTCATTTAAATCTGCTCAGTGTGCTTTTCTGAGCCGTCCTCACCTGAGCGGCTCCCTTACTTAACATACCCAGAGTGAGAAGTCATTTAAATCTGCTCAGTGTGCTTTCTGAGCGGTCTCACCTGAGCTCCTCACTTAATTTAACATACCCAGAGTGAGAAGTCATTTAAATCTGCTCAGGTGTGCTTTCTGAGCGACCTCACCTGAGCGGCTCACTTACTTTAACATACCCAGAGTGAGAAGTCATTTAAATCTGCTCAGTGTGCTTTCTGAGCGTCCTCACCTGAGAGGCTCACTTACTTAACATACCCAGAGTGAGAAGTCATTTAAATCTGCTCAGTGTGCTTTCAGAGTCGTCCCCACTCTGAGCGGCTCACTTATTTAACATACCCAGAGTGAGAAGTCATTTAAATCTGCTCAGTGTGCTTTTCTGAGCGTCCTCACCTGAGCGGCTCACTTACTTAACATACCCAGAGTGAGAAGTCATTTAAATCTGCTCAGTGTGCTTTCAGCGGCCAGTGTGCCTCACCTGAGCGGCTCACTTACTTAACATACCCAGAGTGAGAAGTCATTTAAATCTGCTCAGTGTAAGCCAGAGCGCCTCACCTGAGAGGCTCACTACTTAACATACCCAGAGTGAACATTTAAATCTGCTCGGTGTGCTTTCAGAGCTGCTCTCACCTGAGAGGCTCACTTACTAACACGCCCACCATTATCTTAGCGGTGACGCCACTCTTCCCCTACAATGTCGAACAGAACCAAACTTCGCTTGTGCAGTTGAAGCTAACGTTAGTTAGTTAGTCTCGTTACAAACGTTTATTTATTTATTTTTAAATAGAATTGATATCGTCATCATCGAGGAAAATATGTTATTATTATTATTATTATTATTATTATTTATTATTATTATTATTATTATTATTATTATTGAAAACATCAGTATTTGAATGAAAACGTTTGGCACATAACTCAGCCACAGGAAATTGTTCATTTTTGCCAATCTAAATCCTCTTATCTTTATATTTTCAGTTTTGATCTATTTCCTTTGCATTTTATAAACATGTCCCTTTTCAATAAATACGATGGATTTTCTGCTCTATGCATACATTCAATTAAACCTTGAAAAGGTTTAAACCCATTTTTATTACCTACTGTTCAATAATATTTTCAATTGGCATTTCATTTTCAAAGTGACAGGGTTCCATAATCGGCTGCCTTTATACTGTTTTAGATGCAGTAAAGAAGGAATTCCTGGAACGGGCAGACGTTTGAGTAAAGCGTTTAAACACCTGTGCAAACGTCGAGGCAATCCACTGCACATACTGAAAGTGAATCCAACTGTCACATTTTATCATTTAATAAAATATATGTTACATTTTATCATTTAATAAAAAGGGCTTCTGTTTTAATATTTTGTCTAGTGTCTTCTTGAGGTAACAATAGCGAAAAAATGCGAGTGAAAGTAATGTTTTATTATAGTCTGTAGGTGTTCAACAGTTACAAAAGTAACTGAAAAATAGTGCATTTTCTTACAGAATAAAACATACATTGTAAAGCTGAGTTTTCAGCTTCATGTCCTTGAGCCACGTGGTTGTGCTGCTTCTTGGTTCTTGCAGTAATTCAGATGAAAAGTGCCGAGTATTAAACAACACTTTATACAGAATCCAATAACAGAACCAGCACCTTCTGTAGTAGGACCAGCATTACAAAGGTTTACAGGCATACTAAAAAAGTACTACAGTACCAGAAAAGTCCTACACGACAAGTACCACAAAAGCGCTTTAGGTTTCTATAGAATCTGTCAAAAATCATTTGAAATCTTACTTTTGAGCAAGTACCCATTTTTGCTGGTGCCTTTAATCAATTTAACAAAGATAAGAAAATATCGGGCACATTGTTTACCATTACTGTATCTTGTTTATTTACTGTAATACCAAAGGGAAACTTACTGTCTTTAATTGTGTTTAAAATAGTTTCCACTTAGCTTCAGTGTTATTTAAAAGCACTTAGACATGCAACCCAGTCTGAGTTGGGTTGGGTTGGACATCCTGGACATAAAGCACTCAGTCAGAAAATCATGGAAACAATGGAAACAGTCTGCAAACAAACGTTTCATTTTGAACAGTCTTCTTTGTGTTAGGATGATGAGATGATGGATCTAGAAACGGTTATCACACCCGTTGCTTTTAGTTATCTATAGTATTTTGGTAAGACCGTATAAAGGTTCATAATTAATCAGTATTATAATAGAGGAACATTTCATAAGGAATGTGTCGCGGGGGGGCGGGGAGTGGCTGATTTTTCGCGTGACAACGTCACAGCGCCTTTACATTAACAGAATCGTCCCACCTGTATATTTGTCTTTTTTAATGACTTACCTCTATATATCAGCTCATTGAAAATATGTAACTAATATGTGCTGAAAAACTACTGAATATATTTTTTTTTAATTTCTAAACACTTACTTGAACTGATTTGTTTTTAAAAAAAACAACACATAGCTACATATTAAAATCCCTCGACCCCATACTGTAATACTACTAGTGTTATACGATGCCTTATTGTTTTGTACATACGAAGAAGAAGAAGAAGAAGGCCATTCGTCAGTGCTAGGTCAGGTGGTTAGTGATGTGTTTCCAGATTATACCTTTAAGAAGGGGGGTGTAAACAGCACTAGGGAAGTAATTGTACATATTGGGTTTTTTCACGGAATATCAGTGTTCATAATGTACATACACTTTAAGAAATGCTGAGTTAAAAATAACCCAACATGGGTTGAAAGCCAACCCAGCGCTGGGTTACTATTGCACCTTCCCAACGCTGGGTTATTGTAACCCAGCCAGTTGGGTTAAAGTTATAACCCAGCACGCTGGGTAAAAAACAACCCATTTATTGGGTTATATTATATCACTGCTGGGTTAAATTAACCTTCATAGTTGGGTTGAAATTAGAACCTGCTACTATTTGATGTAAATGATTTGAAGCTACCATTCCTACCTTGTAAAATAAGGTTGTTGTTGTTTTTTTCTAATGCAGCTTGGAAATCAATCCAAACCGTGTCTTTATGAAGACATAATCTGAGATTCCAAAACGCATTTGAAAAAACAGATTAACCTTATAATTTACAAGATAATAATGGTTTTGTCAAGTTCTTTACATCAAATAATTACTTCTGAAACACAAAAAAGCTAAATACTCATAAGACCTATACAGCATGTATGTGTGTATATATGTATATTTTGTTTTGACAGGTTCAGAAAATATTGTTCATTTTTCAGGGATATACTACAGTATTGATGTACTGTATATGGGAAAACCTATAAATAATCAAGAACTGAGAACTCAAGTGTTATGAGAAACGATATGTTAACATAGAAAACTTTAAGTAACACTATTAATATTTGTTGCGCACCAATGAAAATAAAATCTTAATGAAAAACTGCAGAATAACTAAAGGATTAAAAAGTGATATTCTCATCCCATTCAACTAAGAAAGACACTGATTTATAAAAAGGAACATCCAACAATTAACATATTTATTTAAAACATCTGAGATGAAACACATTTACATGTTAGTGATTCAAAAGCTCTAGTTATTTATACCACTCTGAGCAGCAGTACATGTAATTACATCATCCTAAACTGAGAAAATAAAACTTCTTAAAATTCTAACATTGGGTGATGGAGACTCATTACCTGCGACCTCATACACAACGTGCTGCAGAAATTCTCAAGCAGGAGAGCACTGCTTTGGGTATGGAATATCAAAGCAATAAAATGCTTTAAAGCACACATCAACAGCCTTAAGTAAAGATGCCTGCTCCAGTGCTTGTCCATAGATAACAAAAGCTTGTGAAAAATTGTGTCGTTCTCCAAGCAGCAGCATGAAGGGGTGGGGTCTGTCAACTTCTGCATGCTGAAGGTATTCAACCATGTTCGTCCCAACCTTTAAAAAAATACAGAATGTTACTATATAAATCTGTACACACAGACTTAAAATATTACTTCCTGAAATACCCTTTTCATTATCTCTGAAGTGAAATAATCCAGCAATAATCGCTAATGTAATTACTTTATAATACACCAATGTATTAATTACTGGGCATGTGCACAGCTCTGCTTGTCATTCTGTCTGCAGTTCTTTGTGATCTGTCCTGGCTCTGTCTTCTTAGGTGTTTTCTGATGTTGTTTAGCCTTTCTTCAAGGTAGCCAGTTGCTGGATGGTGGTGTCTTCCCTGGGGGTACCATGCTTCCTGCAAGATCAGATGCTGAAACATTTAGAAGTGTGTGTGTATAATAATTATAATATTGATAAATACCCAGTATATTTTATGATAGTGGCAAGTCGCAAATTATAAAATATATGTTAAAATTACAATTTACCTTCAAACATTTCTTTCAATGAGTGGAGGTTCCATTCTTCCAGTTTTTGTTTAACAAAAGCCTCAGTTGCTGTGTCCATGACATCTATCCCTGTAACTGAAAACAGAAATACAAAATAAATACACACACACCAGTTTTAAAAAAGAAACATCTGGTTTATGAAAATTGACTTCTTGAATGCATTTAAAATACCATGTATTGGTGGGCTTTCATTATAATAAAAAGAAAGAAAGAAAGAAAGGAGAAACGATGGGTTTCCTCGTCAGTTCTGACTAGTGTATCGTTATTGTACTAACTACAGGCTAGGATGAAGGATACGAGCACCGCCCTACAGGTCCAGTGTGCCGAATAACAGAACATTAACAGAACGTAAACAACCAATAACAGAGCACTCCCTCACACACGCACACGCACACGCACACGCACAGAGAACACGCAGTCCAGTGGCCACGCCCCCCTGCTCGCGCCGCTGTTCTGAATGAGAGCTCTCAGCTGTCAGTCTCGCGCAGCATAGGGCTTCTGATTTTAGGTGCTTTACTCCGACTTTTCTACTCTCCTTTAATAAGCTTCTGCTTTGAAATGAAAAAAAGTCAGATTACGATTTAAAAGCCCATTTAGTTGTTTCACAGAAAAAATAATTAAATCAATGTTACTATTGACGCGTTTCTCAGTATGTGATTGAGATACACGAATGGCTTAACGGGTATCCACTGAATTCGGAGAGTCAAAAAGTCGGTGGAACTGGAAAACACAGAAAACGAGAAGCCCTACTTATGAGAAGTGGATAAACGCTATATTGCCCAAATTTAAAAATGGGTACACTCCGTTTACCTGCGTATACCCTCGACTACACCACTTCCGTCTACTCTTTCAACATAAAAAATAAATAAATAAAATCTGTGGGATGTCTTAAAGTTCACAGTTACTGGAATGTTCGCGGTACGACGCTACATCGTCCCACCTATTTAACATGATACACAATAAACCCACATTAGAAAAATATATAATAATAATAATAATAATAATAATAATAATAATAATAATAATAATAATAGTATATATGACCGTTACCTGTAGCTGTTACTTTCAATCTTGGCTGCCCGTTCTCAAATCCTCAGGAGAAATTTGAACTACTTTTCACACTCGCGAGCCCCTGGGGAAGCTCGAGCTACCTGGAGTTGATTGTGATTGGTTCAGTGAAATAACCCACGAGCTGGGGTAAGATCTGTCCCTGCTCAGAACGGTAAACAACCCAACAAAGTGACCCAACACACGTAAACCCATGGCTGGGTTACAAAAATAACCCAACATTTTTTAGAGTGTACACTTAAGGCAAAAAAGGACTGAATAATAAGTAGAACTTGAAAATTTTGAGATGCACAAAAGCAAAAAATATCGCAACATTGCCTATGCATCCTCAGTGTACACTTGTTTCAGATTCATTACACTGTGAAACAGCAAGTGAATAAGAGGACACACTTTTTCTATACTTTCCTAAAAATAGTGTTAGGATCTCGCCTGACCGAATAAAGCTATGCCAGTGATGAAAGAAAGACTGGACTTTCTTCCGTTGCTATTCATATTTATTTTGTTGGTATTCACTTCTGTAAGCAGCGTCGCTTACCAAGTGACATATTCTTATCGAAGAAGTGTGAATACATATTGAAGGAAAGCAGCAGTGACGTTAATTTTGCAGCACTAACGCAGCACAAACGAATGACCCATATTTGATTTAAACCCGTTATTATAGGGGACTGTGACCTCACTCGCTCTCAAAGAATCGTGAATAAATATTGAAGGAAAACAGCACTAACATTCATTTTGCAGCAATGATCAGCACAAACGAATGCGACAAGGAATGCGACAAGTTTGGTTCAATTCCGACATTGTAGGGGGGCTGAGTGACGTCACTGCCCTAAAAAAGAATCGTTAATATCTTAAACTATAGCAGCACAAACGTTTGTTTCAACGGCACAAACCGGCACAAACGTAACACAAACAAATGATACATGACTCATCGTTTGTGCTGTTTGTAAGGGGGGGGGGACTTCACGGGCAAAGAGAAAGCTATGAAACTGCGCGCATGCCTACGCCATTCTGCATCTGTTTGTGACAACGGCGCGGAAATTGAATTAACATAACATGCTTCTAAAAACATTATCAGGGATATACCGTTAGTGTTTGAACACCTTGTTCTGAAGAAAGGGCGGAAATATCAATATCAGTATAAAAACATTATATATCTGCAAAAGATAAAGAAAGGACTATACTAACTCTGGCATAGGGAGGGGTTACCTGAATGCAAATTGTATTCACTGGGAAAAATATAGTGCTACAAACAGCTCGTTTACGATGTTAAAATTGAAAGTCGTATTCATTTTTTATTAAAATATCCCCGATATCACGATTCCCTTTGCGGTCCATATTAGATGAATTGTTAAACCGCGCTGATCGGTTTGTATTTTGTGATTGGTATATTCCTCGTTCTGTGGGAGACAGACCCGTTCAGACACCGAGGGAGAGCAGAGAGGAGGTAAGAGAGTCTGCATGGAGCTCTACAATGTGTTTTTAAACTACAGAGCGCTGTTATATTGTATTATTTTGAAAGGTCCGGGTTGTAGTGTGGTAGGAGCGCGTTCTTTTATCCGTTCAGACACTGAGGGAGAGCAGAGGAGGTAAGAGAGTCTGCATGGAGCTCTACAATGTGTTTATAAACTACAGAGCGCTGTTATATTGTATTATTTTGAAAGGTCCGGGTTGTAGTGTGGTAGAGCGCGTTGTTTTATCCGTTCAGACACTGAGGGGAGAGCAGAGAGGAGGTAAGAGAGTCTGCATGGAGCTCTACAATGTGTTTATAAACTACAGAGCGCTGTTATATTGTATTATTTTGAAAGGTCCGGGTTGTAGTGTGGTAGGAGCGCGTTGTTTTATCCGTTCAGACACTGAGGGAGAGCAGAGAGGAGGTAAGAGAGTCTGCATGGAGCTCTACAATGTGTTTATAAACTACAGAGCGCTGTTATATTGTATTATTTTTGAAAGGTCCGGGTTGTAGTGTGGTAGGAGCGCGTTGTTTTATCCGTTCAGACACTGAGGGGAGAGCAGAGAGGAGGTAAGAGAGTCTGCATGGAGCTCTACAATGTGTTTTTAAACTACAGAGCGCTGTTATATTGTATTATTTTGAAAGGTCCGGGTTGTAGTGTGGTAGAGCGTTGTTTTATCCGTTCAGACACTGAGGGAGAGCAGAGAGGAGGTGAGAGAGTCTGCATGAGCTCTACAATGTGTTTATAAACTACAGAGCGCTGTTATATTGTATTATTTTGAAAGGTCCGGTTGTAGTGTGGTGGGAGCGTTGTTTTATCCGTTCAGACACTGAGGGAGAGCAGAGAGGAGGTAAGAGAGTCTGCATGGAGCTCTACAATGTGTTTATAAACTACAGAGCTGTTATATTGTATTATTTTGAAAGGTCCGGGTTGTGGTGTGGTAGGAGCGTTGTTTATCCGTTCAGACACTGAGGGAGAGCAGAGAGGAGGTAAGAGAGTCTGCATGGAGCTCTACAATGTGTTTATAAACTACAGAGCGCTGTTATATTGTATTATTTTGAAAGGTCCGGGTTGTAGTGTGGTAGGAGCGTTGTTTTATCCGTTCAGACACTGAGGGAGAGCAGAGAGGAGGTAAGAGAGTCTGCATGGAGCTCTACAATGTGTTTAAACTACAGAAGCTGTTATATTGTATTATTTTTGAAAGGTCCGGGTTGTAGTGTGGTAGGAGCGCGTTGTTTTATCCGTTTCAGACACTGAGGAGAGCAGAGGGAGGTGAGAGAGTCTGCATGGAGCTCTACAATGTGTGTTTATAAACTACAGAGCGCTGTTATATTGTATTATTTTGAAAGGTCCGGGTTGTAGTGTGGTAGGAGCGCGTTGTTTTATCCGTTCAGACACTGAGGGAGAGCAGAGAGGAGGTAAGAGAGTCTGCATTGAGCTCTACAATGTGTTTTAAAACTACAGAAAGCTGTTATATTGTATTACTTTGAAAGGTCCGGGTTGTAGTGTGGTAGGAGCGTTGTTTTATCCGTTCAGACACTGAGGAGAGCAGAGAGGAGGTGAGAGAGTCTGCATGGAGCTCTACAATGTGTTTATAAACTACAGAGCGCTGTTATATTGTATTATTTTGAAAGGTCCGGGTTGTAGTGTGGTAGGAGCGTTGTTTTATCCGTTCAGACACTGAGGAGAGCAGAGAGGAGGTAAGAGAGTCTGCATGGAGCTCTACAATGTGTTTATAAACTACAGAGCGCTGTTATATTGTATTATTTTGAAAGGTCCGTTGTAGTGTGGTAGGAGGCGCGTTGTTTTATCCGTTCAGACACTGAGGAGAGCAGAGAGGAGGTGAGAGAGTCTGCATGGAGCTCTACAATGTGTTTATAAACTACAGAGCGCTGTTATATTGTATTATTTTGAAAGGTCCGGGTTGTAGTGTGGTAGGAGCGTTGTTTTTATCCGTTCAGACACTGAGGAGAGCAGAGAGGAGGTAAGAGAGTCTGCATGGAGCTCTACAATGTGTTTATAAACTACAGAGCTGTTATATTGTATTACTTTTGAAAGGTCCGGGTTGTTGTGTGGTAGGAGCGCCGTTGTTTTTATGTGTGTTGTTGTATTTGTGAAGGGCGTGGCTGTGCCAGCAGCGCTTTTTTATTCATATCTCCCAGTTGCAGTCGAGGTGCCCCGCCTCAGTGCACGAGTGGCGGTTTCCAGTCAGCTTGTGGTTGTTTTTGAAAACATCTAGCGAGTAAATGTTGTTTTTGGCCGCCTGTCTATTTTTTTCGTCGCATGTTTTTTTTTTGTTTGTTTTTTCTATTTATGAGACAGCGTGGAAGTTAGCCTAGCAATTGGGGATGTTATATATATATATAAACATGTTTTAAAATTATTAATTATAATTATTATTAGACGCCCTTTATCCAGGGCTTACTTACAATTGTTACAAGATATCACATTATTTTTACATACAATTACCCATTTATACAGTTGGGTTTTTTTACTGGAGCAATCTAGGTAAAGTACCTTGCTCAAGGGTACAGCAGCAGTGTCTCCACCGGGATTGAACCCACAACCCTCCCGGTCAAGAGTTCAGAGCCCAACCACTACTCCACACTGCTGCCCAAATGAACTGCTGCCTAAAATGAATAAAAAGCAGTAAGTATCATCTTTATTTAGGGCTGGGAAGTAACAGCCGCCAGCAGAAAGCAAAGACAGTGCTCTGCACACGTTGGCCAGCGTTGTCATGAAACACAAGCACAAGTCTTTGTTTATGTGATTGATCGCTTCTGCTAAATTCACAGCTCTGTGTCTCTCGTGTAATTTTCGTGCCGCCAATACTTTGACTCGAGTTCCCAGTTTTGTTTAATGTAATGGCAGGTGACTGTGTTAAACGCTTCTTGTGTCATGCTTGTCCATCCATCGGTAGTGATGGACATTGAATTACACCCAGAAGTGATGGACATTGAATTACACTCTGACTTAAATCCTGTCTGCTTTTCCTTTGCTCGCTCGTGATCCAGAGTAATGAATCTGAGATTGTCTTTCGACAGGGCATTTCATAGCCCGGAGCAAGATTCGCAATCAGATTTTTAAACGCAGCGCCCTCTACTATACTGACAGGGCTGATATCTCGTGTGACAGCATCCACTAGCAGACCCGTTATTTCTGTTGCTCTGACGCTTTCTGGATCAACTTTCTTTCCACAATAAGCTGTCACTGAAGGTGTTGCTTCCTTTGTTTTTTCTTGTGTTCCCGCTTGTCGTGTTTTGTCGAATGCTGTCTTAAATGATCCTGAAGGTTGGTGGTGTTGCCAGAAGTAGGGATGTCACAGTATCAAATTTTGACGGTATGGTAACCATCAAAAAATATACCACGGTTATTGTCGCATTCCTGCGGTATCGTCATTGTTTTGTCATTCGTTTTTTAAATGGCTATTTTAAAGAAATACACTCAGGTCAAGTCATTTTTTAACAAGAAAAATAATTTTAATTTAATTTAAAGTTTTAAAACAAATACAGCACTCTGGTACTACAGTTCTGTCAGGCACTACCTAACTGGAAGTAGTGTTCACTCCAGCGCACAGGCGAAGCAAAATAATGCTGTTTTTCATTTCAAATTACTGAGGAGAAACACCAGAATATTAACGTGTTCTGGGCTCAGTCTGGAACGATAGGGTGTAGTGACCACTGCAACTGAATATTATTATTATTATTATTATTATTATTTATTTCTTAGCAGACGCCGTTATCCAGGGCGACTTACAATCGTAAGCAAATACATTTCAAGTGTTACAATACAAGTAATACAATAAGAGCAAGAAATACAATAACTTTTGTTCAAGTGTGACAAACCACAATTCAATAATACAGCAGATAATAGTGATAGTTACATCAGAATATGATTAAATAGTGATAGTTACATCAGGATATGATTAAATACAAAATACTACAGGTTAAACACTTGGCAGATTACAGTATTCTGAAGTACAGGATTAAATGCAGTAAAATAGGGGCAGATAAGAGCAAAATAAAGCACATTTACATGAAGGGTGATAGTGTCCCAGGATACAAACAGAGAGTTCTACAGGTGCTGTTTGAAGAGGTGAGTCTTAAGGAGGCGCTGGAATGTGGTCAGGGACTGGGCAGTCCTGACATCTGTGGGAAGGTCATTCCACCACTGTGGAGCAAGGGGTGGAGAAGGAGCGGGCTCTGGAGGCAGGGGAGCGAGGCGAGGTAGAGCTAGTCTTCTAGCAGGCGGGAGCGGAGAGGTTGAGTGGGGGTGTAGGGAGATGAGGGTCTGAGGTAGCTGGTGCAGTCTGGTCAAGGCATCTGTAGGCTAGTACAAGAGTCTTGAACTGATGCGAGCGGTGATCGGGAGCCAGTGGAGCGAGCAGAGTAGTGGAGTAGCGGGCGTGGGCGAGGCAGAGAGAACACCAGGCGGACAGCAGAGTTCTGGATGAGCTGGAGCGGACGGGTGGCGGACGCAAGGAGGCCAGCCAGGAGGGAGTTGCAGTAGTCTAGGCGGGAGAGTACCAGGGCCTGGACCAGGAGCTGGGTAGTATAGTTGGTGAGGAAGGGTCGGATTCTTCGGATGTTGCTCAGGAAGAAATCGGCAAGTGCGTGCCAGAGTGGAGATGTGCTGGGAATAAGAGAGGCAGGGGTCCAGGGTGACTCCAAGGTTCTTAGCGGAGGAAGAGGGGAGAGGTGGTAGATTCCAGAGGAACAGAGATAGAGAGATCAGAGGAGGGGAGGAGGAGGGAAAGAAAAGGAGGTCAGATTTAGAGAGGTTGAGTTTGAGGTGATGCGAGTGCATCCAGGACCTAAATAGCAGACAGGTAGAGATACGGGAGGAGATGGTGGAGTCAGAGGTGGGGGAAGGAGAGGAAAATCTGAGCATCATCAGCATAGAAATGGTATGAGAAACCATAGGATGCGATGAGGGGCCCAGGGAGCGGGTGTAGAGAGAACAGGAGAGGACCCAAGACTGACCCTTGGGGACTCCTGTTAAGAGAGGGTGAGGTGTGGAGGTTGCTTCACCGCCAGGTTACCTGGTAAGTGCGGTTGGAGAGGTAGGAGGAGAACCAGGCCAGAGCAGTGCCAGAGATCCCCAGGTCAGCAAGAGATGATAGTAGAATAGAGTGATCAACAGTGTCAAAGGCAGCAGAGAGGTCGAGGAGAATTAGGGACAGAGGAGAGAGGCAGCTCGGCACACTTAAGTGAGTTGGTGACAGACAGGAGGGCGGTTTCAGTGGAGTGAGCAGAGCGGAAGCCAGATTGGAGAGGGTCAAGCAGAGAGTGGTTGGACAGGAAAGCAGAGAGCTGGCGGTGTACAGTCCGGCTTGAGGGTTTTGGAGAGGAAGGGTAGGAGGAGACAGGACGGTAGCTCTGGAGGAGGTGGGGTCGAGGGTAGGTTTTTTTTGAGGAGGGGAGTGATGGAGGCTTTTTGAAGGCAGAGGGAAAGATACCAGAAAGTAGAGAGGTGTTGAGGAGGGAGGAGATGAAGGGGAGTAGAGCAGGAGCAGCAGCTTGAAAGAGGTGAGTGGGGAGGGGGTCCAAGGCACACGTGGTGGGGTTTGTGACCCTGGAGCAGGGAGGAGAGGTCAGAGTCTGAGAGGGGCAAGAAGGTGAGGAAGGAGGCGAGTTAGTAGGGGATGTAGTGGGTGTAGGGGTTGGAGCAGGAGGGGTGCGGGGAGGGAGAGGTGTTAAAGAGTTTGCGGATATCTGAGATTTTAGAAGAGAAGAAGGAGGCAAAGTCATCAGGGGAGATAGAGGAGGAGGAGAAGGTAGAGAATAGTTTACGGGTTGTTAGTGGAGGCTTGGATTACAGATTGGAAATAAGCACATTTAGCAGAGGAGAGAGTAGAGGAGAAGGAGGAGAGGAGAGTGCTGTAAAGGTCTAGGGCAGCAGGGAGTTTGGTTCTCTTCCATTTCTTTTCAGCAGATCGCAGTGTGATTCTTGCCGAGCGGAGCACAGAGGAGAGCCAGGGATGGGGAGGGAGGGACAGAGGGAGTCGAGGGAGGAGGTGAGTGAGGAGAAGAGGGTGGAGGTAGCAGAGTCTACGGAGAGTTGTGAAAAGGAGTCGATGGGAGGGAGGTGAGAGAGAGCAGGAGGCAAGGACAGAGGGGAGAGAGATCGGAGGTTACGGTGAGAGGTGACAGTGGGGGTAGGGAGGAGCAGGGAGAGGGGGGAGAGACAGAGAAAAGAGATGAAATAGTGATCAGAGAGGTCCAGGGGGTGACAGAGAGGGTGGAGGGCAGCAGGCCCTGGAGAAGGTGAGGTCCAGTTGACGCCAGCTTTGTGGGTAGGAGGGGGACGGAGAGAGACAGAAGTCAAGGAGTGAAGGAGGGGAGGAATCCAGCAGAGTGGCTGGGGTTGGAGAGATGGATGTTGAAGTCACCCAACAGGACAGTCGGGTAGACAGAGAGGGGAGGAGGAGAGTAGAAAGTCGAGTTCATCCAGAAAGTGAGTGAGAGGCCCAGGGGGCGGTACAGAACAATGAGCAGGAGTTGACAGGGAGAGGTTAGTTGGACTGCATGAAATTCAAAGGTATTGACAGAGAGTGAGGTGAGATCGGAGGGGACAGAAAAGAGTAAGGGGAGAGGAGAAGACCCGTCCCACCTCCCTGTCCAGTGAGACGCTGGGTATGGGACAGGACGTAGAGAGGACAGGGCAGCAGGAGTAACAGTGTTATCAGGGGACAGCCAGGTTTCAGTGAGAGCAAGGAAATCGAGCGAGAGATGGAGGCAAAGGCAGTTATGAAATCAGCTTTGTTAGCAGAAGAGTGACAGTTCCAGAGTGCACCAGAGAGTGTGCGGGAGGGGGGGAGAGGCAGAGAAATTAGGTTAGAGGGGTTGGAGGAGCAGCAGCGGAGAGAGGGCAGAGGACGAGGGCGGGAGGACAGAACAGGATGTGAGAGACAGTCATAGCAGGACAAGCAAGACAAAAGGCACAGTAGGAGCAGTAGGGTGGAGGGTACAGACCTGACTAGTAGATAGCTTCTTCTAGAGCCCCGTTAGGTTCGGATCTAGTCGAACAGCGCCTCAGCGCAGGCCTCCCTGGACTCCCCACAGCCAGACTCCGGCTCTTTTGTTGAGGCTCTTGGTTATCTGGCACTTCGTACTGGTGCAGAAATAGCCTGCCTGATTAATATAACAACTGGGTGGGAAAAGAAAAACTAAACTGTGTGAAACCAATCAAATAGCGAATCAACTTCTATTCAATTTAGCCACTCACCTGGTACTACTCACACACTAACTCAGCCAATTCAAACACCACCTTACAATGTCACCAAATGTAGTTAGTTAAAATTACTTGAAAGCAGGAACTTATCTATCTGCCTCTGTCCCTGGTTACCTGTAGACTGAACTAATTACTAGATGCCCACCCTTAAATAACTCTGTTCACTTAGCAAGGGAACTAGCTGCTAACTGCTCTGGAGACAATAGTTTCACACACTTTAATGGGATCACACAACTACAGGAGCTGTGTGGAGACCAATTCAAATGCAAACTGCTCTATTCAAGTTAAACCACCCTCCCTGATACAATTTACAATTTACAAATTACAAATTTATTACTCAAATAAGCACACTGCCTGGGATAAAATCACACACTCCTCCCCAAATAGAAACACCAGATAATGATACTTAAATAGTTAATTCAAAATTACTAGGAGCAGGATCAATTAGCTATCTTGCTTCAGACGCTGGTTACCTGTAGACTGGCTTTTTTGCTGGCGCCCAAATAAGCTGCTTGATTAAATGTTACACCTGCTTGGCAAAGGAACCAACTAAACTGTGTGGAAACCAATCAAATAGCAAAATCAACTGCTAATCAATTTAGCCACCACCTGGTACTAATCACACAAACTCAGCCAATTCAAACACCACCTTACAATGTCACCAAATGTACAATGTCACCAAAATGAATACCCTTTCATCTTTATCAGTTTCGACAGCATCCTATTAGTTAAGACGGTTTTCAGCCGGAGGTACGCTGGCATTTGGGGGTCCTTCTATGGGTCACAGGGGTATGCAGGATGACTCAGAAATGCACAAATAAAAATTAAAGTAAGAGAAAATAATGATCTTGAATTTTTAACGGTATTATATATTCTCTAAACCATGGTGTGTACTTATTTAATCTTTGTTTAGCAGCTCAAAGTGAATGGCTAATGAAAAAACACAGAGAATCTGTCACGCCCACATTTTCCACCTGCACGCATGCGCCGATTTCAACAGGGTGGATCTCCACCTGATATACAGGTGAAGCAGGCGCCTGGCGATCGCGTGATCTCCACCTGATATACAGGTGAAGCAGGCGCCTGGCGATCGCGATCTCACTCTGATATACAGGTGAAGCAGGCGCCTGGCGATCGCGTGGATTCCACCTGATATACAGGTGAAGCAGGCGTCTGGCGATCGCGTGGGATCGCCACCCTGATATACAGGTGAAGCAGGCGCCTGGCGATCGGGTGGATTTCCACCTGATATACAGGTGAAGTAGGCGCTGGCGATCGTGGTGGATTTCACCCCGATATACAGGTGAAGCAGGCGCTGGCGATCGTGGTGGATTTCACCTGATAAGCAGGTGTCTTGGCGATGGCGGTGGATTTCACCTGATATACAGGTGAAGCAGACGCTCTGGCATCGCGGATTTCCACTCTGATATACAGGTGAAGCAGGTGTCTGGCGATTGTGCCTGGAGAGCGCTCTGTGCTGCTCGTGATCTTTGCTGTTTTCAGCTTGTCGATCAGTGAAGCGCAGTCGACAGCCTGGAGAGCGCTCTGTGCTGCTCGTGATCTTTGCTGTTTTCAGCTTGTCGTATCAGTGAAGCGCAGTCGATTGTGCCTGGAGAGCGCTCTGTGCTGCTCGTGATCTTTGCTGTTTTCAGCTTGTCGTATCAGTGAAGCGCAGTGTCTCTGCTTTTTTAAGAAGTGTAAATGCTCTGGTAAACATATAGTCATCATACTTTGAAGTTTTTTGTATATTACTGTGGCTGCATTTTATTAA
The DNA here is from genome assembly GCA_036884735.1 of Huso huso. Taxonomy (NCBI): domain Eukaryota; kingdom Metazoa; phylum Chordata; class Actinopteri; order Acipenseriformes; family Acipenseridae; genus Huso; species Huso huso. The sequence goes on along the minus strand of CM072694.1, from coordinate 652,315 downwards.
CAGCAATAGCGGCTGGTTGAGTATGTGTTCGGTGTTTGATACTTTCAATAGAAAAACCAACGAAAACACAAAAGTCAGAAAGTGCAAAGCAACATAAAGTTATAGAGAGTCTCTTTGGATAATTTTTAGTTAGTAATTAATTATAGTTTTATTTTGAGGGTAATGTTTTTGATATTGTAAACATTTTAAACGGCACACATAATTATGCTGAGGTGGGAAGTAAATCGAACGTGACACACATTTACAGGCAGACTATTTGGTATTATTTATAATGACTTTTTCCTAATAGAAAAAAATTCCTAAATACTACCTTTAATTATTTTACATCCAAAGACATGTAATTAACAAATGGGAGAAAAAAAATGTGTTCACCAGATTATTCTGCCTTTTTATTGCAACTGTGGTACCATTCAGTGAGTGAATGGGGGTACAGTTTCAAAAAAAAGGTTGAAAACCCTGAGTTAAGAGAAGGAAAGTGTTAGAGTGTGTTTTTAGGACATGCAGCGCCTACCACTGATCTCTCAGCAGAGTGCAAAAACTTAATGATGAGAAGATGGCAGTTTTCAGAACTTGAGATGTCTGTGTTCATTAGTTAGTTCTAATGAACACAGTGGCTCACCAACAGAGAAACGGTGAATACAAAAACACGCCGTTATCACCTTAAACCGTGTGAACTTGGTAATCATGGTATAGAAACATGGTTGCGGTTTCAAACCATTGGTAGTTTATACCATGGTTTAATGTAAACCCGGTATATTGTGACATCCCTACACAAAGCTCATTAAAACAACACAAACACAACGTTGTACCTTTCCATTTTTACTTTTGAAAAAAAAAACTTCAGAACGCCTGACGGCATTATTTTTAAATTGCAGTAAATTGATAATTTAACTAGTGAAATCCTGTCCTGAAATGCAGCCTACATCTCTCCTCTAGTTTTTTTTTTTTTTTGTCATGCTTACTCTGAAAACGTACGTGCTGAGCGGGCGGGAGGTTTTTATTATTTAAAGGAACCAAAGGAAGGCAAGGAATAAGTGTAGATTTACATTTTGCGGTCCTAATAAAAACGGTCCTATTAATGAATAAAAGTCTGTTTTTAAGCCTAAAGGTCTATTTCACCCATGCTCTGCTTGATTTGAAAATAAAGAGAAAAAAAAGACAGTAAATTAAAACTGTTGATATTAAAGATTGGTGGCATTCCTGATGCTCCTTCCAGATAGAGTCCTGCGCGCTTCCAGGTGTGGGTTTTAGGGCTCTCAACAGAATCATTCTACTGATTTCAAAGTTAGGTTAATTACATTATATACATTATTAAAAATGTTACAAGCACTAATGGCAGCGTTAATTACAAAGTATTTATCCCCATCGTTGATCTTTGTGGTTGTTTGGCTGATGGTATCAAAGCAATTGAAGGAAATGTTTTCTTGAACCTGAAGGTGACTTGGAGAACAGACAGCAATACTTCATTTCATTTTCTGTTTTTTTAGGACTGTCTTATCCAGGTGAAAGCCAAGGAACAAGGATGGAGTCTGTTTACATTAAACAGGAGGAGGTTCAGGAATTGGTACCTATCTGCATTAAACAGGAGATGCCTGAACTGGAGCCTGTCCACATTAAAGAAGAGACTGAACTGGAGCCTGTCCACATTAAAGAAGAAGAGACTGAACTGAGCCTGTCCACATTAAAGAAGAAGAGACTGAACTGGAGCCTGTCCATTAAAGAAGAAGAGACTGAACTGGAGCCTGTCCACATTAAAGAAGAAGAGACTGAACTGGAGCCTGTCCACATTAAAGAAGAGACTGAACTGGAGCCTGTTCACATTAAAGAAGAGACTGAACTGGAGCCTGTCCACATTAAAGAAGAAGAGACTGAACTGGAGCCTGTCTACATTAAAGTAGAACCTATTTACTTTTTGTTGTTTAAGGATTCAGAAAACATATCCTGGCCAAAGATATCACATCAATGTATTAAATGTGGGGAGAGCTTCAATCAGTTAGGAAACCTAAAAAAAACACACCAGCAAATTCACACTGAGAGAAGCCAGATCACTGTGTTGAATGTGGGAGAGCTTCAGTCGGTTAGGACACCTTAAAACACACACCAGCGAATTCACACTGGAGAAGCTGTATCACTGTACTGAATGTTGGAAGAGCTTCAGTCAGTTAGGAGACCAGAAATAGACACCAGCGAATTCACACTGGAGAAGCAGCACCACTGTCCTGAATGTGGGGAGAGCTTCAGTCAGTTAGAAACCTAAAAGCACACCAGCGAATTCACACTGGAGAGAAGCCATATCACTGTACTGACTGTGGGAAGAGCTCAGTCAGTTAGAAATCTAAAAACACACAGCGAATTCACACTGGAGAGAAACCATATCACTGTATTGAATGTGAGAAGAGCTTCAGTCAGTTAGGAGACCTAAAAAGACACCAGCGAATTCACACTGGAAAGAATATGTATCGGTGATTTGAATGTGTGCTGAATTTCACGGACAGGACACCTAAAAACTAAGGATGGGTATTGGGACGAGGGATCTGTATTGCAATACTGAAGACAATATTGCGATACATATTAGAATTAAACGAATGATGTTGATTTTTAGCTACCAAAGTAAGTCTACATACAGACGTGCTCAAATTTGTTGGTACCCCTCCACAAAAAACGAAGAATGCACAATTTTCTCTGAAATAACTTGAAACTGACAAAAGTAATTGGCATCCACCATTGTTTATTCCATATTTAATAGAAATCAGACTTTGCTTTCGATTTTGTATTCAACATAATATTGTAAATAATAAAAGAAATGAAAATGGCATGGACAAAAAAATGATGGGACCGCTAACCTAATATTTTGTTGCACAACCTTTAGAGGCAATCACTGCAATCAAACGTTTACTGTAGCTCTCAATGAGACTTGCACCTGTTAACAGGTAGTTTGGCCCACTCTTCCTGAGCAAACTGCTCCAGCTGTCTCAGGTTTGATGGGTGCCTTCTCCACACTGCAAGTTTCAGCTCTTTCCATAGATGTTCGATGGGATTCAGATCAGGACTCATAGAAGGCCACTTCAGAATAGTCCAATGTTTTGTTCTTATCCATTCTTGGGTGCTTTTAGCTGTGTGTTTTGGGTCATTATCCTGTTGGAGGACCCATGACCTCTGACTGAGACAGAGCTTTCTGACACTGGGCAGTACGTTTCGCCCAGAATGCCTTAATAGTCTTAAGATTTAATTGTGCCCTGCACAGATTCAAGGCACCCTGTGCAGGCGCAGCAAAGCAGCCCCAAAACATAACCGAGCCTCCTCCATGTTTCACTGTAGGTATGGTGTTCTTTTCTTTTGAAAGCTTCATTTTTTGTTTGTGAACATAGAGCTGATGTGACTTGCCAAAAAGTCTAGTTTTGACTCATCTGTCCAAAGGACATTCTCCCAGAAGGATTGTGGCTTGTCAATATGCATTTTAGCAAATTCCAGTCTGGCTTTTTATGTTTTTCTGTCAAAAGTGGAGTCCTCCTGGGTCTTCTTCCATGGAGCCCACTTTAGCTCAAAAAAGCGGCGGATGGTGCGATCAGAAACTGATGTACCTTCACCTTGGAGTTCAGCTTGTATCTCTTTGGCAATTATCCTTGGTTCTTTTTCTACCATTCGCACTATCCTTCTGTTCAATCTGGGGTCGATTTTCCTCTTGCGGCTGCGCCCAGGAGGCTGGCTACAGTTCCATGGACCTTAAACTTTAATAATATTTGCAACTGTTCTCACAGGAACATCAAGCTGCTTGGAGATGGTCTTGTAGCCTTTACCTTTACCATGCTTGTCTATTATTTTCTTTCTGATCTCCTCAGACAACTCTCTTTTGCCTTCTCTGGTCCATGTTCAGTGTGGTACACAATGATACCAAAACAGCACAGTGACTACTTTTCTCCATTTAAATAGGCTGAATGACTGATTACAAGATTGAGACATGTGTGATACTAATTAAAGAAACTAATTAGTTTGAAATATCACTATAATCCAATTATTTATTATCTTTTCTAAGGGGTACCAACAAATGTGTCCAGGCCATTTTAGAATATTTTTGTAGAATAAGCAATAATTCATCTCTTTTCACAGCTTCTTTGCTTTATTCTATGACATACCAAAGGCATGCAAGTATACATGATAAAATAGCTTTTAATTTCATCACTTTTCAGGAGGAATGAAGCATTATTTCAATGAGCTGTAAGGGTACCAACAAATTTGAGCACGTCTGTATAAACTGTGCTTTATGTCATTCTTTATGGAATTTAAAGGCTTTGAGTGTAATATGACCAATTAAACTCTCCTATGAAATGCCCAGTAACTATTTTTCATGACTCCTCTGAAGTATGTACATGTGCTCCCAATTTGAAAAATAGAAAACGGTGCTGGTTTGAAAGCTATTTAAAATTCTCTCAAACTGATTTTAAATGTAATTTCTATTATTAATAATATTTGTAATTTCATTTTATATTAACCCATTGCGGTCCGTTGTCGGACCCGGTCCGACATCATTTTAGAAACGCAAAAAACGGGTTTCAGACGTTTTTTCTCCGGAAAAAGTCGAGAAAACCATTCAATGGCCGAATGGGAACGACAGGAGCCGAGACATGTTGAAAAAAAGGCATATCTCATGAATAGTCATACTTGGCCCTGGTATCAGATAACGGGCGGTCGTAAAAGTAAGCTGGCTGATAGTGAGTCAAAGCACAGAGAACACAGACATTTGCAGAGCTTTTTTGAGATGTTATAGTAATAAAATAATGACTTGGATTGCATTATTGAGGAGTTTGGTGATAAAACGAGTGATCAGAAGATGATTGAATAAAATAAACAAAAGATTTAAACAAACACAAAACAAAAGGGCATGTTGCAAACTGCTCATTCAAGTTAAACCACCCTCCCTGATACAATTTACAATTTACAAATTACAAATTTATTACTCAAATAAGCACACTGCCTGGGATAAAATCACACCTCCCCAAATAGAAACACCAGATAATGATACTTAAATAGTTAATTCAAAATTACTAGGGAGCAGGATCAATTAGCTATCTTGCTTCAGACGCTGGTTACCTGTAGACTGGCGCTTCTTGCTGGCGCCGAAATAAGCTGCTTGATTAAATGTTACACCTGCTTGGCAAAGGAACCAACTAAACTGTGTGGAAACCAATCAAATAGCAAAATCAACTGCTAATCAATTTAGCCACTCACCTGGTACTAATCACACACAAACTCAGCCAATTCAAACACCACCTTACAATGTCACCAAATGTACAATGTCACCAAATGAATACCCTCTTCATCTTTATCAGTTTCGACAGCATCCTATTAGTTAAGACGGGTTTTCAGCCGGAGGTACGCGTACCCTTGGGGGTCCTTCTAAGGGTCACAGGGGGTATGCAGGATGACTCAGAAATGCACAAATAAAAATTAAAGTAAGAGAAAATAATGATCTTGAATTTTTTAACGGTATTATATATTCTCTAAACCATGGTGTGTACTTATTTAATCTTTGTTTAGCAGCTCAAAGTGAATGGCTAATGAAAAAAAAAAACAGAGAATCTGTCACGTCCACATTTTCCACCTGCACGCATGCGCGATTTCAACAGGGTGGATCTCCACTCTGATATACAGGTGAAGCAGGCGTCTGGCGATCGCGTGGATCTCCACTCTGATATACAGGTGAAGCAGGCGTCTGGCGATCGCGTGGATCTCCACTCTGATATACAGGTGAAGCAGGCCTCTGGCGCTGCGATCTCCACTCTGATATACAGGTGAAGCAGGCGTCTGGCGATCGCGTGGATCGCCACCCTGATATACAGGTGAAGCAGGCGTCTGGCGATCGTGTGGATTTCCACTCTGATATACAGGTGAAGTAGGCGTCTGGCGATCGTGTGGATTTCCACCCTGATATACAGGTGAAGCAGGCGTCTGGCGATCGTGTGGATTTCCACTCTGATAAGCAGGTGTCTTGCGATGGTGGTGGTTCCACCTGATATACAGGTGAAGCAGACGCCTGGCGATCGCGTGGTTTCCACTCTGATATACAGGTGAAGCAGGTGTCTGGCGATTGTGCCTGGAGAGCTCTGTGCTGCTCGTGATCTTTGCTGTTTTCAGCTTGTCGTATCAGTGAAGCGCAGTCGATTGTGCCTGGAGAGCGCTCTGTGCTGCTCGTGATCTTTGCTGTTTTCAGCTTGTCGTATCAGTGAAGCGCAGTCGATTGTGCCTGGAGAGCGCTCTGTGCTGCTCGTGATCTTTGCTGTTTTCAACATCGATCAGTGAAGCGCCAGTGTCTCTGCTTTTTAAGAAGTGTAAATGCTCTGGTAAACATATAGTCATCATACTTTGAAGTTTTTTGTATATTACTGTGGCTGCATTTTATTAACAGCAATAGCGGCTGGTTGAGTATGTGTTCGGTGTTTGATACTTTCAATAGAAAAACCAACGAAAACACAAAAGTCAGAAAGTGCAAAGCAACATAAAGTTATAGAGAGTCTCTTTGGATAATTTTTAGTTAGTAATTAATTATAGTTTTATTTTGAGGGTAATGTTTTTGATATTGTAAACATTTTAAACGGCACACATAATTATGCTGAGGTGGGAAGTAAATCGTAACGTGACACACATTTACCGTGCAGACTATTTGGTATTATTTATAATGACTTTTTCCTAATAGAAAGCGAAAAATTCCTAAATACTACCTTTTAATTATTTACATCCAAAGACATGTAATTAACAAATGGGAGAAAAAAGAAATGTGTTCACCAGATTATTCTGCCTTTTATTGCAACTGTGGTACCATTCAGTGAGTGAATGGGGTACAGTTTCAAAAAAAGGTTGAAAACCCCTGAGTTAAGAGAAGGAAAGTGTTAGAGTGTGTTTTAGGACATGCAGCGCCCGCCCACTGATCTCTCAGCAGAGTGCAAAACTTAATGATGAGAAGATGGCAGTTTTCAGAACTTGAGATGTCTGTGTTCATTAGTTAGTTCTAATGAACACAGTGGCTCACCAACAGAGAAACGGTGAATACAAAAACACGCCGTTATCACCTTAAACCGTGTGAACTTGGTAATCATGGTATAGAAACATGGTTGCGGTTTCAAACCCGTGGCAGTTTATACCGCGGTTTAATGTAAACCCGGTATATTGTGACATCCCTACACAAAGCTCATTAAAACAACACAAACACAACGTTGTACCTTTCCATTTTGTACTTAAAAAAAAAAAAAAAAACTTCAGAACGTCTGACGGCATTATTTTAAATTGCAGTAAATTGATAATTTAACTAGTGAAATCCTGTCCTGAAATGCAGCCTACATCTCCTCTAGTTTTTTTTTTTTTTTTTGTCATGCTTACTCTGAAAACGTACGTGCTGCGTGAAGGCGGGAGGTTTTATTATTTAAAGGAACCAAAGGAAAGGCAAGGAATAAGTGTAGATTTACATTTTGCGGTCCTAATAAAAAAACGTCCTATTAATGAATAAAAAGTCTGTTTTTAAGCCTAAAGGTCTATTTCACCATGCTCTGCTTGATTTGAAAAATAAAGAGAAAAAAGACAGTAAATTAAAACTGTTGATATTAAAGATTGGTGGCATTCCTGATGCTCCTTCCAGATAGAGTCCTGCGCGCTTCCAGGTGTGGGTTTTAGGGCTCTCAACAGAATCATTCTACTGATTTCAAAGTTAGGTTAATTACATTATATACATTATTAAAAATGTTACAAGCACTAATGGCAGCGTTAATTACAAAGTATTTATCCCCATCGTTGATCTTTGTGGTTGTTTGGCTGATGGTATCAAAGCAATTGAAGGAAATGTTTTCTTGAACCTGAAGGTGACTTGGAGAACAGACAGCAATACTTCATACTTCATTTTCTGTTTTTTAGGACTGTCTTATCCAGGTGAAAGCCAAGGAACAAGGATGGAGTCTGTTTACATTAAACAGGAGGAGGTTCAGGAATTGGTACCTATCTGCATTAAACAGGAGATGCCTGAACTGGAGCCTGTCCACATTAAAGAAGAGACTGAACTGGAGCCTGTCCACATTAAAGAAGAAGAGACTGAACTGGAGCCTGTCCACATTAAAGAAGAAGAGACTGAACTGGAGCCTGTCCACATTAAAGAAGAAGAGACTGAACTGGAGCCTGTCCACATTAAAGAAGAAGAGACTGAACTGGAGCCTGTCCACATTAAAGAAGAAGAGACTGAACTGGAGCCTGTCCACATTAAAGAAGAGACTGAACTGGAGCCTGTCCACATTAAAGAAGAAGAGACTGAACTGGAGCCTGTCTACATTAAAGTAGAACCTATTTACTTTTTGTTGTTTAAGGATTCAGAAAACATATCCTGGCCAAAGATATCACATCAATGTATTAAATGTGGGGAGAGCTTCAATCAGTTAGGAAACCTAAAAACACACCAGCAAATTCACACTGGAGAGAAGCCGTATCACTGTGTTGAATGTGGGGAGAGCTTCAGTCGGTTAGGACACCTTAAAACACACCAGCGAATTCACACTGGAGAGAAGCTGTATCACTGTACTGAATGTTGGAAGAGCTTCAGTCAGTTAGGAGACCGAAATAGACACCAGCGAATTCACACTGGAGAGAAGCAGCACCACTGTCCTGAATGTGGGGAGAGCTTCAGTCAGTTAGGAAACCTAAAAGCACACCAGCGAATTCACACTGGAGAGAAGCCATATCACTGTACTGACTGTGGGAAGAGCTTCAGTCAGTTAGGAAATCTAAAAAACGACACCAGCGAATTCACACTGGAGAAAACCATATCACTGTATTGAATGTGAAGAGCTTCAGTCAGTTAGAGACCTAAAAAGACACCAGCTTAATTCACACTGGAAAGAATATGTATCGGTGATTTGAATGTGTGCTGAATTTCACGGACAGGACACCTAAAAACTAAGGATGGGTATTGGGATTAGGATCTGTATTGCAATACTGAAGACAATATTATGATACATATTAGAATTAAACGCCGAATGATGTTGATTTTAGCTACCAAAGTAAGTCTACATATACAGACGTGCTCAAATTTGTTGGTACCCCTCCACAAAAAACGAAGAATGCACAATTTTCTGAAATAACTTGAAACTGACAAAAGTAATTGGCATCCACCATTGTTTATTCCATATTTAATAGAAATCAGACTTTGCTTTCGATTTTGTATTCAACATAATATTGTAAATAATAAAAGAAATGAAATGGCATGGACAAAAATGATGGGACCGCTAACCTAATATTTTGTTGCACAACCTTTAGAGGCAATCACTGCAATCAAACGTTTACTGTAGCTCTCAATGAGACTTCTGCACCTGTTAACAGGTAGTTTGGCCCACTCTTCCTGAGCAAACTGCTCCAGCTGTCTCAGGTTTGATGGGTGCCTTCTCCACACTGCAAGTTTCAGCTCTTTCCATAGATGTTCGATGGGATTCAGATCAGGACTCATAGAAGGCCACTTCAGAATAGTCCAATGTTTTGTTCTTATCCATTCTTGGGTGCTTTTAGCTGTGTGTTTTGGGTCATTATCCTGTTGGAGGACCCATGACCTGCGACTGAGACAGAGCTTTCTGACACTGGGCAGTACGTTTCGCTCCAGAATGCCTTAATAGTCTTAAGATTTAATTGTGCCTGCACAGATTCAAGGCACCCTGTGCCAGGCGCAGCAAAGCAGCCCCAAACATAACCGAGCCTCCTCCATGTTTCACTGTAGGTATGGTGTTCTTTTCTTTGAAAGCTTCATTTTTTTGTTTGTGAACATAGAGCTGATGTGACTTGCCAAAAGCTCCAGTTTTGACTCATCTGTCCAAAGGACATTCTCCCAGAAGGATTGTGGCTTGTCAATATGCATTTTAGCAAATTCCAGTCTGGCTTTTTATGTTTTTCTGTCAAAAGTGAGTCCTCCTGGGTCTTCTTCCATGGAGCCCACTTTTCTCAAAAAGCGACGGATGGTGCGATCAGAAACTGATGTACCTTCACCTTGGAGTTCAGCTTGTATCTCTTTGGCAATTATCCTTGGTTCTTTTTCTACCATTCGCACTATCCTTCTGTTCAATCTGGGGTCGATTTTTCCTTGCGGCTGCGCCCAGGAGGCTGGCTACAGTTCCATGGACCTTAAACTTCTTAATAATATTTGCAACTGTTCTCACAGGAACATCAAGCTGCTTGGAGATGGTCTTGTAGCCTTTACCTTTACCATGCTTGTCTATTATTTTCTTTCTGATCTCCTCAGACAACTCTCCTTTGCCTTCTCTGGTCCATGTTCAGTGTGGTGCACACAATGATACCAAACAGCACAGTGACTACTTTTCTCCATTTAAATAGGCTGAATGACTGATTACAAGATTGGAGACATGTGTGATACTAATTAAAGAAACTAATTAGTTTGAAATATCACTATAATCCAATTATTTATTATCTTTCTAAGGGGTACCAACAAATGTGTCCAGGCCATTTTAGAATATTTTTGTAGAATAAGCAATAATTCATCTCTTTTCACAGCTTCTTTGCTTTATTCTATGACATACCAAAGGCATGCAAGTATACATGATAAAATAGCTTTTAATTTCATCACTTTTCAGGAGGAATGAAGCATTATTTCAATGAGCTGTAAGGGTACCAACAAATTTGAGCACGTCTGTATAAACTGGTGCTTTATGTCATTCTTTATGGAATTTAAAAGGCTTTGAGTGTAATATGACCAATTAAACTCTCCTATGAAATGCCCAGTAACTATTTTTCATGACTCCTCTGAAGTATGTACATGTGCTCCCAATTTGAAAAATAGAAAAACGGTGCTGGTTTGAAAGCTATTTAAAATTCTCTCAAACTGATTTTAAATGTAATTTCTATTATTAATAATATTTGTAATTTCATTTTATATTAACCCATTGCGGTCCGTTGTCGGACCCGTCCGACATCATTTAGAAACGCAAAAACGGGTTTCAGACGTTTTTTCTCCGGAAAAAATCGAGAAAACCATTCAATGGCCGAATGGGAACGACAGGAGCCGAGACAAGTTGAAAAAAAAAAAAAGGCATATCTCATGAATAGTCATACTTGGCCCTGGTATCAGATAACGGGCGGTCGTAAATAAACAAGCTGGCTGATAGTGAGTCAAGCACAGAGAAACACAGACATTTGCAGAGCTTTTGAGATGTTATAGTAATAAAATAATGACTTGGATTGCATTATTGAGGAGTTTGGTGATAAAACGAGATCAGAAGATGATTGATCGGTATATACGACTATTATTATTATTTATTTCTTCGCATATATGAAAGCGACTGAAAAAATTGAAAGGTGGGGGGCTGGAGATGCCTAGTGAGTGCTTTGTTGATATGCAGGGCCTTTTAAACCTGTTTGACTGTGAAAAAAAACACTTTTAAACAGCGCGTCTAAAATTATCTGCGCGTGTGAAAATAAATTGGACCTGACGCGCACTTAATAAATGGACTGCAAAGGGTTAAAAGGCACTGCATATCAACAGGACACTCAGTACTGCATCTCCAGCCTCGCCTCAGCCCTTGTTCGCTATATTTTTAAAATACCTCTTAATAGTACATACTGATAAATCATCTCTTGATCACTGCTTTATCACCAAACTCCTCAATAATGCGATCCAAGTCATTATTTTATTACTATAACATCTAAAAAGCTCTGCAAACGCTGTGATATTCTTTGAGCGCTGGATGCAGAAGCAGCTATCTTGTTTGTTTATGTCCGTGTTATCTATGTGGTGCCGGGTCTATCAGTATTCATGAGATACTCCCTTTATTCTGGCTTCTCTCGGCTCCTATTGGTCTCACTCGGCCATTGAATGGTTTTCTCGGCTTTATCTGGAGAAAAAAATGACTAGAGACCTGTTTTTGTGTCTTTTTGTTTATGTCGGACAGGAAAATTGGATGTCGGACAGGGTCCGACATAGGACCGCAATGGGTTAAAAATAAATGTGTTAACAATTCAAATTGAACTGATACTGTTCTAAGGTTGGTGATGAATAAAAAAATAACTGAGCGTTTGTGTAATTCGTAATTTTATTGGATGAAGAGCTCCATACAGAGCATTGTGGGGATTGAAGTTATGCACTGGAGATGACCTCATAATCAAAAGGAATAGAAAAAAAAAAAAAAAATAACCAAATCACCAAAGGCCACATTTACCTGCAAGATACTTTCAAAACAAGACAAATTTGCCTGGAAAACCGCTAGCTAATCTGACTGCACTGATCAAGGGGAGTAGCCTAAAAATCGCTTAGGTGAATTAAGTATAATTTGTTTTAGAAAACTCAGTATTTTAATTGTCATTCCAGTACTTTTTTAGATGTAGGACTACACCACTGTATGTCAGGTTGGTGGTGCCACCAGCATATTTGACTTCAGCCTGCATAAACAACATATTGCCATATTTGATGCTATACAGCCATCTGTGACAGAGTGGTTGCCGTGCGCGCAGGTGTGGTGACGCCACTGACCAGGAGCACAAAACAAAAACAATGAATGGTGGGTGAAAACTGAAATTATTAAATAATAAAATAAACAAAAGATTTAAACAAACACAAAACAAAAGGGCATGTTGGCCAAACAAATCTAAACAAAATAAACAAACCACAGATACAAGTACCTTCAGGATGGTTCACAGTAAGTAGCAATTGTTTTTTTATTTTCCCACAGACTTGCATCTCTCTATGACCCTCTCCCCTGAGCGCAGACAGCTGCAGGCTTTATATTTTGGCCGAGGGGTTAAACTAGTTGTTAAATTACCCCTCAGCCATAGTCTGCACAAGTTTAATAAAGATGCGTGACTGTCAGCTGGTTAAATAAATCAGTAGCTGATCAGTCACGCATCCTCACAAAATTTTTAAAATATTTATGTAGCCCGGGTTACTACACGGCTTAAATTGTTCGAACAGTCCTATGACCAAAACCGACTACGCCACTTTGTGTTTAAAAGAGGGCAAGGTCTCTTGTAAACCTTAAAAGTTCACTTTAGAATTCAAAATACTGAGGTTCTTTAATTGGGTAATTTTCAGCATGGTGCACCATGCAAGGAGGCAGAGACACTACTGAAGTTTCAAATATAGTTTTATTTTTAAATAGCAACTGGTAAAACACAGGAATATTATTGTGCACAATTGTACAATAAATTAAATGGGTTACTAAAGTTAGAATAAATGTACTAATTGCAGACACAGTAATGCTATCAAACACTCAAGATTCAACCAATTAACAGAGCTCTTTAATGGATTTACAAATATTCAGTCTTAACTCAATCGGTGTGTCAAGGCAATATTGTATTAACAGTATTCAATACAACCTTCATTACGTTGCAGAGGAGAGGAGAAATCTTCAAGCAGCAACTACAAAACCAAATCCACAACAAAACAAAAGGTGAAACTCAATACAACAATATTACAGATCAAAGTGAAAATGAAATACAACAATGTTACCCAAATCTCAGTGAAATCAACACAACAATATTACTAAATCTCAGTGAAATCAAATACAACAATGTTACACAAATCTCAGTGAAATCAACACAACAATATTACACAAATCACAGTGAACCAACACAACAATATTACACAAATCTCAGTGAAATCAAATACAACAATATTACACAAATCTCAGTGAAATCAAATACAACAATATTACACAAATCCCAATTAGTATTCAAATTAAAAAGATAAATTCCAAACGTGCAAACTACAATCACGTTTACCCAATCTTTACAAGTAGCTAGTATAGAGTATAAATATCAATATCAGTGGTGTATATCAGTTTTGCAGGTAACCTTTATTCTTAAATAGATTTTAAGAAAAACCCAGTGGTTTAGAAACAATTATCTAGAGAACATCCTTTTGGAAGTTTAATACCCGTTATAAATCTATTGCACAATATCCACAATACATCCACAGCATCACAATACCTAAATCTATTAGTTTAAAATACAAAAAGGCAGTAGCATAGATACATATTAGTATTAGTATACCAAGGGGGGATGGTACCTTTTAAACAGTCTACCATACAGACTAAAACAATTCAAAAGCAAACCATAGCATACAGTACAAAGCAGTGCAAACCTGCAATCACTAGTAAATGAGAGCGGAGAGCGAGCAGTACTATATAACAAATACACAAAACATTCAACACTACCTGCAAAGATATATTGTGAGAAGTGTTGAATTTAAATCAAGGGAAGTAATGTTAAAAACTTTACAATGCATTAGTAAGACCTCACCTAGAATATTGTGTTCAGTTCTGGTCACCTACATTTAAAAGGATATTGCTGCTCTAGAAAGAGTGCAAAGAAGAGCAACCAGAATTATCCCGGTTTAAAAAGGTATGTCGATGCAGACAGGCTAAAAGAATTGAATCTATTCAGTCTTGAACAAAGAAGACTACGCGGCGATCTGATTCAAACATTCAAAATCCTAAAAGGTATTGACAATGTCGACCCAGGGACTTTTTTGACCTGAAAAGAAACAAGGACCAGGGTCATAAATGGAGATTAGATAAAGGGCATTCAGAACAGAAAATAGGAGGCACTTTACACAGAGAATTGTGAGGGTCTGGAACCAACTCCCAGTAATGTTGTTGAAGCTGACACCCTGGGATCCTTCAAGAAGCTGCTTGATGAGATTCTGGGATCAATAAACAAAACAACCAAACGAGCAGGATGGACTGAATGGCCTCTCGCTTGTAAACTTTCTTATGTTCTTATGTTTCTTAAGACAAGGCTTACCACTACCGGGAAACCAAACAGCGAAAACTCAGATGCGGTGCTGCGGCTCACAGGACGCCACTCAGCTGGATGCCGGGCTTAGAATGAGAAAAAGATCAATAAGAAAACCGACAAAAACAACTACGATGCTCGCTCTCAGCTCAGCTCTCAGCTCTCAGCTCTCAGCTCTCAGCTCTGCCCAATGCTTTGCCAATGTGTTCCCCTTCTCTGCTAGTTTCCTTCCCATTTTAAATGCCACGGGTGAGTATATAGGCTCTGAAGTTGAACCAATAGCAGGACAGCATCATGCGGTTGCCGAGGTGACAGGTACGCAGACTAATCAAGCACAGGCAGGCAGCATGAAAGCAGATTGCAAGGCTGGGTTAGAGACAGGACAACGTTGCAGAAATCCATAACGCCAGCACCTGAATGACAGTAAGAGAAGCAAAGAAAAACACACAAGCCTGCCATGCAATTGGCCTCTTAATTATACATATGAAAACAGCGATTTTAATGCATGTAAAATACACAGCCCTACCTAAAAAACCCACTACATTACCAATTATCTTCCCATCAAGACAGGGTGTTACTTCAGGACACTGTGTGTCTGTTCTTGCTGTGGGTGCTACTGAAAAATGGGTGCATGCAAATGATGCACTCATTGAAGTCAAACCATGGTCAAGAAATGCAAAGGACATGTATATGGCCTTTATGAAGCAATCTAATGTTTTACAAATGCCTACATTGGCCTAAGTTCATAACACCACTATATCGAGGAGAATAATGTTTTTCCAGCATTAAATGTGTTATATATACCCTTTAGCACTAACATGCATATGTACCTTTTGAACCATTTATAACATTGTAGTTTTGTACCTACGTAAAATATCAATATATCAAAACCTACCAAAATATACATATTGTTTTCACCACTGATGGATGCAACTGAAAGATTAAAATGTTTTTTCATTACTGTCAAAAAAGTCCCTTTACTTTAAAATCTTTTCATTTCTGTTATATTACTCTGCTTATTACTCTCGTATTGTCTGTCTGTCATCTGTTTACCATACATATCTTTCCCCTCACTTTTATTCATTATTTTATTAAGCAAAAAGAAGTGATAACTATAACAAAAACATTGTCAGTGTAAAAAGGTAGAAAAACCCAACAGCCGCTTAACACTAGCACCGGGCCAGAGCCGCTTTTGAACCACTTTTGAAATTTAAATATCTCTGCATGTGAATATCTCGTTGTGACACGTGCCCCGCCCTTTGCGTGCATTTCTGTGTTATATATGTTGCGTGTGGTGTGTTTTATGTTGATGTATAGATATGGCTGCACAGGATATAAATGTATAATTGTATTTAGGCACGGGATTGCATTCACTTCATCGTGCATTTAAAGTATTTAATATGTTGAGCACGAGGTTGCACATAATTGTTCACATGCTGGGACCAAATGAATAATTAATTAGTAATTGAATCCGCACAAACAGTATATATAGATGCACGCTTTACTCACTCGGGTTGTGTGTTCGGTGAGGGAGAACAGGTGAGGAAAGGAGAAAAGTAAAGACAAGAAAAGTAAAGCTTCGACATCGTGTTTGTTTGTCTGTTCATCCACTGTCTTGTTTAGTGTTAATCCGTTTTGTTTGTCTATTTATTTTGGCCTCAAGTGCCATGTCCTGTGTTTTGTTCAACCTTCTGTTTTTTTTCTTTATTAAACGCACTGAGCGCAGCCATTGCACTTCCAGTTTCAACTCCAGTACTGTCTGTCTGTGTGATTCTTTTCTGGCCTCGCCATCCCCGCAGCTAGCCTGTCACAGTCACGCATGTCCATTCTTCTGTGTTACTAAATATCTGAATTAAATACCCATACGGTGTTCAGCTGCAGAATCATAAAAATGAATAAGTTATAAGCACTTGCTTCTTCAACTGCCAGACCCACAGTTTATGCAGCATATTGAAATCAATACAATATAATAGCCGACAGTTTAGTCTGGGCTTTGTAATAAAATCAAAGTCATTGTGAAAACGATATATACTCCGTCAGTGCTGAAAATCATTCTACACATATATTATTATTTATTTTATTAGCAGTTGTCAAAACTAAACTACACATTGAATCACAATACAGTGTGATATAGCTACGCTTACTACAGGTGTAAAAAAAAAAAAAAAGTGGCTTTACTGGGCAGAACAGAGGCAAACATGACACATGATGCCAATTGCACAGCTTCTTAGCTGGAAAAGCCTTGCATTTAAAGGGTTAAATCACTTTGGGCCGATTTCACTGCGGTACCTGACAAGGCAACCCTCTGCCCCACTTGTATTTAGCCCGGCCCAGCGTGGTTTTATTGGGGAAGAACAGCGGGTAAATATGCCACATATGCCAATTGCTCAGCTTATTCACTTTTTATGTATCGACGTTGAACAAGTAGCCTGCCCCAGACGGGTTAAAATCACATAAGCAAACTGATTTCTCTGCAGTACCTAGAGAAATCAGTGCTAAATACAGGTGTAGCTTACAGAGGGGTGTCCTCGCTGGGTACCTGCAGAAAATCGGCGGCCCGGACGTGATTTAACCCGCTAAATGCAAGTCTACTTATACACAATGGTATTGTATACTATATGTATATATCCTATACCATCAATGTAATAATGACCAATTATGGTACTATAATGCAGCACAACCATTAATACAATGGTATAGCTACACTATACCAGGGTACTAGAAAGTACCATGGTAGTACCGTGTATAGTGTTCAATTTGATACCATGATACTTAGAAATAAAAAGGTATAATGTTGTATTATAGTGATACTGCATTATAGTACCATAATACAGCATTGTACATTGATGGTATAGGAT
>CM072694.1:567775-634197 GCA_036884735.1 Huso huso | reverse complement strand
GTTAACAGATAGTTTGGCCCACTCTTCCTGAGCAAACTGCTCCAGCTGTCTCAGGTTTGATGGGTGCCTTCTCCAGACTGCAAGTTTCAGCTCTTTCCATAGATGTTCGATAGGATTCAGATCAGGACTCATAGAAGGCCACTTCAGAATAGTCCAATGTTTTGTTCTTATCCATTCTTGGGTGCTTTTAGCTGTGTGTTTTGGGTCATCCTGTTGGAGGACCCATGACCTGCGACTGAGACAGAGCTTTCTGACACTGGGCAGTACGTTTCGCTCCAGAATGCCTCGATAGTCTTGAGATTTCATTGTGCCCTGCACAGATTCAAGGCACCCTGTGCCAGGCGCAGCAAAGCAGCCCCAAAACATAACCGAGCCTCCTCCATGTTTCACTGTAGGTATGGTGTTCTTTTCTTTGAAAGCTTCATTTTTTCGTCTGTGAACATAGAGCTGATGTGACTTGCCAAAAAGCTCCAGTTTTGACTCATCTGTCCAAAGGACATTCTCCCAGAAGAATTGTGGCTTGTCAATATGCATTTTAGCAAATTCCAGTCTGGCTTTTTTATGTTTTTCTTTCAAAAGTGGTCCTCCTGGGTCTTCTTCCATGGAGCCCACTTTCGCTCAAAAAGCGACGGATGGTGCGATCAGAAACTGACGTACCTTCGCCTTGGAGTTCAGCTTGTATCTCTTTGGCAGTTATCCTTGGTTCTTTTTCTACCATTTGCACTATCCTTCTGTTCACTCTGGGGTCGATTTTCCTCTTGCGGTCGTACCCAGGGAGGTTGGCTACAGTTCCATGGACCTTAAACTTTTTAATAATATTTGCAACTGTTGTCACAGGAACATCAAGCCGCTTGGAGATGGTCTTGTAGCCTTTACCTTTACCATGCTTGTCTATTATTTTCTTTCTGATCTCCTCAGACAACTCTCTCCTTTGCTTTCTCTGGTCCATGTTCAGTGTGGTGCACACAATGATACCAAACAGCACAGTGACTACTTTTCTCCATTTAAATAGGCTGAATGACTGATTACAAGATTGGAGACATGTGTGATACTAATTAAAGAAACTAATTAGTTTGAAATATCTCTATAATCCAATGATTTATTATCTTTTCTAAGGGGTACCAACAAATGTGTCCAGGCCATTTTAGAATATCTTTGTAGAAAAAGCAATAATTCATCTCTTTTCACAGCTTCTTTGCTTTATTCTATGACATACCAAAGGCATGCAAGTATACATGATAAAATAGCTTTTAATTTCATCACTTTTCAGGAGGAATGAAGCATTATTTCAATGAGGTGTAAGGGTACCAACAAATTTGAGCACGTCTGTATATAGATTTTTTTTTCTTTTTCTCCAAAATGTTTTGTTTAATTCTAAGACAAGAAAAAGAAAAATAATTGCAAGTATAAATATGATTAAATCTTTGTCCATCACAATGTGGAATATCCAGGGCCTGAGCTCCTCAGTGTTTGGGCTGAAGAGCTCAGCCCCAGAGTTTATAAAGAGAGTGAAAGGCCTGGATATCATCATCCTGCAGGAAACATGGTGCAGGGCAGACGTGTCCACTCACTGTCCCTCAGGCTATAGGGAGATCATAGTGCCCTCACTGAAAAAGACCACAGTCAGACGAGGCAGAGACTCTGGGGGAATAATCATTTGGTACAAAGCAGAGCTCACCAACTCAATAGAGCCAATTAAACAGGGAGAGTCACATTTGTGGCTTAAAATCAGCAGAAATATTGTCTCTGCACAAAATGAAATCTTCCTGTGTGCAATATATATCCCCCCTCAGAATCCCCATACTATAGTGAGGAAACCTTTACCAGTCTCCACACAGAGATCTGCCACTTCCAGGCCCAGGGAAATGTTCTGATCTGTGGAGATTTGAACGCCAGGACAGGCAAGCAGCCTGACTTCACCAGCACACAGGGAGACCAACATATATTCAGGCAAAAACCCCTATATTCCAGCCCTATTGTCTCCCAGAGAAACAGCTATGATAGAGAAATAAATCAAAGTGGGAGACAATTACTGCAACTCTGTCAAGGCCTGGGCCTGTACATTATTAACGGTAGGATCCGAGGGGACTCTTTAGGAAGACACACCTACAGCTCAGCTCTTGGCAACAGTGTAGTAGATTACACCATTACTGACCTAGACCCTTCCTCTATTAGTGCATTCACTGTCAGGCCAATATCTCCTCTGTCAGACCACAGTCAAATAACTGTGTTCCTTAAAAGAACAGAGCAGACCAGCAACACACAGACACAGCCCTGCAAGCTGTATAACCTCCATCATTCCTACAGATGGGCTCCAAACAGTGCAGAAGAATACCAGAAAGCAATCAGCCATCCAAAAATCCAATCACTATTAAACACCTTTCTGGTTACACCACATACTCACAGTAAACGGGGAGTAAATCTAGCTGTAGAAAACCTGAATGAAATATTTAGACAGGCAGCTTTAAAATCCAAACTAAAAATAATTCGGAACACTCAAAAGAAAAAAACTGAAAGAAGAAAATTGGTTTGATGAAGATTGTAAAAATATAAGGAAAAGACTTAGGCAATTATCAAATCAAAAACATAGACAACCAGACAACCAAGATTTACGCCTCAGCTACTGTGAAACTCTAAATTACTATAAACGCACACTAAAACAGAAAAAAAATAACCACATCAACAAGCAACTGACAGAAATTAACTCAAACCGATTCTGGGAACATTGGAAAAAACTAAATAAATCAAAACCAGAAGAATTGGCCATACAAAATGGAAATATATGGAAAAACCATTTTGAAAAACTCTATCAAAACATAACACACAATGAACAACCATTAGATCAAAACAATATTTATGAAAAACTAAAAAAACTAGAATTGTCAATTAAAGACAACCAGAATCCACTGGACTCTCCAATCACTGCGCAGGAACTTAAAGAGAAACTGCAGACCCTCCAGAATAGGAAAGCCAGCGGGGTAGATAGCGTCTCCAATGAGATGCTGAAGCACAGCAGCCCTAAGCTGCAGGAGGCCCTGCGCAAACTGTTTAACCTGATACTAAGTGTGGGCTACTTCCCTGACATCTGGAACCAAGGGATTATATCCCCTGTCTTTAAGAGTGGAGACAAATTTGACCCCAATAACTACCGAGGCATCTGTGTGAGCAGTAACCTGGGGAAGGTATTCTGCAGTATCATTAACACTCGGATACTGGCCTTCCTTACCGAACACAGTGTCTTGAGTAAGAGTCAGATTGGCTTCCTTCCAAAACACCGCACTACTGATCATATTTACACCCTACACACCCTAATAGACAAACATGTAAACCAAAATAAAAATAAATTATTTGCTTGCTTTATAGATTTCAAAAAGGCTTTTGATTCAATCTGGCACGAAGGATTATTTTATAAACTCCTCCAAAGTGGTGTAGGAGGTAAAACCTATGACACAATTAAATCAATGTATACGGAAAATAAATGTGGTGTAAAGATAAAAGAACACAATTCTTCTCACAGGGGCGTGGAGTGAGACAGGGGTGCAGTTTGAGTCCAACACTGTTCAACATCTACATCAATGAATTGGCCACTGTGTTGGAGCAATCTGCAGCCCCTGGTCTCAGTCTGCTTGATACTGAAATTAAATTCCTGCTCTACGCAGATGACCTGGTCCTGCTGTCGCCCACAGAGCAGGGGCTGCAGCAGAGCCTGTCACTGCTAGAGCAGTACTGTCAGACCTGGGCCCTGGCAGTAAACATGAACAAAACTAAAATCATGATATTTCAGAAAAAACCCAGATATCAGGAAAGTAGATACATCTTCACACTACACCACATCACAATAGAACACTGCATGCACTACACCTACCTGGGCCTAAACATCAGCGCATCAGGTAGCTTTAACCCGGCAGTGAATGCACTAAGAGAGAAGGCCTGCAGGGCTTTCTATTCCATAAAGAAAAAGCTTTATATAAAACTCCCCATTAGAATTTGGCTCAAAATCTTTGAAAGTGTTATCAAACCCATTGCCCTCTATGGCAGTGAAGTGTGGGGTCCGCTCACAGAGCAGGATTACACTAAATGGGATAAACACCCAATAGAAGCCCTGCACACAGAGTTCTGCAAAAACATCCTGCAAATTGGGAGAAAAACACCAAACAACACATGCAGGGCAGAACTAGGTCAATATCCATTATTGATCTCAATACAAAAAAGAGCAATTACATTTTGGCTTCATCTAAAACAAAGCAACCCAAACTCCTACCACAGTAAAGCCCTGCAGTACCAAGAACTGATCCAAAAGAAGAGTCCCCTCAGCCAGCTGGTCCTGAAGCTCACTGCACTAACACACACAAACACCAACCAGCCTCAGGACAGCACTGCTCCAACACAGACAATTCAAGTTAACCAAATTATAACACAACACAAACAAAACTACCTCACCTATTGGGACACACACACAAAAACACAAAGCAAATTAGAGTGCTATCGGGCCCTAAAAAGACACTACACCCTGGCTGAATACCTGAGCAGGGTGAAAGACAACAAGCAGAGGCAGATCCTAACCAAATACAGGCTCAGTGAGCACAGCCTGGCCATAGAAACAGGCCGACACAGGCAGACCTGGCTGCCCAAAGAGGACCGGCTGTGTCATCACTGTCAACTCCAACAAGTAGAGACAGAGATGCACGTTCTACTGCAGTGTACAAAATTCACAGAAATAAGGGAAACTTTCTTCCCACAAATAAAAAATCTCTGCAAAACATTCCCAGACCTGCCAGACTCTCAAAAACTCCCAATCCTCCTCGGAGAGGAGTCCAGCTGTGTCCAACTGGCAGCCCAGTACACAGCCGCCTGTCACAGCCTGAGGGACAAACAGTGAGCACTCTACATTAGTTCAGATCTTGTTATATTTAATTGTTGTTATTGTTAAATTATTAATAACATTATTATTTATATTTGTTTACCATTATTATTATCATTATTATTCTCATCAGTGTTATTGTCTATTTAATGTTCAGATGATGTACTGTGTATACATTGCTTTGGCAATACTGTGAATAATGGTCATGCCAATAAAGCACCTTTGAATTTGAATTTGAGAGAGAGACACAGAGACACAGAGACTTTTGACTTTTTAAAAAAACTTTAATTAATTAAAAAACATAAACCACAAAAAAACACATATCTAAAAAAATATTATTAAAACAAAGATTAAAGAAAGATTTATATAAATAACTGCAGTTCCCCCTCCTCCCCCAGAGCACACAGCCCCTCACCCACACACCAGCGCTGCTCAAAACTAAACACATCATGAACTAAGGAAAAATATGCAAAATCAATTTTGATTCTAACTTTCAACAAAACTCTAAACATTAAACTGACATCGTCACTTGAACCATCATTTTTTAATTTATTTTTCCTTGTTCTCCAAAAAGCAAGCTTACCTTGCCCAAGTATATAATTAATTAAACAGCATTTAAACCTTCTTTCCTGACAATAGGGATAATTTAAAATAAACATTTCCTTTGTAAAAGCTACATTACAAGAATTCAATAATTGTGAAATGAAAGTAAACAAAGGATCAAGCCGACTACAGTCTGCAAAGAGGTGGAAAACAGTCTCTTCCTGCCCACAGAAAGCACATGCTGCGCTGACTAAGGGATCCACAAGATGGACATAACGCCCCGTGGCTATGATGCAGTGTAGAACACACCACTGCAGATCATCTGAGCGCTTGGCCAGAGGTGACTTATACAGAGTCCTCCATGCTGAAAACATTTCCCTTTCACAGTCCATGTGGGATAACCACCTGTTCTCAGGCAGAGTCCTCAAAACACCCAGGTGGCACACTTTTACACAGATCTGGTATAGCTGCTTTTTCCCGATGGAATGAGCAGGACAGTTCTTCAGTGTGTCTGTGTTACACCAACTCCCCTCCAAGTCCTCAGGAACAGCCGAGGAAATTAGAAAACCAGGACAGGCTAGCTCTTCTTCAACCACACGCTTTTCAGCCAAAGCCTGACTCAGAACTTCTCTCACCCGAGGAGAGAAAGAGTCTTTCAGTTCATTCAGGACCCTGTCGAGGACTCGGAGGGAGTGGACCCCCAGCTGCCTGGCCAGGCTTTCCACTTCCCTCCACTGCCCAGCGGTCACCAGCAGCAGATGTTTTAGTTTAGTGCCTCCCCCAGACATGAAAAGAGAGCACAGCGCTCCTGACTGGAAACATTCCAGAGGGAAGCAGGGTTAAACAGCAGCGGCTCCTCCAACACCAAGCTTCCAGTCAAGTGTTCCTCCTGCCTCTCCACTCCAACTATCTGCCAAGCATTTAGTAAGTTCTTATAGAATCTTGGGATTCCAGAGATGTCTATTCTGGATACATTTACTAGGAACAGCTGCCAATCCCACCCCAGTCTTCCCACACTGCGAAGAAAAGAGACGGCAGTGTGTCTCCAACTCAACTGCTGAGAGAACAGCAGCCGCTGTGCTGCCTGCAGCCGAAAACCAGCCACTCGACTAGGAACATTAACCAGTCCCTGCCCTCCTTCTCCTGGTGGTAAATATAACACAGCAGGGCGGAGCCAGTGGTGTCCATTCCAGAAGAAATTCAAAAGTTCTTTTTGTATCTCAGACAACAGTCCTTGGGGGGGTCTAGGCACACCAGTTTATGCCACAACATGGAGGCCACCAGGTTGTTTATTATCAGCACCCTCCCCCTATAAGAAAGCTGAGGGAGTAGCCATCTCCAGCGTTGTAATTTTGTCTTCACTTTAACAAGCAGTCCTTCCCAGTTGAGCCCTCTATACTGCTCACTCCCCAAATGCACTCCTAACACTTTGAATCCTGTCTTCTCCCAACACAGTGATTGTGGAAGCAAGGGGGGCCCAGTCCCACTCCATTCCCCAGACAGGAAAGTGCTACATTTTCCCCAGTTTACCTTAGCAGAGGAGACTCTCTGGAAAATGCTCAGGCTGTCCTCCAGCACAAGGACATCAGCCTGAGAAGTGATGAAGACGGTGACATCATCAGCATAGGCAGACAGTCTGATTGGAGGGGCACTCGCCACTAGAGGGACCTTCAGGCCAGTCAACCTGCTCCGAAGCCGACAGAGCAGGGGCTCAATAGACAGGGAGTACAACATCCCAGACAGTGGACAGCCTTGCCGAATTCCCCTCTGTACAGGGAAAGGACGGCTCAGACTGTTGTTGATTTTTAAAACACTAAAGACGTTCTTATATAAAAGCCTTATAAAAGAGATAAACTTTGGTCCAAAACCAAAGGATTCCAGCGTTTTAAACAAATATGTATGGTCCACCCTGTCAAAAGCTTTTTCTTGATCCAGGGAAATGACCCCTAGATCTATATTAAAAAAATCACTTATTGACAAAGCATCCCTGATCAAAAAAATGTTATCAAAAATAGTCCTTTCTGGAATGCAATATGACTGGTCACCGTGTATAATCATTCCAATGTACTCCTTCAGCCTGTTTGCTAAAGCTCTTGACAAAATTTTGTAATCGGAACAGAGAAGAGCAACAGGGCACCAGTTCTTTAGATCTCTTAGATCCCCTTTTTTTGGTAACAGAGTTACCACAGCTCTATGACAACTCAGGGGCAACTCCTTCTCTCGAAGACTTTCTTTAAAAACTTGAAACAAGTCCCCTCCAATCACTGGCCACAGCTCCTTATAAAACTCCCCCTGCAGCCCATCAATCCTGGGAGCCTTCCCTGTTGACAACTGAGTCACAGCCTCTGTTAGCTCTTGCATTGTCAAAGGAGCCTCTAGGGGGAATCCTTCCTCCAGAGGCAACTTAGGCAGATCTCTGAGCAGTTGAGCAGTCTGTTCTTCATCACAAGGCTCCGCTGTGAAGAGTTGACTGTAAAAGGATACAGCTTCACTATTGATTTCCCCTTGGCTATACACTTCCTTCCCATTGGCCAGATGTACAGAGTACAGCTGCTTACTTTTAGCCGCACTGTGCTCTAGGTTAAAAAATAACTTTGTAGGGGCATCCATATCTCTGAGTTGAAGGAAACGTGATCGTATGAGAGCGCCCTGCACTCTCTCCTCCAGCAAGCGACTCAGCGTCTCCTTCTTATCCTTCAGACACTGGAAGTCATTTTCATTGCTGTCTATACTGATGTTTTGCTCAAGACTTATAATCTCTCTCTCAAGCTCTCCAATTGTCTTATTTAATAGTCTGGTTGAGTTGGCGGCGTACTGCTGACAAAAAAGTTTAATTTGTATTTTGCCAAAATCCCACCACTGTCTCAGACTATCAAAACTCCCTTTCTGATGTCTCCAAGAGATCCAAAAAACTTTAAATAAACTCTTAAAATGACCATCTTCTAATAAACTGGTTTTAAAATGCCAGAAAGGTGGTAAGCAGTCCACAGCAGGCAGACAGACAGTAGACAACACACAATGGTGGTCTGAAATCATGGTGGGAAAATATCACTTTTTATTACCTGATTGGGGTGCTGTTTAGAGCAGTATACCCTATCCAGTCTTGCTTTTGAAATCTGATTTACATTCATTTTAATCCATGTATATTGCCTAAGTCTGGGGTTAAAAACCCTCCAAACATCAACCAGATCATTAAACTTTAAAATATCTGACAATTCTTTAGAGGACTGCGGGTGTGGTTCCTCATGATTCCTATCCAAAGTAAAATTCTCAGTGCAATTAAAATCACCCCCCATTAAAACCATCTGATTACCATTACACTGAGATAACACCTGATTTAGTTTATAAAAGAAAATATGTTTTTCCCTATCTTCATTTGGTGCATACACATTAATAAAAATAATATCTAAACCCCTGTAACGTGCTTCAATTTTTAGAAGCCTTCCTTTAACCTCCTCACTGACAGACAAAACATCAATACTCAACCCTGGTGCAAATAAAACTGCTACCCCTGCACTGATATTTGAGCCATGGCTGAAAGCCCCACCCCCTTTCCATTCGCTCCGCCCCTCACTCTCATTCATATCGTCAGTGTGTGTCTGTCGCAGAAACACAACACTCGCTCTTTTTAAACTCAGAAAATTAAACAGCTGAGCTCTCTTATTAATACTCCTACCCCCATTCATGTTTAAAAGTCGCTATTTGAAGCTTCTCCATATTAAAAAGTTGAATAAAAACCAAACACAAACTAAGAAAACAACCTATAAAACCCTGTGCAGCCATTAAAAAAACTACTGTGTTTTTTTCTTCTCCTCATTAATCATTTTTTTCCTTTCAGAGATCAGTTTCTTTAGCCTATATCTTTGTTTCTGATCAAGCTCGTTTAATGTGGCTTTCCTCATCGCTATTTTAGCGGAATAAATAAACAACTGATCGTTAGGAAAATATTCCTTCTGTACAACACCCCTAACTCCTTTTGTTGCATTCAAGAAGGAAACGATCTGCTCGACACTATAAACTTTACTCCTACCTTGAGGGCTTGTTAAAGTCTCATCCATCATTATCGAGGACGAGTCTGACAACTCCTCTTCCTCAATATCTTCCCACATTACCGACCCCTCTTCAGCGTCCTCTTTCCCAGCTGCCGCTACCTTATCAGGCATTGAGTCCACTACCTTGATTGCTGCCTCATCCCCAGCGGTAACCCCAGTACTAACACGAGCTTTACTTTCCAACTTTCTAGAAACTGCAGCTCTCGGGAGAGACTCAGCCTCCGTCCCTTGAATCTGAGCCGTCACAGCATCGCTCTGCACCCCAGGTTCAGAGCACGGCTTTTCTGCATTACTAGTTCGAGGCTCCGAGCTGCTATAGAAAGGGAGCGTCTCAGAGTCCCGAGCCAACTCCCTAACCAACTCTCCCCCTCACCTGTCACGCCTGAACTCATTAACCCCTTTGCTTTAGATTTATGTTTTTTTGAAACACTATTCCATTTTGAGTTTCCACTACCAGTGTTATCTTCAGCAGCAGCAGATGTACTTGACTCGCTGCCTCCAACACCTGCAGTATCATACACTCTCTTTAGACGTGGTGCCGGGATAGGTCCCGCTTTCTTTAGCTGTATTGGCTTTTCCGCTCCCTGTGGCTCTGCCACAACTCCGCTAGGCTCCCCGTTATCACCCCCTTCTCTGTCTCTTGTTTTATCTGGACAAGTCTTCCTGAGGTGCCCCTGTTTTCCACACTGAAAACACTTCATTAACTCATTGCTAACAAAGACAGTGTGGTTAACACCGTCGATATTAAAACTCCACGAAATGGCGGCACATTCGAAAGAATAACCTTAGTAACGGGGGAAGACAGCGGCAACACGCTGACAAACTTCTCTTTTATAGTGAGCCCCTCAACTACAACACGGTGTACTAGCTGCTCATCGTTAAGAAAAACCACAATCGCCTTATTCATTCGGGAAGCCGATTTGATATTGCTATATCCAATGTTTTCACCAACTGCTAAAAGAACGTCCTCTATGGAAACATTATCATCGGGGATGCATTTAAAACCATGCCTGCGGGACAGCCCGCTCCCCCCCGAGTTAGAGCTCATAGCAGAGCTTAAACACACACTAAGTAAATAAATAAATAAATAAATAAATAGACAAGTAAATAAATGAAATAACCTCTGAATTCCACTCTCTCAGAATCCACTCCAAACTCACTCCACTTTCCAGCCCCTCCCACTACCCACAATCCTCCTCCTCCGAGAGAGAGAGAGAGAGAGAGAGAGAGAGAGAGAGAGAGAGAGATCTGCTTTCCACAACCTTACCATTCAAATATAATGTGGTATTACGCTGTACTGATATAACAAACTATGGGTAATTACTTTATATGAATTATCATGTTATGCACGAATGTAAGACTTGGCTTTCTGTGGTGGTGTACTTTTTTCTTTCAAGTAGCATATATCTATAATCGTTTTTGCGATATATTTTAATATAAAATGTATACACTATTGCAGTTTTGTTAGAGGATACATTAGTTTATCTCTAATGTAACCACAGTTTTACATATAGACTGCCCCTTTTTTCATTTACGTCGCAAATTCTGGGCCGCCTTGGTCATGCACAGTTTACCATAAACTGGATCGTGAATTCATTTGAGAGTAACCCTTAGTACATGAATCAAAGTGAATGTATTTTTTACTCTCCCCAGAAATCTTTTTTTTTTTTTTTTTTTATGAAAAAACAGAAAAAAAATGTAAATGTTAAAAAAACGTATTTCTTATTACATGAAGAAACTACATTGCACTGAAATAGATACATGAAAATTAATCTTCGTCGTTTTCCTTTATTAAAGGCTAATATTAAAACACATTTTTGGGAAGGAACATGGTATTCCGAAATAAGGACATCTCATTTTCTTATGTAACGTCCATCAATATATTGTAGTGTTTCAGGTTCTTTTTTTGGACAGAAATGAGACTGCAACTGTGAGTAGATGAAGGCGCTTTATTTTGACAATAATTAAATAATCACAAAATGAAATCATAAAGTGAGGGAAAGGAGACTGGGAGTCAAAAGTGAAAATAAATGATTGTAGTAATTTTTCTTTTACCCTACTCTTCCCAGTCTTTTCCCCGCCCCTCTTTTGCGCAAAACCTGAACTCCAATTCCCCTCCACACACGTGTACCACCATGTAACCCTGGCACGCACACACCACCATGCAACCCCGGCACACACACACCACCATGCAACCCCTGCACACACACACCACCATGCAACCCCTGCACGCACACACCAACATGCAACCCCTACAGGCACACACCAACATGCAACCCCTGCACGCACACACCACCATGCAACCCCTACATGCACACACCACCATGCAACCCCTGCACGCACACACCCACCATGCAACCCCTGCACACACACACCACCATGCAACCCCTGCACGCACACACCAACATGCAACCCCTACAGGCACACACCAACATGCAACCCCTGCACGCACACACCACCATGCAACCCCTTCACGCACACACCCACCATGCAACCCCTACATGTATACACCCACCATGTGACCCCTACATGCACACACCACCATGCAACCCCTACATGCACACACCACCATGCAACCCCTGCACGCACACACCACCATGCAACCCCTGCACGCATACACCCACTGTAGCAATTATTTGCTAAATATATTTTTGGGTATTCAGCCATCTGGCGGTGGGATGGCGTATGAACCCGTGGCCGATGTCTTTCTTTAGCTAAGACTCTTGTGCACGCAAAGAGTGCTCTTCTGAGTTTGTTGGCCCAGGGGTCGTGGAGATACGGGTACGATAAGAGACCACCCCCTTCCTATGGCAAATCCCATTATAAAAACACCATCGGGGTAAGGCTCGGCCAATGGCGGTCGTGGGTCATACGAATTCGAAGGAACCCATTTTCTTTAGCTAAGACTGTTGTGCATCTAAAGAGGGTACTAGCGAGTTTGTTGGGCCAGGATTTGTGGACTCATGGGGTACGACAGGAGGACCCCCCCACCGACCACGATTTCCTATAGCAAAATACATACAAAAAATGTCCATTATACAGACGTGCTCAAATTTGTTGGTACCCTTACAGCTCATTGAAATAATGCTTCATTCCTCCTGAAAAGTGATGAAATTAAAAGCTATTTTATCATGTATACTTGCATGCCTTTGGTATGTCATAGAATAAAGCAAAGAAGCTGTGAAAAGAGATGAATTATTGCTTATTCTACAAAGATATTCTAAAATGGCCTGACACATTTGTTGGTACCCCTTAAAAAAGATAATAAATAATTGGATTATAGTGATATTTCAAACTAATTAGTTTCTTTAATTAGTATCACACATGTCTCCAATCTTGTAATCAGTCATTCAGCCTATTTAAATGGAGAAAAGTAGTCACTGTGCTGTTTGGTATCATTGTGTGCACCACACTGAACATGGACCAGAGAAAGCAAAGGAGAGAGTTGTCTGAGGAGATCAGATAGAAAATAATAGACAAGCATGGTAAAGGTAAAGGCTACAAGACCATCTCCAAGCAGCTTGATGTTCCTGGGACAACAGTTGCAAATATTATTAAGAAGTTTAAGGTCCATGGAACTGTAGCCAACCTCCCTGGGCGCGGCCGCAAGAGGAAAATTGACCCCAGATTGAACAGAAGGATGGTGCAAATGGTAGAAAAAGAACCAAGGATAACTGCCAAAGAGATACAAGCTGAACTCCAAGGTGAAGGTACGTCAGTTTTTGATCGCACCATCTGTCGCTTTTTGAGCGAAAGTGGGCTCCATGGAAGAAGACCCAGGAGGACTCCACTTTTGAAAGAAAAACATAAAAAAGCCAGACTGGAATTTGCTAAAATGCATATTGACAAGCCACAATCCTTCTGGGAGAATGTCCTTTGGACAGATGAGTCAAAACTGGAGCTTTTTGGCAAGTCACATCAGCTCTATGTTCACAGACGAAAAAATGAAGCTTTCAAAGAAAAGAACACCATGCCTACAGTGAAACATGGAGGAGGCTCGGTTATGTTTTGGGGCTGCTTTGCTGCGCCTGGCACAGGGTGCCTTGAATCTGTGCAGGGCACAATGAAATCTCAAGACTATCAAGGCATTCTGGAGCGAAACGTACTGCCCAGTGTCAGAAAGCTCAGTCTCAGTCGCAGGTCATGGGTCCTCCAACAGGATAATGACCCAAAACACACAGCTAAAAGCACCCAAGAATGGATAAGAACAAAACATTGGACTATTCTGAAGTAGCCTTCCATGAGTCCTGATCTGAATCCTATCGAACATCTATGGAAAGAGCTGAAACTTGCAGTCTGGAGAAGGCACCCATCAAACCTGAGACAGCTGGAGCAGTTTGCTCAGGAAGAGTGGGCCAAACTACCTGTTAACAGGTGCAGAAGTCTCATTGAGAGCTACAGAAAACGTTTGATTGCAGTGATTGCCTCTAAAGGTTGTGAAACAAAATATTAGGTTAGCGGTCCCATCATTTTTGTCCATGCCATTTTCATTTGTTTTATTATTTACAATATTATGTTGAATAAAAAATCAAAAGCAAAGTCTGATTTCTATTAAATATGGAATAAACAATGGTGGATGCCAATTACTTTTGTCAGTTTCAAGTTATTTCAGAGAAAATTGTGCATTCTTCGTTTTTTGTGGAGGGGTACCAACAAATTTGAGCACGTCTGTACATAAGACCTGAAATGTGGACATTTTGTAGTGTATTTATGCAACAGAAGCACCAATTTAAGTCCATTCCAAGTGTTTTGTGATCACAGTATCAGCTTGAGTGTATCGGAGCATAGTTTTGCACCAAAAGCGAGCAGAGGCGAAAAAAAGCACTATATACTCTATTCTTTAAAATATCACTTTGCAGTGCAAATTTGAGGAACGCAACCACTTAGTAACTTGCAACTTGGAACTGCAATTTAAAGGCCTGTAGTGTCAGACTGGTAGTCCCTAACTGATTCAAGTGTTTTTTAAATTATTCCTGCAAACACTGATTTATAAGAAAAAAGAGAGATTGACAAACAGCATTTTGCTTTATATGCAGAAACGGGCAACTACAAGAGGGTGTCAAACAAGCTGTGAATGTCCTAGGAGGCTACAGAGTACCTCTGGGTATGAATCCAGATGCTCGCAGTACCTGTTCTTAGATGTCCGAAACCACTGTATCGGTGTATAACTGTATACCCTATAAATATCACTTTTTATCAGATTATTCTCCATTTTATTGTAACTGAGGTACCGTTCAGTTGAGCGAAAATTGTAAAGGGGTACTCGAGCTGAAACCTCCAGATAGAAGGGGTACAGTTTCAAAAAAAGGTTGAAAACCCCTGACCTACGGTAAAACTAACAGGAATAGATAAGGGATATGTTGACTAATGCAATACAATAGGATTTATTTGAAGTTGTTGAAGGGCACTGGTCTCTTAAACCCAGAAGTTCTGATAAACCCCTACGCCTCACTATATATTTATGGACATTACATAAGCAAATGAGATGTCCTTTATTTTTTTGGTATACCATGTTCCTAAATGTTTTCTGGGGAGAGTAAAAAATACATTAACTTTGATTCATGAACTAAGGGTTACTCTTAAATGAATTAACGGTCCAGTTTTTGGTAAACTGTGCATGCATGACTTAGAAACTCGGCTGTCAGCTAAGCAGAATATCTCAAAAACTGGCCTGAATTCAAAAATGCAGAATTTGGGAAGTTATCTAAAAACCAAAGCGGCCCAGAATTTGGGACGTTATCTAAAAACCAAAGCGGCCCAGAATTTGGGACATTATCTAAAAACCAAAGCGGCCCAGAATTTGGGACGTTATCTGCAAACCAAATCGGCCCCGAATTTGCGACGTAAATGAAAACAGGGGCAGTCTATATGTAAAACTGTGATTACATAAGAGGTAAACTAATGTATCCTGTAACAAAAATGCAATAGTGTATTGTGGCAATGTGCCCCGCCCCTGTGTGCAATTGTGTGTTATGTGTTGTATGTTGCGTGCGTGTGTTAATGTTGGTGTATATTCATTGGTACACGGGATATAAACGGGTCTGTGTTTCACGTGTATTTAAAAATGTAGATTTGTATTTAGGCACGGGATTGCACTATCACATCACGTGCAAGTAAAGAGTAATAGTATGTGAGCACGGGACTGCACAGAATTAATTCACGTGCTGGGATTCAATTGGATAATTAATTAGTAATTGAATCCCAGCACAATAGTATATATAGACGCACATTTCCTTCACTCGGGGTTAGGTGTTCGGTGAGTGGAGAACGGGATTGGAGCGGAGGTAAATGTTAGGAAAAAGAATAATAAGAAGTAGTAGTAAAATCTGCTCACCGTGTTTTGTTCGTCTGTCTGTGCACTGTTTAGTTCGTTTTGTTTGTCCTTTTATTTTGGCGTATAGTGCCGTGTCCAGTGTTTTTGTATGTTTACAACCTTTTTATTTTCTGTTTAATTATTAAATGCTGAGCGCGATCACGCGCTCAGCTTCACCAAAACCCCAAGTCTCCGTTGTTTATTTCCTGGCTCTGGTCTGACGCCACCCACTCCGGCCGTCTTTGTGACATGTATACATTTTATATTAAAATATATCACAAAAACGATTATAGATATATGCTACTTGAAAGAAAAAAGTACACCACAACAGAAAGCCAATTCTTACATTCGTGCATGACATGATAATTCATATAAAGTAATCACCCATAGTTTGTTATATCAGTACAGCGTAATACCACATTATAGTTTAATGGTAAGATCGTGGAAAGCAGATCACTCTCTCTCTCTGTGATCACAATGTTAAAAATGCCTGCACGCTTTTCCACTCGTGTGACGACGTATTCATGTGACAGACATGGACCAATCAAAACGCGAGACTGTTATGCGGTTCCATCCCAAAAACCGGGCCTGTGTTATACCTCGATATTTTCCCCGGCGCATTCATTGTACAGAACGAAGGAATTGATGGCTGCCATGTCCAGCACATTGTAAAAACAGCACCTGGACACCAGTGATTGCTTTCACTGAGTACTGCGTTTTGCGCAGACGGTGGAAACGCTCTTCTTCTTTGTTTACTGTTGCAACCAGGCTTTTTTTTTCTTGAACTTCACAACACATTGTCACCCAGTCTCTGACCAGCGGGGCGAGTTTCATCTTTGCACAGGTAGGGGTAGGGTCCGCTCCCAGCCAAAACTTGATCCCAAATTTGACAGGTTTGTTTGTCCAGCAACACCGTGCTTTTGTCGGAAACAGCTGCTTGTCCAGGTAGTGTTTTATGTTTAGCTTGAAACAGACAATGTTGTTTTCAATGAAGTCGTTCCAAATTTCTGATGCCAATGTAAATATAGCTGTAGTTGCTCTCAAATCAAAATGCAAAAATATCAAGATTTCTTGTAATAATAATATTATAATACAGCAGACTACATATGCTCACGTAGACAGCCAGACGGCAGATCTGCAAGGAATTGATAGGATTACAATAGATATTTGGATAACACATATCTAGACGTCAAGAGCAATAGTCTATTCAAATACATACTGCTGTAAACGTAGCTACAGATAACAAACTGGCTGTATAAATATAAAAAAATAGCATATTGTAGATTATATTATTAATAAAAGCATGTATTGTAACAACCCGTCAAAATGACTACTTTCGGCGGTTCTAGGTAGAAGTTCTTATAACTTTTTTATTTTTGCGATTGTAACTTTCAAACACCGTCAGTATATTTAATACAGGTATTTAGGAAAAGTCAAGAACAGACTACCGCGGATCTTTAACACACGCAGAGTAATTTAAATTTTAAAAGTGAAAACCGTCAAAATGACAACCGTGGCTGTTCTAGTGTTAAACAAAGCTGCCAATAACATTTATGATATTTTTAAAATGTAATTTGAGCTATAAATGGCATTACTGTTCCAATGTCAGTGAGTACAGTATACAATACAGAAGTTAATTGTTTAAAAGCACCCAAAACTAAGAATATATTCCTGGGTGTGGCAGCAATGTGTGCTTCGTCTAACTAGAATGGCCTCTAAGCTCTTGCACCAGTGCAGACACAAGCTGAAGCAACCTTGTGTTTTTTGTTTGGAGCAAAAGCCGTTTTGGTTTTGCATGAATTTGAATGAATGAATCTGCTTTGCTGAGTGTTTAAATACTGAGAAACTCCAGGATTGTTGTCTATTGGAGCCCTGCTTCAGTGCAATGGGATTGAAATACAATGTGTAGATTATTATGACAGACCACAATATTAGAGCTGTATAAATATAATACTGTAAAACATGAAAGGTTAGCAAGCAAACAATTTTCACTAATGTTACATTTGTTACAAATCTGCAGAACCTACATGCTGCAACATTGCCATTATTACTACATTCATAGTTTATACAGTTTATGAATAATCGATCTAAACAATCTGCAGGATGAAGTTGCCTCAGACTGTTTGACAGTAACAGAGCTGGTGCTTTTGTGGAATCACCATTAGCTGCTTATTCCTTTTGGGCAAAATATGTCCTGTTTGCTTCTATTTTTTATTAGTATGCTATTATTAGAGTGACGCAGGGTCTTCTGGTTTTCATTCCAATTAACATAATTGATCTAATTATTTGTTCATTTGGACATATTTCATATTTTTCAAGGTCTTTTACAGTTGATGATTTAAAAATGCACTTGATTCAAGGTACACTACCTATGAAACATTTTGAGACCTGGAGAGAAGTGTTAAATGTGTCCAATTAATAAAATCATTAGACCAATTAAGTGATTGAGAGCTCGGGTGGAACGAAACCAGAAGACACTGCGGCCCTCCAGGAGTTTGACAGCCCTGTCCTGAGGCAAGCTTTGCGATTTAGAAAGGATTTCATTGACATTGCGTTTGAGTTCCTGTACGTTTTCCAGTATCTCTGTGTATGGGAGTGGCCTAAGATATTGAGGTATTAATGTTAAATATGATATGTTCATAATTATGCACTACAAGGGCACATTATTATGTTTCCATTACCTCTGTATGTAAAAGGTTTGTCATTGTTTAAACTGTCAATGATTCCTGAGCGAGATCTGCAGTGGAACTGAACAAACCCAAGAGAGACATTGAAAAATACAAGCTTGTCAAAGGGGGAGATGCTGCTGCAGGTTTGATAATGTTGGCTTCATGAAATGAGAAATGGAATTCCCTCTGTGTCCTGGAATTCCTTTGCTAGTGTATCATGATGTAAGCCCTGGAGTGTGGGCTCAGTCTTCATGAAATGAGAAATGGGATTCCCTCTGTGTCCTGGAATTCCTTTGCTAGTGTATCATGATGTAAGCCCTGGAGTGTGGGCTCAGTCTTCATGAAATGAGAAATGGAATTCCTTTGCTAGTGTATCATGATGTAAGCCCTGGAGTGTGGGCTCAGTCTTCTGAGAACAAGCCAGACCCACGACTCAGGGATGCAATAACAAGATTAGAAAGCTTATACATAGAACTCTTTTTATTGTTTTTATTGATTTGAAAATTAGACATTTTGAAATCTAACAAATACTGTACTAGTATTATGGCTTCTGGTAGACTTTTGTGATATAATTGTGTAGTTTCTTTGATTACATGAAGGTAAATAAAAGATTTAAATGATGTGGATTGGGGTGTGAGTTGAAAAGCCTGAACTGTCCCAGTGTCCATGGAGTCATACTGCACATGAAAGACTCCTTTTTGAAATACACTGACAGCAGACTGTGGTTCCAAACCAACATACAAATACATCATGTGCACTGAGACTGATAACCCTGTTTCCAGAGTCAGGCAAGAGCGTTCTGGGCATCACATTAAAGAGGATATATTTCTGTTTGATGGGTCTGCTTCATCTGTCTATGCCAAACCTTTTTTTCATACAATTAATATAGACCATGTTAAAGTAATCGTAGCTGACCCAATAATTCCACACATCTTCCTGCCTTGCCTTGCCTTCCAGTGACTCCAGCTGTGCTGAAGAATCAGTGCGACTGAGTTCTGTTCGACTACCCCATGTTTTGTTCTGTGAATATTTTTAGTCGTACAGTTTATGCTGTCTGTCTGTGTACTACACTCTTATATGCTGTTTCTACAGTTTGAGAATTTTTTTATTTGTGTAGGATCATTATCTTTACAAGGTATAGCTCTGCTGTGACGTTATTTCAATTAGAATGCCATGGTTTTCTGGTTTGTTGAATATGATAAAGGGGTTTTGCTAAATGAGACATTTCTCAATGGCATAGTCTTTTTTTGTTTTGTTTACAGCATGAAGATCGACATCACGCATTCCCTTCTTGAACTGAAAAATAAAGATTGAAAAAAATGATAAATTCTTTCTAAAATAAACGTCGATATTAATTGTCGATTTGGCAAAAAAATAAAAAAACTAATAGTAGCAAGCCTCTGTATATGGAGTGTGTCAAAATGAAATCGACTATCAGCAAGCCTCTGTATGTGGAGTGTGTCAAAATGAAATCGACTATCAGCAAACCTCTGTATATGGAGTGTGTCAAAATGAAATCGAATAGCAGCAAGCCTCTGTATATGGAGTGTGTCCAAATGAAATTGAATAGCAGCAAGCCTCTGTATATGGACTGTGTCCAAATGGCCATGTCAATGAGATTCTCTCCCCTTGCTGCATTCAATGTTTTGCTTATCTCAAGATTTGTCAATTCCTGATCAGGCCACGCTCAATATGGTGTGTTATTCAAGGACCCTTCACTACTTCACTGTGTGAACCCAGGGTAAAGACTTCCCTCCTGTATTGAGCTGTAACCCTATTTTTATGAAGACATTTCTATTGAACAATAAACAGGGCAATTACTATACCTTCAGTTATTTAACCTGTTGCTAAAATAAAATGAAGACACAGCCCCCCCATTTGTTTCTTTTTAAAATATATTTTTGCTCTTTAGATTACAGTGCACAAATAACCATGTAATTACTGTAATTTTATGGTAATAATCCAGTAATAATCCAAAACAGCTTCTCGAGTAGATTGTATTTCCCTTGCATTCGTGCTGAAAGCTGGCTCATCGCTTTCCCGGAATCATTGACTCTGAAAAGACAGAGCCTTTCGCCTATAAAGCAGTTTAAAAATGTTTCCTTCTTTTGTCTGATATGTACGGAGAGCTGAGACTAAATATGTGACCCATGTGAGAGAAAAAAAGAAGGAAACATTGCCAGAGGCCACCTCCATCTCCATCTGTGGAAACACAACCAACATTGTTAGTTCCAACAAAACATCATTACTTACCTTCAAGAACTCAACTCTGGGACCTGGATTCAAACCGCCATCTTCAGGGAGAGGAGGCCATGGGATTAGCCCACTGCACCACCAGCTCCTGCAGGAAAGCGTTAGTTCAAATTCTTTGAAAATAAAACAAAGAACTCTCCTGGATTTGAACCCAGTCCATCTCAATTCCATGGAGGAGCCTGCTTTTTCATTTCCTTATACAGGAAATTAACCAAGTGTTTGAAAATAAAGGAAGAACTCACCTGGATTTGAATCCAGCCCCCCCAAGGTGAACAGCATAGCATACTAGTGAACTAGTCCACTGCACCACCTTATGACAGTCTAACAGTCTAACCTTGTATATGAGATGAACTTCCCTTGTCAGAGATCGCACACTACTGGAGAGGAGAATCGTGAATCTTACTGCACAGTTTCATGCCACTGAAGAGAGCAGGGATTATCAGACACACACCTATTACACAGCAGGGCTCTGAGGTAGATACCAGGGCTCCCAGGCTCAATGCTATCAGTGTTAATACTCCTCATATATATAATAACTGTGTGGCTTCCAGAGGAACATGTGCTTTTTATATTGTGTCCCTCGTCAAGCTGTGGAATCTGAAGCTGTGCGTAAGAAATGATTCCACTTCCAGCAGGTTAACTTTGTGCAAAGTTTCCATTCTGATGTAAACTTTCATCCCCCCGAGCACTGTACTGTCTCCACTAATTCATTATTACTGATGAACCAACGGGAGTGCCAAGCCTTCCTCCATAGGCAAAGCTAGCGCTGCTGTTCAGGGTCAGCGTGCCTCAGCACTGCCAGCAAGCACTCGGGCGCTGGGGAGCAAAGCAGCACAAGAGCCTCGATGTCTTGGCTTTGCGGGAGTGAAGGGAGCTCTGTGAACACTGTCCTTTTCTTTCTGCAGAGGAAACGGAAGATTATCCTGGAAAGCTACCCTTAGAGGAAGGACAGCGTTACAATGACATAAACAGAACCGGATGTTGTGTGTGGTTTTCTTTCCGAGTTAGGCCTTGAGAAAAATGGTCCCCACAGTTCTTATTATTGAGGTGTACCTGCCGCTCGCTGTGTCTTATATTGTTTTCTGTAAAACCTTGATATCCTGTCAGTCAAGAAAAGGCTGAATGCAAAGCTTGTTTTAACGTTGTCTTTATTACTCCGGGCAGAGACCCACGCTTACAACTGCATTGTAATATTTTCTACATGTTCTTTAAATTCTCAAATTTAATAAATTGAACCCAAGTAGAAAAAACAGAGCTGGGTCGGGTTGGCTCTGTATTCCAGCACTTTGGATTTGAAATGATACAATGACTATGGGGTTAAAGTGCAGGCTGTCAGCTTTAATTTTGAGTGTATTTTCATATATATCGGATGAACCATTTAGAAATTACAGCACGTTTTGTACATAGTCCCCCCATTTTAGGGTACCAAAAGTATTTGGACAATTGGCTTCACAGCTGTTTCTTATTAGGCAGGTGTGTTTGTTTGCATCGTTAGTGCACGCACAAGAGAGCTGTCAATGTCTAGTCTTCATTCTAGGCTTTGCATTTGCCTTTGGAGTTGCCTGTTGCTGGTGTCTGACAACATGAGGACCAAAGAAGTGTGAATGCAAGTAAAGCTGGCCATCATGAGGAAGAAAAATCAGAATAAATCGATCAGAGACATAGCCAAAACATTAGGCGTGCCAAAATCAACTGTATGATACATCATTAAGAATAAAGAAAGCACCGGTGAGCTCAGCAATGGCAAACAACCTGGTAGACCAAGGAAGACCACTATAGTGGATGACCGAAGAATACTTTCAATGGTGAAGAAACCCCCCCCTAACAACAGTCCAACAGATCAGGAACACTCTCCAGGAGGTAGTCATAGATGTGTCAAAGACTACCATTCGCAGAAGAGAACACCAGCAGAACTTCAGAGGGGACACCACATGATGCAAACCACTAGTAAGCCTCAAGCACAGAACGGCCAGGTTACAGTTTGCTAAAAAGTACCTAAAAGAGCCTGTAGAGTTCTGGAACAAAGTCTTATGGACAGATGAGACGAAGATTAACCTGTACCAGAGTGATGGAAAGTGTGGAGAAAAAAAGGACCTGCCCATGATCCAAAGTATAGCACCTCGTCTGTGAAACATGGTGGAGGTAGTGTTATGGCTTGGGCATGTATGGCTGCAACTGGAACTGGCTCACTTGTCTTCATTGATGATGTGACTGCTGACGGCAGCAGCAGGATGAATTCTGAAGTGTACAGAAACATCTTGTCTGCTCAGATACAACCAAATGCCTCCAAACTCATTGGACGACGCTTCATCATGCAGCAGGACAATGACCCCAAGCACACTGCCATAGCAACCAAGGAGTTTTTCAGGGCCAAAAAGTGGAAAATTCTTGACTGGCCAAGTCAATCACAAGATCTGAATACAATTGAGCATGCATTTCACATGCTGAAGACAAGACTGAAGGCAAAAAGCCAGCGAAACAAGCAGGAACTGAAGATGACTGCAGTACAGGCCTGGCAGAGCATCACCAGGGAAGATACCCAGCGTCTGGTGATGTCTGTGGGTCGCAGACTTCAGGCAATCATTGCATGCAAAGGATATGCGACCAAGTACTAAACATGACTACTTTATTGTACATAATGTTAATCTGTCCAAATACTTTTAGGAACCCTAAAATGGGGGGACTATGTACAAAACGTGCTGTATTTTCTAAACGGTTCATGTGATATGGATGAAAATACCGTCAAATTAAAGCTGACAGTCTGCACTTTAACCCCATAGTCATTGTATCATTTCAAATCCAAAGTGCTGGAATACAGAGCCAAAACAACAAAAAATGTGTCACTGTCCAAATACTTTTGGAGTTCACTGTATATGAGTAAACTCAAGTACAAGATACAGTGGTTATGATTGAGCAGTAGTTGAATACGGCAAGGCAGTGTAGCAGTTCACTAGGTTTACAGATGCTGTCTGTACAGGGCAGCAGTGTGGAGTAGTGGTTAGGTCTCTGGACTCTTGACCGGAGGGTCGTGGGTACAATCCCAGGTGGGGGACACTGCTGCTGTACCCTTGAGCAAGGTACTTTACTTAGATTGCTCCAGTAAAACCCAACTGTATAAATTGGTAATTGTATGTAAAAAAAAATGTAATTGGATAAAATAATGTGATATCTTGTAACAATTGTAAGTCGCCCTGGATAAGGGAATCTGTTAATAAATAATAATATCAGGTGTGTCTTCAGTTCTACCAATGACCACACGATGGCAGCATTGGATAAGGAATAGCGAGTGCTGCGTTCTGCCTGTCTTCATAAAGTTCACTGCCTGCTCTGCCCATTGTAACCCGCTCGACAGAGCCGCGCCGAATTAATGAGTTTACAAGGGGCGCATCTCAGTGAGAAACAGCTGGATCTCATTAAATATGTCAGGTAGAAGAAAGCCAAGCGAGGTGTTTGCTTTTGTCTTACAGATTACGGCGCACAGAGCTCATTAAAGCAGATGAATGCACATGGTTTATTTGTTTAGTAGTATTTGTTTTTGAATTCCGTATTGTCAATGACGTGTTTCTGGTGTTTAACACAGATGACTGCCTGTGTTGCTTGTCTTTCTATAAATTACACATTAGAGTACAACTGCCAGAGCCAGAAAAAAAAGAAAATGTTGGTTTACTAGAGCCAGCAGTTCTATTAAATGACCAGAAGAGGTCTACTTCACTAACCCTGCATCCATGTGCCCATTGGTGGACAGGGTTCAAATCTGGACAAGGGAATTCAGTGTGATATCAGATGCCTTGTTTTTTACATTGATTATCACAGAATCTTTGAGGCAATGTTAAAGGTAAACTCAGCAGGGGGCTAGCTGCTGGTCTGTTTCACCATCCTTGCAACACCTCAGCTGCACTCATGAAGAATTCAAATACTGGGGAGCATTTGAGAGGAGATTTTAGCAGCTTTCTGGCTGGCTGAGTTGGTAGAGCATTGGCCTCTGATTCTCTTGACAGCTGGTTCAAGTCCCACATAGGACAAAATTTCCGTTTTAGTTCTCATTTTCAGAAATATTATTTCATTTACCTTATGGACTGACAATCACTCCTCTCTGCAACTGTGCAATAAGATGCACGATTGTCAACTGGAGGGGTGGAGGGGGGAGGGAGGGATTTTAAGGTTGGGGTGGAGGGAGGGGGGAGTTATTTTAAGGTTGGGGTGGAGGGAGGGAGGAGGGGGGTTAGGAGGAGGCTGGGGGGGTTAGGGGGGAGTTATTTTAAGGTGGGGTGGAGGAGGGAGGGTTGGGTTATTTTAAGGAGGGAGGGAGGGAGGGGAGGGGTTAGGAGAGTTATTTTAAGGTTGGGGTGGAGGGAGGTTATTTTAAGGAGGGGTTAGGAGAGTTATTTTAAGGTTGGGGTGGAGGGAGGAGGGAGGGGTTAGGAGAGTTATTTTAAGGTTGGGGTGGAGGGAGGAGGGGGGAGGAGGTGGGGTGGAGGGAGGAGGGAGGGAGAGAGTTATTTTAAGGTTGGGGTGGAGGGAGGAGGAGGGTTAGGAGAGTTATTTTAAGGTTGGGGTGGAGGGAGGGGTTAGGAGAGTTATTTTAAGGTTGGGGTGGAGGGAGGGGGTTGGAGAGTTATTTTAAGGTTGGGGTGGAGGGAGGGAGGGAGGGGTTAGGAGGTTATTTTAAGGTTTGGAGGGAGGGAGGGAGGGAGGGAGGGTTAGAGTTATTTTAAGGTTGGGGTGGAGGGAGGGGGGGGGGTTAGGAGAGTTATTTTAAGGTTGGGGTTATTTTAAGGTTGGGGTGGAGGGAGGGGGAGGGGGTTATTTTAAGGAGGGGAGGGAGGGAGGGAGGGGAGGAGAGTTATTTTAATTTGGAGGAAGGTTATTTTAAGGGGGTGGAGGGAGGGGGAGGGTTTGGGAGAGTTATTTTAAGGTTGGGGTGGAGGGAGGAGGGGGTTAGGAGGTTATTTTAGGTTGGGGTGGAGGGAGGAGGGTTGGGTTATTTTAAGGTTGGGGTGGAGGAGGGAGGGGGGTTAGGGAGTTATTTTAAGGTTGGGGTGGAGGGAGGGGAGGGAGGGGTTAGGAGGTTATTTTAAGGTTGGGGTGGAGGGGGAGGGGAGGTTGGGGTGGGGGAGGGGGGTTATTTTAAGGTTGGGGGGAGGGAGGGAGGGGTTAGGAGTTATTTTAAGGTTTTTAAGGTTGGGGTGTTATTTTAAGGTTGGGGTGGAGGGAGGGAGGGAGGGGTTAGGGAGTTATTTTAAGGTTGGGGTGGAGGAGGGGGAGGGGTTAGGAGAGTTATTTTAAGGTTTTGGAAGGGAGGG
Source organism: Huso huso (assembly GCA_036884735.1). Taxonomy (NCBI): domain Eukaryota; kingdom Metazoa; phylum Chordata; class Actinopteri; order Acipenseriformes; family Acipenseridae; genus Huso; species Huso huso. The sequence goes on along the minus strand of CM072694.1, from coordinate 608,203 downwards.
GTTAGGGGTTATTTTAAGGTTTGGGGTGGAGGGAGGGAGGAGGGGTTAGGGGAGTTATTTTAAGGTTGGGGTGGAGGGAGGGAGGAGGGGTTAGGGGAGTTATTTTAAGGTTGGGGTGGAGGGAGGGGGAGGGGTTAGGAGAGTTATTTTAAGGTTGGGGTGGAGGGGGGGGGGGGGTTAGGAGAGTTATTTTAAGGTTGGGGTGGAGGGGGGGAGGTTAGGAGGTTATTTTAAGGTTGGGGTGGGGGGAGGGAGGGGTTAGGAGAGTTATTTTAAGGTTGGGGTGGAGGGAGGGGAGGGGTTAGGAGAGTTATTTTAAGGTTGGGGTGGAGGGAGGGAGGGGTTAGGGGTTATTTTAGGTTGGGGTGGAGAGTTATTTTAAGGTTGGGAGGGAGGGAGGGAGGGGGTTGGAGGGAGTTATTTTAAGGTTGGGGTGGAGGGAGGGGGAGGGGTTAGGAGAGTTATTTTGGTTAATTATTATTATTATTATTAGGGAGGGGGTTAGGAGAGTTTTTTAAGGTTAGGGAGGTTATTTTTAAGGTTGGGGTGGAGGGAGGGGGGTTACTTACAATGGAGGGTGGGGGAGGGTTAGGTTATTTTAAGGTTGGGTGGAGGGGAGGGGTTAGGGAGTTATTTTAAGGTTGGAATAATCTCATATTAATTTATAGTAGCCTACGGTTGAAAATCATTGGTTACATTTTGCACATTTTTCTTAAGATTGTAATAGTATATATACATGTTCTTCAGCGGACACATTCAGCATTGTTCGGCAGGATAATCTGAATGCTTTAAGCAGGTGGATTGTGAAATATTTATAATAATATTAATATTGTTATCGGAGACTCCAGAAACCTGTACAAATTAATCACTAGAAGTAATACCATGTACAAAGGTAATGTTAAAATTCAGACTTTTAAATGTTTGCTCTGTCACTTCATTTGAGGGATTCATGTGGATTCAGAGGATACGTTTTCATGGATTTTGATTATTATTTGCAAACTGTGGCTACCTTAAGGTAAGTGCTACTTTACCGGTCTGCTGTCTATTATTTTATTAATAATGTCGCAGTATGTTTTACAAAGCCTGTGCTAATTATTCGGTTTTGTGTTATACTGCAGTTAGTATTTTTTAAATCTGTTTTTTCTTTGTGCTGTGCTGCTAAAATCATTTAATATTTGATGTTCCATGTTTTGTTACCGCAGAGCTGCAGTCCCTTCACTGGATGAATACACTGTGTAGGTAAAGGTTGTTAATAGAGAAATAAGTGGACAAAAAAAACAAAACTCTAACAGCAAGTCCTTCTGTTAGTATCTTCTTGTTTATTCCCATAGACATTATGGTTATCAATTAAATGTCAATTGAAATGATATCGCCTCTTGGGGTGATAAACAAATATGTAACAAATACAAAGAAAAAAGAAAACATGATTAAATGCATCACACCTTAATATTATTATTTATTATTTATTTCTTAGCAGACGCCCTTATCCAGGGCGACTTACAATCGTAAGCAAATACATTTCAAGTGTTACAATACACGTAATACAATAAGAGCAAGAAATACAACAACTTTTGTTCAATATCTCTTAGAAATGCAAAAAACACTATATATATATATATATATATATATATATATATATATATATATATATATATATATATATATTGTAATGGTGGGTGCCGCCCACTTCTCCTAGCAGGGACTTTCCAGGATCCCTGGGCTGGGGAGTTTCCCATCACCATCTGCCTGTACTTTCCCTCACCAACTGTCAGACAGGGTATTTCCAGCCATGTGCGGATTGGCTGGGGCGGGGGTGCTGCCTCCCTCCAGCTCCCCTATTAAAGGGACTGTGAGCAGGACCTCGGGGTTAGCCTGGATCGCATGTTAATCACAGTCCTCTGTTTTGATCCTAATAACTTCCCGTACTTCATTGTCTGAGGCTACATTGTTGAGTGGACCAAAAGTATATTGCTGCAGAACGAAGGCTCGCACAGCGTAGCTCTCACAGGGAGCTCACACAGGGTAGTAGCTCAGAAGGCTCACACAGCGTAGCTCTCACAGGAGCTCACACAGGGTAGTGCTGCAGAACGAAGGCTCGCACAGCGTAGCTCACACAGGAGCTCACACAGGTAGTGCTGCAGAACGAAGGCTCCAGCTCGTAGCTCCCAGGGGAGGGAGCACACAGGATAGTGCTGCAGAACAAAGGCTCCCACAGCGTAGCTCAGCTCGCAGGGAGCTCACACAGGGTAGTGCTGCAGAACCAAGGCTCGCACAGCGAGCTCTCACAGGAGCTCACACAGGGAGCTCACACAGGGTAGTGCTCACACAGGCGTGTGCAACTGGGAGCCTTCATTCTGCAGCAATACCCTCTCGAGTGGAAGATCAGAAGTAATAAAAATACAGGTGAAAACACCAAATATGCAGCAGTTTTGAATGGGTTTATTGCAGAAAAAAAAAAATCCCAATGGTTCTTTTTGATATATACAGGCAGGCTGAGACTTTCTGCAGCAATACCCCTCTCATGGAAGAAAGTAATAAAAATACAGGTGTTTATGCAGCAGTTTTGAATGGGTTTATTAAAAAAAAATCCCAATGGTTCTTTTGATATATATTTTGAGTTTCACATGAAAGTAAAGCGAATTTTGGCATCATGATTTTGTTTACATCTGATAATTATTTTGTTTAATTATTTAGAGTGCATATCTTTTTTTTTAAAGCATGACCAATGTTATTATTTGGTCATTATCAGGTGTTTTTTACCCACAGCGATTTACAGGTTTTCAAGTCTTAAAAATACAATGTGCTACAAATATGACATTATATAGTGGCAATCAAAATTAAGTGCATTGACAAAGAACTACATGGTCTAAGCATACACAAGAATCAGGCATCTAGCTAGCTAGACATAAAAAAATTGCATAATCTCCTCTCCCCTCTACTTTCTCACTCCTCTCCCCCTCTCCTCATCCCCTCTCACCTCTCTCTCCTAATCTCCTCTCCCCTCTACTTTCTCACACCTCTACCCCCTCTCCCCTCCTCACTTCTCTCTCTCCTCCTCCCCTCCCCTAATCTCCTCTCCTCCTCTCTTCCCCCTTCTCTCTCACTCTCGTCCTGCATTCTTCCATTCTAGAAGGTATAAGACACTGTTGATGAAGGACAGGCTGCACGAAGTCCAGGCTGCATAAAAGTACACGTCACTGATCCCCTGTCCACTCTGGTATGACTGGTATGTGTGGATCGAACTGGCATTCATGATGGATACACCTGGGAGAGAGAGAGAGCGGGGGAGGACTTACAATTGTTACAAGTTATCACATTATTTTTGTATACAATTACCCATTTATACAGCTGGGTTTTTACTGGAGCAATCTAGATAAATTATCTTGCTCAAGGGTACAGCAGCAGTGTCCCCCACCTGGGATTGAACCCACAACCCTCCAGTCAAGAGTCCAGAGCCCTAACCACTACTCCACACTGGGTAATGATGATGATGACAGTATTAGTATTAATTGATCTCCCTCTCCCCCCTCTTCCTCTCTCTTCTTCCCTCTCCCCTCCTCTCTCCCTCTTGAGAGTGACTCACCTGCTGCCAGTTGGAATATCCCGGACAGCAAGCTCTTGATTCCGTGGGGGAGACAGCGTTGAAGCGGAAGGACCCCGAGACCCACGGAACTGGAGCTAACCGAGGTGAGAGACAGGACCCAGCACACTTTTGTGTCTTCCCTTACATCCTGAAAATACTGAGAGGAGGTGGAAAGCAGAAACAAAATGTTAAAAAGTAATATTCACGGAAGAAGTCAAATCCAATTTGAAATTCGATAGATTTTTTCAGAATCCTGTCTGTCTGCCTGCTGGACTGGGTTTAGTTTCAGTAACAGTATATCAACACCAGAACCAAATTAAGCGAGTGAGCGAATTCAAGGAGAATAAGTAAAGCACACCGGGAGCGAAGCGAATGAGATGAATGCAGCAGAAGAAAGTAAAAGAAAAGAGAACTGTACGTTATTAAAAGAAATTAGACTACTTAATCGCTTTGTGAACCTTCATAAAACTTTCCAGCTAAGTACAAAGGAAAATCCTGTAGTTTTAATGTTAGTGTCCTTGTGTGGTGAAGGAATAAAACAAAGACCCAGGATTTAATATTATTAAACTTGAGTAAAAAATTAAATAAAAAAAAAGCAATTGCTCAAGCTCACAACGTCAACGCCTGCAGCTTCACTCAGTGTCATTATTAAAACCCGGAACCGGAATCAAATACTATTCAACTATCCAGGTATATGGAAGCTGGATTTACCAGAATCAACTTTTTTAATTATGACGTTACATAGAAATGTAAATATACAATCCAAAAAGACATTGTGAACTCCAATGCTGTATTTTGGTGAGATGCTGACTGGTATATAATAATTGTATATTATAAAAGTATTGAATCACAATAACTAGTTTACAAGCTGAAGTTCATTAACCTGTCCTTGCGTGAGTGAGACAGTTGGGCTCAGTCTTACATCTTTTTTTTTTTTTTTTTTTTATTATTTTCTCCCAATTTGGAATGGCCAATTATTTATTACGGTCAGCTCACCGCTACCACACCTGCGCTGACTCGGGAGGGCGAAGATGAACACACGCTGTCCTCCGAAGCGCGTGCCATCAAGCCGACCGCTTTTTTTCACACTGCAGACTCGCCATGCAGCCACCCAAGAGCTACAGCGTCGGAGGACAACGCAGCTCTCGGGCAGCTTACAGGCAAGCCCGCAGGCGCCCGGCCAGACTACAGGGGTCGCTGGTGCGCGGTGAGCCGAGAACACCCTGACCGACCTAACCCTCCCCAATTGTGTGCCGCCCCTGGGAGCTCCCGTCCTCGATCGGCAAAGGAATAGCCTGGCCGAACTCGCGACTTGTAGGCTATGCCATCCTGCCCACGGGAGCTCCGCCTGGGAGCCCCTCAGTCTTATTTCTGATTGGTCCATAGCGATGCAAATATCTTGCCTGGAATAGAAATAAAACACTTATTTCAAATTGCAGGCTATAGAGCGCATCCTGCACTCCACCTGTGGTGTATATTGCTGGATTTAAACCCATAGGGCCCCTCAGTCTTATTTCTGATTGGTCCATAGCGATGCAAATATCTTGTGGTGCGAATCCATTTAAAACAAAGGGTTCAAAATTTTCATTCGCTTCATTCATCTCCTTTCGCTCCACCTGTGGTGTGCATTGCTCCATTTAAACCCATAGGGTTCATTCTTTTTCATTCGCTCGCTTCATTCGCTCCGCTCGCTATGCCTGTGGTGTGCATTGCTCCATTTAAACCCAAAGGGTTCATTCTTTTTCATTCGCTCGCTTCATTCTCGTCCGGTGTGCATAGCCCTTCACAGTGATGATGAAGGCACTAGAGTCCCAAACGCTGCTCTGTCTGTCTGTCTGTCTGTCTGCTGGACTGGGTTTAGTTTCAGTTACAATGTTGTTCTTACTTCAGAAACGGCACATATGACCTGTGGGATTATACAGATGATGTCTAGAATCGACCTGCGAATAAACCTAGAGAGAGAGAGAGAGAGAGAGAGAGAGAGAGAGAGAGAGAGAGAGAGAGAGAGAGAGAGAGAGAGAGAGAGAGAGAGAGATTAAAATAATTGAGATTCCAAAGAGAGAAAAAAAATAGAAAAAAACGGGTTTTAATTCTTTGATTCCAAATTTAAAAAAAAAAACTGAAAAAAAGAAAGAAATTGTGTATTGTTTTTATTGACATCCTGACCAGTGTTTATAAACTATTAAAGGGGATATTTTCCATCATCCTCCTGCTCACAATGTATGATAAGGGGGTGATGGGGAATGACATCCTGAAGTTCTTCTGATTAACTATATTTCCCATCATCTTGGAAACAGCACTGTGTGGAATGTAATTTAATAGTTTAAAAAAGTGGTCAAGATGTCAAAATAAAATAACATACACACACCTTAATTAAACAGTGTAGCAACACATGGGAACATGTAACACACACACACACACACACACACACACACACAAAACAACTTGAAATCCCCTTTAAGCAGATAAATCAGGAATAGATTTACTTTGAAATGTCCATATCTGTTGGTTCCTCTTCACGGTGTCTTCTTCTCAAATCTCTTATTCCTCAGCTTTCCTGAAACACAATTTCAAAACGTCAATTCTTAACCCTCCGATTCTGTTCAGAATGTAGGCACATCCGTTCTGTTTAGGGTCATATTGACCCAGTGCAATTTCAAACTAAAACTACATCCCCCCCACCCCCCCATCATACATGCTTGAGCAGGAGGATGATAGGAAATGTAATTCTGAAGTTCTTCTGAAGGGTACATGTGAAGCCATCTTGGAAACAGAGCACTGTGTAGACGGCAGTTTAATAGTGTGAAAAAGTGGTCAGGATGTCAAAAAATTCAAAATAAAAACAATACCCACACCTTACTTAAACAGTTGTAGCAACACATGGGAACACGTAACACACAAAAACACCTTGAGATCCCCTTTAAATCGTAGTGCAGAGATTACAGTCAGAGTTTCTTTCTCTGTTGTGCTGCTTCCCTTATCTGTTGATCACGTTTGCATTCATTGCCAGTTCTTTTGATTTTCTACATCACTGTATGTATATATGCCTTCAAATACATCCTGCATCGAGAAAGCAGCACATTTGGAATCGGAATAAAGGATCTTATTATCAATTCAGTTCACGTGCAGTCATCGCTTTTGAGAAGTAGCATTTTCAGAATCATATCATTATGTACAATGTGTTACAATATGTTAAAATACAGCACTTAATCCACAAAAACAACTAAGTATATACTGTGTAGATTTTACTTTTTTTTGTTTTATTTGTAGTGTTCTGTGGAACACGGGCAGATCGTTTAACCTGGAAAGAATGAAATACCGAACCTGAGAGTAGATATACTGTAAGCGTTTATCACATCAACAACAGAAACGTGTGTAGTGTAGTGTAGTGACAAAAGTAGAGCAAAATGGTTTAGAAAACTGTCCAAAATGTTTAATTGGGGGATAAAAATGAACATTTTGGAGAAAAAAAGCCATATTGACATGGACATTGACAAAATCTGGGCTGGTGATTTAAATCAACTCGATTGAAATCACCGATTTGATTTCCTTTTTAAAATATTTTTTTCTTTTACTATCTATTTTATACAGTTTTTCAATAAAAATGGAAAAGCAGGAAATCTCATCCCTATTTAAGTGATATCTAATCATCTAAACTGTGTTTAAAGGGGGACTATCCCCTTGAACTGCAAGCTTGTGACAGACTGATAAAGACTCATTCTGAGTGTAAAGGACAAGACCGTGCTGCTGATGCAATACCTAGCGCGGGGTCAGAGGGGATTTTCACTCTTCTGCACATTCAAATGTAGTCAACATGACAATATGTGATGCAGTAATGATGTGAATGATGTAATAGTGGCTGGGATCAAACTCTAGAAAGCCTTTTTAGAAGGCCAAAAATATTATAGCTCACATCTGGAGGATGCCACAATGATAAATAATCTGCTTCATGTACGTGTTCATTAATAATTAGTTTTGGTATGTACTAGTGGCAACGTACCACCATAGCAGCCATCGCAGTGCTAGGAGGCCCGGGAGCCACAAACACAAACACACAAACAAATAGCCTACATGCACTGTACTTGAGTCTTGATCTAGTGATTACAGGGTAGGAGATGTTGCACATGGGCCCCTGCATTATATCATCATTATACAATCAATATGTTCATTCTGCTTAAAATATATGTATTTATTTAATCATTTTGTCAATTTACAGGCCCACTTAATTGCGTTACAGATCAAAAGTTATGAAAATACTGGACCTGTCTGCAAGAGTCCCTGAAGTACCGGTAGCACATGAGAAGTTTGAAACTGGAATTTGTATGTGTTCCAAAATGAAATAAAAAAAAAATGTAATGATTGGTGCTGCATCAAGTGATCGAGGTTAAAATCAGAAATGACTGGAAACGGCAAAACCAGTCAGGCAGCCGACAAAATTCCAAAACATCGCTTCACATTGAAGTGTTTAGTTAAAAAAATATTTGAACAAATGAAAATGGATCTGTAAAGCAGCTTGCAGAAAACACGACCAAGGTAAGAAACCTTATCTAATGGGGGAGGGGGCTAATTATTATTATTATTATTATTATTATTATTATTATTATTATTATTATTATTATTTATTTATTTATTTATTTATTTTTTAGCAGACGCCCTTATCCAGGGTGACTTACAGTTGTTACAAGATATCACATTATTTGTTTTGCTATGAGGTCCGTGACATGCTATGTACACTACTGCTATGTACAGTAACTATTCACAAATTACTATTTGCAACACCCTAAGAACATTAGGTACCCCTACCCCTAAAATGTTTCCATAATTTATATCAAATAAATCCCTTTTAATTTTTTTTTTTTTTTTTTCAATCAAAAAAATGGCCAACCCTGACCAGAATAAAGTGTCAGCTGGAAGGTTTGAAAGTGGAAAATGCTCACCAGTGGTCTCGTAGACTGGAACTCTGTAGCCCTCCAATGTAAAGTTGTAAACAAAACACTTCAAGTCTTTTCTTTCTCTCTCTCCGGATCCTGTATTACATTTACTTCTTAACATGCAGAGACAATGCAAATTATTAATCAGCAAAGAAGGTTCACTTCTTTATACTGCAACATAAACATCCCCCAACCTTCATTCTAGCCACTTTCACCCAATCAAATTTCGACAACCCTTCTTTAAAATCCACCTTTAGACAAAAAACAATCCACTCATTAACCCCCCCGCAAACGTGTCCCACCCATGCTGCATGGCCCTGCATCCCCCCTCCCTCCTCCCCCTCTCCCCTTCTCCTTCCTCTCTCTAAGGAAGTGATACTTTAATTTCCTCTTTCTATTCGGCTAAACAGTATTTCCAAGAACTTGTTTTGGTACAATTTTGTAAAATCTGTTAATCTTTTTACATATTTGCAATATTAAAAAGATAAAAACTTGTTTTTATATATTTGCAATATATTAGCTCTCAAGAGGATATATAGTGTGGAGTAGTGGTTAGGGCTCTGGACTCTTGACCGGAGGGTCGTGGGTTCAATCCCCGGTGGGGACACTGCTGCTGTACCCTTGAGCAAGGTACTTTACCTAGATTGCTCCAGTAAAAACCCAACTGTATAAATGGGTAATTGTATGTAAAAATAATGTGATATCTTGTAACCATTGTAAGTCGCCCTGGATAAGGGCGTCTGCTAAGAAATAAATAATAATAATAATAATAATAATATATATATATATACGGTGCCTATAGAACGTCTACACCCCCTTGAACTTTTTTCACATTTTGTTGTGTCAGTGCCTCAGAGTTTCATGCATTTAAATGAGGATTTTTTTCCACTTATCTACACACGTTACTCTACACTGTTAAGGGGAAAAAAGTTTTGATTGAGAAAAAGATTATATATTATAAATACAAAACTGAAAGATCATAATTGGATAAGTCTCCACTGCCCTGAGTTAATACTTCATGGAAGCACCTTTGGCAGCAATTACAGCTATGAGTCTGTTGGGATAGGTCTCTACCAACTTTGCACACCTAGATTTGGCAATATTTGACCATTCTTCTTTACAAAACTGTTCAAGCTCTGTCATGTTTCTTGGGGAGCGTTGATGGACAGCAATCTTCGATTTTCGATTGGATTTAGGTCTGGTCTCTGACTGGGCCACTCGATGACATTTACCTTTTTGTCCCTTAGCCACTCCAGTGTAGCTCTGGCTGAGTGCTTTGGGTCGTTGTCATGCTGAAAGGTGAACTTCCGTCCCAGTTTCAGCTTTCTTGCAGAGGGCAGCAGGTTTTCCTCAAGGACTTCTCTGTACTTTGCTCCATTCATTTTCCCTTCTATCCTGACAAGTGCCCCAGTCCCTGCCGATGAGAAACATCCCCATAACATGATGCTGCCACCACCATGCTTCACAGTAGGGATGGTGTTCTTTGGGTGATGCGCTGTGTTGGGTTTGTGCCAAACATAACGCTTTGAATTTAGGCCAAAAAGTTCAATCTTAGTTTCGTCAGACCACAACATTTTTGCCACATGGCTACAGAATCTCCTGTGCGTTTTTTGCATACTTCAAACAGGATTCAAGGTGGTCTTTCTTGAGTAAAATACAGGCCAGATGTGTGGAGTGCTTGGGATATTGTTGTCACATGCACACTTTGACCAGTCGTGGCCATAAAAGTCTGTAGCTCTTGCAATGTTGCCATTGACCTCTTGGTAGCCTCTCTGACCAGTATGGTAGCCTCTCTGGTAGTCTGGTAGTCTCCTCTTGCTTGGTCATCCAGTTTGGAGGGACGGCCTGATCTAGGCAGGGTCTTGGTGGTGTCATACACCTTCCACTTCTTAATCGTCTTGACCGTGCTCCAAGGGATATTCAAGGCCTTTGATATTTTTTTTTATACCCATCCCCTGATCTGTGTCTTTCAACAACTTTGTCCCGGAGTTCTTTTGAAAGCGCCTTGGTGCTCATGGTTGAGTCTTTGCTTTGAAATTCACTACCCAGCAGAGGGAACCTACAGGAACTGCTGAATTTATCCTGAAATGATGTGAATCACTACAATTTAACACATGTGGAGGCCACTTAACTTGGTGTGTGATTTTGAAGGCAATTGGTTACACCTGAGCTAATCTAGGATTGCTATTACAAGGGGGACACTTACCCAACCAAGCTATATCAGTTTTTATTTTTAATTAATTTTCTACAAATTTCTAGAATATTTTTTTCACTTGGAAGTTGTGGGGTAGGATGTGTAGATCAATGAAAAAAAAGTATTTTAATGCATTTTAATTCCAGGCTATAAGGCAACAAAAGTTGAACATTTTGAAAGGGGATGTAGGCTTTCTATAGGCACTGTATATTGTAATTGTCTACGTACCAATTGTAAAACACATGGGTTTACTGAAAAAAACTAAAACGAGAAGAAGCTAAAAGTAAGACCTGATGTGCCAGCGAAAAATAAATAGTGAAGTGAACAAATTGTTTTTATACAGAAAAAAATTAATCTATATGACAAGGTTGGTCAAATCCAGTATTTGATGGCCGAAGCGTTTTTGGTTTTCATTACAACTTTAGGTCTTAATTGCTTTAATTGATCTAATTATTTATGAATAGGTTTTTAAGAGTAGACAAAGACACCACAAATAAAGACAACAACACGCCACCGTTGAGATTTGAAACAATGCAGAGGTGTGTGTGCATATATATATATATATATATATATATAAATTGTGCTGGTAAGATTTCATTTATTTGTGCTATTTGAAAATATGAATAGGTTTTTAGAGTAGACAAGGACACCACAAATAAAGACAACAACACGCCACCGTTTCATTACTGTTTATATGCCATACGTCATTGGAAAGAGGAGATTCTGAGGTTTAAAACGAGGTCTTACTTGTGTATTTACGGTAGATGCCCACATTAGGAGATAGTCTTGAATGCCAGTGTTTAGGAGTGTTGCTGCTGCACTGAAGACAGCCCTACCTCAGTGCAGTAAACAAACATTTTTACACAAAATAAGAGAAACAACGATATCAAACTACAAAGACCTGTTTTCTGATAAATTAGATAAAGATTTTTTTTGTAATTGGGGATAGTTAAAGAATTCTAGCCACAAATCTAACAATAGTAAAAATATAACAGGCAAAATACCTGGGTCCCTAAGGGGCTAATACAACCAAAGTGTTTACATGAGCATAAGAATTCCGATATTTTTCGGAAAACTAATTCCGATATCAAAAGTCATGTAAACACAGTTTTCGGAAAATGTATCGGAATCTTCCAAAAGTAAGTTTTCAGAAAACAGCACCTAGAAATTTCCGATTAAATTCAGAAAACTAACAATGTATATCATGTAAACACACTTTTCGGAAAACTTATTCGATAGCATGCACTGCACATGTGCAAACTTTGACCTTCATTCCTGCACGTGGTTTTAGAAAACAGAGGAAATAATAATAATCTGTAGTCAGTCTGCATGCATCCATTTGTCTAGTTAGGGATAAAGTAATACATTTGTTAAAGTCTGTATGTATTTGTTAATAGCCCATACTGAAGCAGCAAATGTTTTCCAGCTTTAAAATGACGTGATAACTTAAAATCATGTCTGCAAAAGAAACTAGTAATATAGAACAGGATGAGCTGTTGGAAAGGCTGATTGCACATTGTGAGGAATCTGAATAGAGGTATAGGATAGTAATCTTTGAATTTAAGACCTGACACTTTGATAAAGCACTATATTGGATTGGTCTCCGTTCTATCGCTGAAATGTCCGCTCTTCAAATAGTACTTTGGCTACTACAGTACTTTGCATGCAAAAATATCCTGCATTTTCCGAAAACTTAAATCCATGTATACAGTTACATTTTAATTAGATCTTCTATCATTAATCATGTAAACACAGAAAAGTGACGTTTTAAGAAAATCCGTTTTCTGATTCTTTTTTTCCAAAAACATTAGTTTTCCGAAAACGCTTTGTCGTGTAAACATACTGAATGTCTACAACCGTGATTCTGTGATTCTGGAGAGAATATCCTATCTAATACAGTGTGTCTCCACCTGTCCTGGGGAGCCCCCATCCTATCTAATACAGTATCTCCACCCTGATTCTGGAGAGCCCCCATCCTATATAATACAGTGTGTCTCCACCCTGTCCTGGAGAGCCCCCTATCCTATCTAATACAGTGTGTCTCCACCCTGTCCTGGAGAGCCCCTATCCTATCTAATACAGTGTGTCTCCACCCTGTCCTGGAGAGCCCCCTATCCTATCGAATACAGTGTGTCTCCACCCTGTCCTGGAGAGCCCCTATCCTATCTAAAAAACAGTGTGTCTCCACCCTGTCCTGAGAGCCCCCATCCTATCCAGTGTGTCTCCACCCTGTCCTGGAGAGCCCCCTATCCTATCTAATACAGTGTGTCTCCACCCTGTCCTGGAGAGCCCCCTATCCTATCTAATACAGTGTGTCTCCACCCTGTCCTGGAGAGCCCCTATCCTATCGAATACAGTGTGTCTCCACCCCTGTCCTGGAGAGCCCCCTATCCTATCTAATACAGTGTGTCTCCACCCTGTCCTGGAGAGCCCCCCTATCCTATCTAATACAGTGTGTCTCCACCCTGTCCTCTAATCTAATACAGTGTGTCTCCACCCTGTCCTGGAGAGCCCCTATCCTATCTAATACAGTGTGTCTCCACCCTGTCCTGGAGAGCCCCCTATCCTATCTAATACAGTGTGTCTCCACCCTGTCCTGGGGAGCCCCCCATCCTATGTACAGTATCTCCACCCTGTAGAGCCCCCATCCTATAATACAGTGTGTCTCCACCCTGTCCTGGAGAGCCCCTATCCTATCTAATACAGTGTGTCTCCACCCTGTCCTGGAGAGCCCCTATCCTATCTAATACAGTGTGTCTCCACCCTGTCCTGAGAGCCCCCTATCCTATGAATACAGTGTGTCTCCCCCTGTCCTGGAGAGCCCCTATCCTATCTAATACAGTGTGTCTCCACCCTGTCCTGGAGAGCCCCCTATCCTATCTAATACAGTGTGTCTCCACCCTGTCCTGGAGAGCCCCCTATCCTAAATACAGTGTGTCTCCACCCCTGTCCTGAGAGCCTCATTCAACCCTGCAGCAGCTGCTTCTTCTTGTTGTTTTTTTGTAGTTATCTCTTAATCAGCAATTGCTAAATAAATACCTGCTGCTGAAACAACAACACGGGAATTCTGACCAATTAAGCCACAATCATTGAGTTAATTATAAGAACAAAACCAGGAGACCCCCCCCCCCCCCCCCCTCCGGCTCTCCAAGACCTGGGTTGAGAAATACTGTGCTAAAATACATGTTCTTTAAATATGATATTTTATGATAGTTTAAAAAGATATTTTAAAAGTTTAAGTTTTCGTTTCTGAAAACAAATGTTTAACCAAGAACTGCTTGTACTGTAAGTGCCAACCAGTGCACCCGGAAAAAAAGCACAAGAGTCTCCTGAAAAAACTAAAAAGGGAAGAAGCTAAAAGAAAGACCTGATGTGCCAGCGAAAAATAAATAGTGAAGTGAACCAATTGTTTTATACAGAAAAAAAAATCATCTTTATGACAAGGTTGGTCAAATCCAGTATTCGATGGCCGAAGCGTTTTTGGTTTTCATTACAACTTCAGGTCTTAATTGCTTTAATTGATCTAATTATTTATGAATAGACAACACAAATAAAGACAACAACACGCCACCGTTTCATTACTGTTTAAAAAAAAAATCCATTCGCAATTTATTAAACAAAACACAAAAAATATAAAATCACAATGGAATAAATTAGCTTTACAAGAGCAACTTGAGATTTGAAACAATGCAGAGGTGTGTGTGTGTGTGTGTGTGTCTATATAATTATATATATATATATATAATATATATATAAATACGTATGTATGTATGTATATATACATAAATACGTATGTATGTATGTATATATATATAAATACGTATGTATGTATGTATTTGCGAGTAATTAGACTTTTAAATTGATGGGGATGTTGCACATGGGCCCCCGCATTATATCATCATTATACAATCAATATGTTCATTCTGCTTAAAATATATGTATTTATTTAATCATTTTGTCAATTTACAGGCCCTACTTAATTGCGTTACAGATCAAAACTTATGAAAATACTGGACCTGTCTGCAAGAGTCCCTGAAGTACCGGTAGCATATGAGAAGTTTGAAACTGGAATTTGTATGTGTTCAAAAATGAAATAAAAAAAAAAAAATGTAATGATTGGTGCTGCATCAAGTGATCGAGGTTAAAATCAGAAATGACTGGAAACGGCAAAACCAGTCAGGCAGCCGACAAAAATTCCAAAACATCGCTTCACATTGAAGTGTTTAGTTAAAAAAAATATTTGAACAAATGAAAATGGATCTGTAAAGCAGCTTGCAGAAAAACACGACCAAGGTAAGAAACCTTATCTAATGGGGGGAGGGGGCTAATTATTATTATTATTATTATTATTATTATTATTATTTATTTATTTATTTATTTATTTATTTATTTTTTAGACGCCCTTATCCAGGGTGACTTACAGTTGTTACAAGATATCACATTATTTGTTTTGCTATGAGGTCCGTGGACGTGCTATGTACACTACTGCTATGTACAGTAACTATTCACAAATTACTATTTGCAACACCCTAAGAACATTAGGTACCCCTACCCCTAAAATGTTTCCATAATTTATATCAAATAAAAATCCTTTTTTTTTTTTTTTTTTTCAAAAAAAAAAATGGCCAACCCTGACCAGAATAAAGTGTCAGCTGGAAGGTTTGAAAGTGGAAAATGCTCACCAGTGGTCTCGTAGACTGGAACTCTGTAGCCCTCCAATGTAAAGTTGTAAACAAAACACTTCAAGTCTTTTTTTTTCTCTCTCCGGATCCTGTATTACATTTACTTCTTAACATGCAGAGACAATGCAAATTATTAATCAGCAAAGAAGGTTCACTTCTTTATACTGCAACATAAACATCCCCCAACCTTCATTCTAGCCACTTTCACCCAATCATATTTCGACAACCCTTCTTTAAAATCCACCTTTAGACAAAAAACAATCCACTCATTAACCCCCCTGCAAACGTGTCCCACCCATGCTGCATGGCCCTGCATCCCCCCTCCCTCCTCCCCCTCCCCTCCTCTCCTTCCTCTCTCTAAGGAAGTGATAATTTAATTTCCTCTTTCTATTCGGCTAAACAGTATTTCCAAGAACTTGTTTTGGTACAATTTTGTAAAATCTGTTAATCTTTTTTACATATTTGCAATATTAAAAGATAAAACTTGTTTTTATATATTTGCAATATATTAGCTCTCAAGAGGATATATAGTGTGGAGTAGTGGTTAGGGCTCTGGACTCTTGACCGAGGGTTGGGTTCAATATGGGGACACTATGCTGTACCCTTGAGCAAGGTACTTTACCTAGATTGCTCCAGTAAAACCCAATATAAATAATTGTATGTAAAAATATATGGATAGGGCGTCTGCTAAGAAATAAATAATAATAATAATAATAATAATATATATATATATATATGGTGCCTATAGAACGTCTACACCCCTTGAACTTTTTTCACATTTTGTTGTGTCAGTGCCTCAGAGTTTCATGCATTTAAATGAGGATTTTTTTCCACTTATCTACACACACGTTACTCTACACTGTTAAGGGAAAAAAAAGTTTTGATTGAGAAAAAGATTATATATTATAAATACAAAACTGAAAGATCATAATTGGATAAGTCTCCACTGCCCTGAGTTAATACTTCATGGAAGCACCTTTGGCAGCAATTACAGCTATGAGTCTGTTGGGATAGGTCTCTACCAACTTTGCACACTTAGATTTGGCAATATTTGACCATTCTTCTTTACAAAACTGTTCAAGCTCTGTCATGTTTCTTGGGGCGTTGATGGACAGCAATCTTCGATTTTCGATTGGATTTAGGTCTGGTCTCTGACTTGATGACATTTACCTTTTTGTCCCTTAGCCACTCCAGTGTAGCTCTGGCTGAGTGCTTTGGGTCGTTGTCATGCTGAAAGGTGAACTTCCGTCCCAGTTTCAGCTTTCTTGCAGAGGGCAGCAGGTTTTCCTCAAGGACTTCTCTGTACTTTGCTCCATTCATTTTCCCTTCTATCCTGACAAGTGCCCCAGTCCCTGCCGATGAGAAACATCCCCATAACATGATGCTGCCACCACCATGCTTCACAGTAGGGATGGTGTTCTTTGGGTGATGCGCTGTGTTGGGTTTGTGCCAAACATAACGCTTTGAATTTAGGCCAAAAAGTTCAATCTTAGTTTCGTCAGACCACAACATTTTTGCCACATGGCTACAGAATCTCCTGTGCGTTTTTTGCATACTTCAAACAGGATTCAAGGTGGTCTTTCTTGAGTAAAATACAGGCCAGATGTGTGGAGTGCTTGGGATATTGTTGTCACATGCACACTTTGACCAGTCGTGGCCATAAAAAAGTCTGTAGCTCTTGCAATGTTGCCATTGACCTCTTGGTAGCCCTCTGACCAGTATGGTAGCCTCTCTGGTAGTCTCTGGTAGTCTCCTTCTTGCTTGGTCATCCAGTTTGGAGGGACGGCCTGATCTAGGCAGGGTCTTGGTGGTGTCATACACCTTCCACTTCTTAATCGTCTTGACCGTGCTCCAAGGGATATTCAAGGCCTTTGATATTTTTTTTATACCCATCCCCTGATCTGTGGCTTTCAACAACTTTGCCCAGAGTTCTTTTGAAAGCTCTTTGGTGCTCATGGTTGAGTCTTTGCTTTGAAATTCACTACCCAGCAGAGGGAACCTACATGAACTGCTGAATTTATCCTGAAATGATGTGAATCACTACAATTTAACACATGTGGAGGCCACTTAACTTGGTGTGTGATTTTGAAGGCAATTGGTTACACCTGAGCTAATCTAGGATTGCTATTACAAGGGGGACACTTACCCAACCAAGCTATATCAGTTTTTATTTTTAATTAATTTTCTACAAATTTCTAGAATATTTTTTTCACTTGGAAGTTGTGGGGTAGGATGTGTAGATCAATGAAAAAAAAGTATTTTAATGCATTTTAATTCCAGGCTATAAGGCAACAAAAGTTGAACATTTTGAAAGGGGATGTAGGCTTTTATAGGCACTGTATATTGTAATTGTTCACGTACCAATTGTAAAACACATGGGTTTACTGAAAAAACTAAAAAGAGAAGAAGCTAAAAGTAAGACCTGATGTGCCAAAAAAATAAATAGTGAAGTGAACAAATTGTTTTTATACAGAAAAAATTAATCTATATGACAAGGTTGGTCAAATCCAGTATTTGATGGGCGAAGCGTTTTTGGTTTTCATTACAACTTTAGGTCTTAATTGCTTTAATTGATCTAATTATTTATGAATAGGTTTTAAGAGTAGACAAAGACACCACAAATAAAGACAACAAGGTCTTGAGATTTGAAACAATGCAGAGGGTGTGTGCATATATATATATATATATATATATATATAAATTGTGCTGGTAAGATTTCATTTATTTGTGCTATTTGAAAATATGAATAGGTTTTAGAGTAGACAAGGACACCACAAATAAAACAACAACGCCACCGTTTCATTACTGTTTATATGCCATAATGTCATTGGAAAGAGGAGATTCTGAGGTTTAAAACGAGGTCTTACTTGTGTATTTACGGTAGATGCCCACATTAGGAGATAGTCTTGAATGCCAGTGTTTAGGAGTGTTGCTGCTGCACTGAAGACAGCCCTACCTCAGTGCAGTAAACAAACATTTTTACACAAAATAAGAGAAACAACGATATCGAAGCTACAAAGACCTGTTTTCTGATAAATTAGATAAAGATTTTTTTTGTATTTGGGGATAGTTAAAGAATTCTAGCCACAAATCTAACAATAGTAAAAATATAACAGGCAAAATACCTGGGTCCCTAAGGGGCTAATACAACCAAAGCGTTTACATGAGCATAAGAATTCCGATATTTTTCGGAAAACTAATTCCGATATCAAAAGTCATGTAAACACAGTTTTCGGAAAATGTATCGGAATCTTCCAAAAGTAAGTTTTCAGAAAACAGCACCTAGAAATTTCCGATTAAATTCAGAAAACTAACAAAATGTATATCATGTAAACACACTTTTCGGAAAACTTATTCCGATAGCGTACTGCACATGTGCAAACTTTGACCTTCATTCCTGCACGTGGTTTTAGAAAACAGAGGAAATAATAATAATCTGTAGTCAGTCTGCATGCATCCATTTGTCTAGTTAGGGATAAAGTAATACATTTGTTAAAGTCTGTATGTATTTGTTAATAGCCCATACTGAAGCAGCAAATGTTTTCCAGCTTTAAAATGACGTGATAACTTAAAATCATGTCTGCAAAAGAAACTAGTAATATAGAACAGGATGAGCTGTTGGAAAGGCTGATTGCACATTGAGGAATCTGAATAGAGGTATAGGATAGTAATCTTTGAATTTAAGACCTGACACTTTGATAAAGCACTATATTGGATTGGTCTCAGTTCTATCGCTGAAATGTCCGCTCTTCAAATAGTACTTTGGCTACTACAGTACGTTGCATGCAAAAATATCCTGCATTTTCCGAAAACTTCAATCCATGTATACAGTTACATTTTAATTAGATCTTCTATCATTAATCATGTAAACACAGAAAAGTGACGTTTTAAGAAAATCCGTTTTCTGATTCTTTTTTTCCAAAAACATTAGTTTTCCGAAAACGCTTTGTCGTGTAAACATACTGAATGTCTACAACCCTGATTCTGTGATTCTGGAGAGCCCCCCTATCCTATCTAATACAGTGTGTCTCCACCCTGTCCTGGGGAGCCCCCCCCATCCTATCTAATACAGTATCTCCACCCTGATTCTGTAGAGCCCCCATCCTATAATAATACAGTGTGTCTCCACCCTGTCCTGGAGAGCCCCCCTATCCTATCTAATACAGTGTGTCTCCACCCTGTCCTGGGGAGCCCCCCTATCCTACCTAATACAGTGTGTCTCCACCCTGTCCTGGAGAGCCCCCCTATCCTATCTAATACAGTGTGTCTCCACCCTGTCCTGGAGCCCCCCCCTATCCTATCTAATACAGTGTGTCTCCACCCTGTCCTGGGGAGCCCCCCCCCCCCATCCTATCTAATACAGTATCTCCACCCTGATTCTGGAGAGCCCCCCTATCCTATCTAATACAGTGTGTCTCCACCCTGTCCTGGGGAGCCCCCCATCCTATCTAATACAGTATCTCCACCCTGATTCTGTAGAGCCCCCATCCCAGTGTGTCTCCACCCTGTCCTGGAGAGCCCCCTATCCTATCTAATACAGTGTCTCCACCCTGATTCTGGAGAGCCCCCCTATCCTATCTAATACAGTGTGTCTCCACCCTGTCCTGAGAGCCCCTATCCTATCTAATACAGTGTGTCTCCACCCTGTCCTGAGAGCCCCCCCATCCTATCTAATACAGTGTGTCTCCACCCTGTCCTGAGAGCCCCCCTATCCTATCTAATACAGTGTGTCTCCACCCTGTCCTGGAGAGCCCCCCTATCCTATCTAATACAGTGTGTCTCCACCCTGTCCTGGAGAGCCCCCCATCCTATCTAATACAGTGTGTCTCCACCCTGTCCTGAGAGCCCCCTATCCTATCTAATACAGTGTGTCTCCACCCTGTCCTGGAGAGCCCCCTATCCTATCTAATACAGTGTGTCTCCACCCTGTCCTGGAGAGCCCCCCTATCCTATCTAATACAGTGTGTCTCCACCCTGTCCTGGAGAGCCCCCTATCCTATCTAATACAGTGTGTCTCCAACCTGTCCTGGAGAGCCCCCCATCCTATCTAATACAGTGTGTCTCCACCCTGTCCTGGAGAGCCCCCTATCCTATCGAATACAGTGTGTCTCCACCCTGTCCTGGAGAGCCCCCTATCCTATCTAATACAGTGTGTCTCCACCCTGTCCTGGAGAGCCTCATTCAATTCTGCAGCAGCTGCTTCTTCTTGTTGTTTTTTTGTAGTTATCTCTTAATCAGCAATTGCTAAATAAATACCTGCTGCTGAAACAACAACACGGGAATTCTGACCAATTAAGCCACAATCATTGAGTCAATTAAGGGGGCTAGAACAAAACCAGGAGATCCCCCCCACCCCCCCCCCCCCCCTCCGGCTCTCCAAGACCTGGGTTGAGAACTACTGTGCTAAAATACATGTTCTTTAAATATGATATTTTATGATAGTTTAAAAAGATATTTTAAAAGTTTAAGTTTTCGTTTCTGAAAACAAATGTTTAACCAAGAACTGCTTGTAATGTAAGTGCCAACCAGTGCACCCGGAAAAAAAGCACAAGAGTCTCCTGAAAAAACTAAAAAGGGAAGAAGCTAAAAGAAAGACCTGATGTGCCAGCGAAAAATAAATAGTGAAGTGAACCAATTGTTTCATACAGAAAAAAAAATCATCTTTATGACAAGGTTGGTCAAATCCAGTATTCGATGGCCGAAGCGTTTTTGGTTTTCATTACAACTTCAGGTCTTAATTGCTTTAATTGATCTAATTATTTATGAATAGGTTTTTAAGAGCAGACAAGGACACCACAAATAAAGACAACAACACGCCACATATATATATACACTACCGGTCAAAAGTTTTAGAACACCCCCATTTTTCCAGTTTTTATTGAAATTTAAGCAGTTCAAGTCCAGTGAATAACCTGAAATGGTACAAAGGTAAGCGGTAAACTGCCAGAGGTTAAAAAAAAAAGCTTAGGTTACCAAAAACTGAAAAATAATGTACATTTCAGAGTTATACAAAAAGGCCTTTTTCAGTGAACAAGTAATGGGTTAACAACTTACAGCTGTTCTGCAGCAATGGAAGTAAATTAAGCCTTGAAAGTTGATGATAACAATTCCTACAGGTGTCCCAACTTTTGTTGATTACTTACAAACCCTCTGTCTGTATAAAAGCAGTGTTGGAACAGACTGTGTTACTACACCCTCTTAAGCATTATTTGGACAGTATTGTACTGCAGGAAGTAGTATATTGCTCTCATAATGGCGAGAAAAAGGCAATTAACAAAGGAAGACAGACAGACCATTATAACCCTTTAAAGTGTAGGTCTTTCCTTTAGAGAAATTATTATTATTATTATTATTATTATTATTATTATTATTATTATTATTTATTTCTTAGCAGATGCCCTTATCCAAGGCGACTTACAATCGTAAGCAAAAAAGAAATTGCAAAGAAAGCCAAGGTGTCAGTGAGTACAGTTTCCTACACCATCAAAAGGCACTTGGAAACTGGAGGAAACTCTGACAGGAAGAGGTCTGGCAGACCCAAAGCCACAACAGAATCAGAAGACAAGTTTCTGAGAGTCAACAGCTTGCGTGATAGGCGGCTCACAGGACAACAGCTTCAAGCACAGCTTAACACTGGTCGAAGTAAGCAAGTCTCAGTTTCAACTTTGAAGAGAAGACTTCGAGCTGCAGGTTTGACAGGTCGAGTGGCAGTAAGAAAGCCATTGCTAAGATGGCAAAATAAGAAAAGAGGCTTGCCTGGGCCATGAAGCACCGCCAGTGGACTACTGAAGACTGGAAGAAGGTCTTATGGACCGATTAATCAAAATTTGAAATCTTCGGTTCATCACACAGGGTTTTTGTACCGTCGAGTAGGCTTAAAGGATGGTTCCTCGGTGTGTGACACCAACTGTCAAACATGGAGGAGGAAGCGTGATGGTCTGGGGCTCTTTACTAGATCCAGAGTCGACGACTTGCACAGAGTGAGTGGCACCCTGAACCAAAACTGCTACCACAGCATTTTGCAGCGCCATTCAATACCCTCTGGTATACGCCTAGTTGGTCAGGGGTTCATCCTACAGCAAGATAATGACCCAAAACATACCTCCAGGCTATGTCAGAACTACCTTAGAAGAAAAGAACAAGACGGTAGGCTTCAGATCATGGAATGGCCAGACTTAAAGCCCATCGAGCTGGTTTGGGATGAACTGGACAGAAGGGTGAAAGCAAAGCAACCTACAAGTGCAACACATTTATGGGAACTTCTGCAACAGTGTTGGGAAGAACTTTCCGAACAATATATGATTTCCATTGTAGAAAGAATGCCACGAGTGTGTTCGGGCTGTTATATCTGCAAAAAGGTGGCTACTTTGATGAGTCAAAAAATTTAGATTAAATTTTGTTAAACAAAACGATTCCATGATTTTTTTTTTATCTCCAATTGTTTATTTGTTCTATGCTTTAATTTCAGAGTACATTGAGACATTAAACTGCATAAATCTCAATAAAAACTGGAAAAATTGAGGTGTTCTAAAACTTTTTGACCGGTAGTGTATATATATAAATACGTATGTATGTATGTATATATGTGTAATTAGACTTTTAAATTGATGGGGATGTTGCACATGGGCCCCCGCATTATATCATCATTATACAATCAATATGTTCATTCTGCTTAAAATATATGTATTTATTTAATCATTTTGTCAATTTACAGGCCCTACTTAATTATGTTACAGATCAAAAAACTTATGAAAATACTGGACCTGTCTGCAAGAGTCCCTGAAGTACCGGGTAGCACATGAGAAGTTTGAAACTGAATTTGTATGTGTTCCAAAATGAAATAAAAAAAAAATGTAATGATTGGTGCTGCATCAAGTGATCGAGGTTAAAATCAGAAATGACTGGAAACGCAAAACCAGTCAGGCAGCCGACAAAAAAATTCCAAAACATCGCTTCACATTGAAGTGTTTAGTTAAAAAATATTTGAACAAATGAAAATGGATCTGTAAAGCAGCTTGCAGAAAAACACGCACCAAGGTAGGAAACCTTATCTAATGGGGAGGGGGGCTTATTATTATTATTATTATTATTATTATTATTATTATTATTATTTATTTATTTATTTATTTATTTATTTATTTTTTTAGCAGACGCCTTATCCAGGGCGACTTACAGTTGTTACAAGATATCACATTATTTGTTTTGCTATGAGGTCCGTGGACGTGCTATGTACACTACTGCTATGTACAGTAACTATTCACAAATTACTATTTGCAACACCCTAAGAACATTAGGTACCCCTACCCTAAAATGTTTCCATAATTTATATCAAATAAATCCCTTTTTATTTTTTTTTTTTTTTTTCAATCAAAAAAATGGCCAACCCTGACCAGAATAAAGTGTCAGCTGGAAGGTTTGAAAGTGGAAAATGCTCACCAGTGGTCTCAGACTGGAACTCTGTAGCCCGCCAATGTAAAGTTGTAAACAAAACACTTCAAGTCTTTTCTTTCTCTCTCCGGATCCTGTATTACATTTACTTCTTAACATGCAGAGACAATGCAAATTATTAATCAGCAAAGAAGGTTCACTTTTTATACTGCAACATAAACATCCCCCAACCTTCATTCTAGCCACTTTCACCCAATCATATTTCGACAACCCTTCTTTAAAATCCACCTTTAGACAAAAAAACAATCCACTCATTAACACCCCCCCCACACACAAACGTGTCCCACCCACGCTGCATGGCCCTGCATCCCCCCCCTCTCCCTCCCCCTCCTTCTCTCTCTAACGAAGTGATACTTTAATTTCTCTTTCTATTCGCTAAACAGTATTTCCAAGAACTTGTTTTGGTACAATTTTGTAAAATCTGTTAATCTTTTTTTATATTTGCAATATTAAAAGATAAAACTTGTTTTTATATATTTGCAATATATTAGCTCTCAAGAGGATATATATATATATATATATATATATATATATATATATATATATATATATACGGTGCCTATAGAAAGTCTACACCCCCTTGAACTTTTTTCACATTTTGTTGTGTCAGTGCCTCAGAGTTTCATGCATATAAATGAGGATTTTTTTCCACTTATCTACACACGTTACTCTACACTGTTAAGGGGAAAAAGTTTTTATTGAGAAAAAGATTATATATTATAAATACAAAACTGAAAGATCATAATTGGATAAGTCTCCACCGCCCTGAGTTAATACTTCATGGAAGCACCTTTGGCAGCAATTACAGCTGTGAGTCTGTTGGGATAGGTCTCTACCAACTTTGCACACCTAGATTTGGCAATATTTGACCATTCTTCTTTACAAAACTGTTCAAGCTCTGTCATGTTTCTTGGGGAGCGTTGATGGACAGCAATCTTCAAGTAATGCCACAAATTTTCGATGGATTTAGGTCTGGTCTCTGACTGGGCCACTTTCGATGACATTTACCTTTTTGTTCCTTAGCCACTCCAGTGTAGCTTTGGCTGTGTGCTTTGGTCGTTGTCATGCTGAAAGGTGAACTTCCGTCCCAGTTTCAGCTTTCTTGCAGAGGGCAGCAGGTTTTCCTCAAGGACTTCTGTACTTTGCTCCATTCATTTTCCCTTCTATCCTGACAAGTGCCCGTCCCTGCCGATGAGAAACATCCCCATAACATGATGCTGCCACCACCATGCTTCACAGTAGGGATGGTGTTCTTTGGGTGATGCGCTGTGTTGGGTTTGTGCCAAACATAACGCTTTGAATTTAGGCCAAAAGTTCAATCTTAGTTTGTCAGACCACAAAATTTTTGCCACATGGCTACAGAATCTCCTGTTTTTTTTGCATACTTCAAACAGGATTCAAGGTGGTCTTTCTTGAGTAAAATACAGGCCAGATGTGTGGAGTGCTTGGGATATTGTTGTCACATGCACACTTTGACCAGTCGTGGCCATAAAAGTCTGTAGCTCTTGCAATGTTGCCATTGACCTCTTGGTAGCCTCTCTGACCAGTATGGTAGCCTCTCTGGTAGTCTCTGGTAGTCTCCTTCTTGCTTGGTCATCCAGTTTGGAGGGACGGCCTGATCTAGGCAGGGTCTTGGTGGTGTCATACACCTTCCACTTCTTAATCGTCTTGACCGTGCTCCAAGGGATATTCAAGGCCTTTTGATTTTTTTTTTATACCCATCCCCTGATCTGTGTCTTTCAACAACTTTGTCCCGAGTTCTTTTGAAAGCGCCTTGGTGCTCATGGTTGAGTCTTTGCTTTGAAATTCACTACCCAGCAGAGGGAACCTACAGGAACTGCTGAATTTATCCTGAAATGATGTGAATCACTACAATTTAACACATGTGGAGGCCACTTAACTTGGTGTGTGATTTTGAAGGCAATTGGTTACACCTGAGCTAATCTAGGATTGCTATTACAAGGGGGACACTTACCCAACCAAGCTATATCAGTTTTTATTTTTAATTAATTTTCTACAAATTTCTAGAATATTTTTTTCACTTGGAAGTTGTGGGGTAGGATGTGTAGATCAATGAAAAAAAAGTATTTTAATGCATTTTAATTCCAGGCTATAAGGCAACAAAAGTTGAACATTTTGAAAGGGGATGTAGGCTTTCTATAGGCACTGTATATTGTAATTGTCTACGTACCAATTGTAAAACACATGGGTTTACTGAAAAAAACTAAAAAGAGAAGAAGCTAAAAGTAAGACCTGATGTGCCAGCGAAAAATAAATAGTGAAGTGAACAAATTGTTTTTATACAGAAAAAATTAATCTATATGACAAGGTTGGTCAAACCAGTATTTGATGGCCAAGCGTTTTGGTTTTCATTACAACTTTAGGTCTTAATTGCTTTAATTGATCTAATTATTTATGAATAGGTTTTTAAGAGTAGACAAAGACACCACAAATAAAGACAACAACACGCCAACCGTTGAGATTTGAAACAATGCAGAGGTGTGTGTGTATATATATATATATATATATATATATAAAATTGTGCTGGTAAGATTTCATTTATTTGTGCTATTTGAAAATATGAATAGGTTTTAGAGTAAACAAACAAGGACACCACAAATAAAGACAACAACACGCCAACCGTTTCATTACTGTTTATATGCCATACGTCATTGGAAAGAGGAGATTCTGAGGTTTAAAACGAGGTCTTACTTGTGTATTTACGGTAGATGCCCACATTAGGAGATAGTCTTGAATGCCAGTGTTTAGAATGTGTTGCTGCTGCACTGAAGACAGCCCCTACCTCAGTGCAGTAAACAAACATTTTACACAAAATAAGAGAAACAATGATATCAAGCTACAAAGACCTGTTTTCTGATAAATTAGATAAAGATTTTTTTTTTGTAATTGGGGATAGTTAAAGAATTCTAGCCACAAATCTAACAATAGTAAAAAAAAATATAACAGGCAAAATACCTGGTCCCTAGGCTAATACAACCAAAAGCGTTATTATGAGCATAAGAATTCCGATATTTTCGGAAAACTAATTTGATATCAAAAAGTCATGTAAACACAGTTTTCGGAAAATGTATCGGAATCTTCCAAAAGTAAGTTTTCAGAAAACAGCACCTAGAAATTTCCGATTAAATTCAGAAAACTAACAAAATGTATATCATGTAAACACACTTTTCGGAAAACTTATTCCGATAGCTGCATTGCACATGTGCAAACTTTGACCTTCATTCCTGCACGTGGTTTTAGAAAACAGAGGAAATAATAATCTGTAGTCAGTCTGCATGCATCCATTTGTCTAGTTAGGGATAAAGTAATACATTTGTTAAAGTCTGTATGTATTTGTTAATAGCCCATACTGAAGCAGCAAATGTTTTCCAGCTTTAAAATGACGTGATAATTTAAAATCATGTCTGCAAAAGAAACTGGTAATATAGAACTGGATGAGCTGTTGAAAGGCTGATTGCACATTGTGAGGAATCTGAATAGAGGTATAGGATAGTAATCTTTGAATTTAAGACCTGACACTTTGATAAAGCACTATATTGGATTGGTCTCCGCTCTATCGCTGAGAAATGTCCGCTTCTTCAAATAGTACTTGAGCTACTACAGTACTTTTGCATGCTATCTAAAAAATATCCTGCATTTTCCTGGAAAAACTTAAATCCATGTATACAGTTACATTTTAATTAGATCTTCTATCATTAATTATGTAAACACAGAAAAGTGACCCTTTAAGAAAATCCGCTTTCTGATTCTTTTTTTTTCCTAAAAAACATTAGTTTTCTCCCAAACCGCTTTGTCGTGGTAAACATACTGAGAATGTCTACAACCGTGATTCTGTGGGATTGGAGAGCCCCCCTGTCCTATATAATACAGTGTGTCTCCACCCTGTCCTGGAGAGCCCCCCCATCCTATCTAATACAGTGTGTCTCCACCCTGTCCTGGAGCCCCCATCCCATCTAATACAGCATCTCCACCCTGATTCTGTAGAGCCCCCCATCCTATATAATACAGTGTGTCTCCACCCTGTCCTGGAGAGCCCCCTATCCTATCTAATACAGTGTCTCCACCTGATTCTGAGAGCCCCCATCCTATCTAATACAGTGTGTCTCCACCCTGTCCTGGAGAGCCCCCTATCCTATCTAATACAGTGTGTCTCCACCCTGTCCTGGAGAGCCCCCCTATCCTATCTAATACAGTGTGTCTCCACCCTGTCCTGGAGAGCCCCCCTATCCTATCGAATACAGTGTGTCTCCACCCTGTCCTGGAGAGCCTCATTCACCCTGCAGCAGCTGCTTCTTCTTGTTGTTTTTTGTAGTTATCTCTTAATCAGCAATTGCTAAATAAATACCTGCTGCTGAAACAACAACACGGGAATTCTGACCAATTAAGCCACAATCATTGAGTCAATTAAGGGGTTAGAACAAAACCAGGAGATCCCCCCCCCCCCCCCCTCCGGCTCTCCAAGACCTGGGTTGAGAACTACTGTGCTAAAAATACATGTTCTTTAAATATGATATTTTATGATAGTTTAAAAGATATTTTAAAAGTTTAAGTTTTCGTTTCTGAAAACAAATGTTTAACCAAGAACTGCTTGTACTGAAAGTGCCAACCAGTGCACCAAAAAAAACACAAGAGTCTCCTGAAAAAACTAAAAGGGAAGAAGCTAAAAGAAAGACCTGATGTGCCAGCTTAAAAATAAATAGTGAAGTGAACCAATTGTTTCATACAGAAAAAAAAAATCATCTTTATGACAAGGTTAGTCAAATCCAGTATTGGCGGGGTTAAGCGTTTTTGGTTTTCATTACAACTTCAGGTCTTAATTGCTTTAATTGATCTAATTATTTATGAATAGACAACACAAATAAAGACAACAACACGCCACCGCTTTCATTACTGTTTAAAAAAAAAATCCATTCGCAATTTATTAAACAAAAACACAAAAATATAAAATCACAATGGAATAAATGAGCTTTTACAAGAGCAACTTGAGATTTGAAACAATGCAGAGGTGTGTGTGTGTGTGTGTGTGTGTGTGTATATATATATATTATATATATATATATATATATAAATACGTATGTATGTATGTATGTATATATATATAAATACGATATGTATGTATGTATATGCGTGTAATTAGACTTTTAAATTGATGGGGATGTTGCACATGGGCCCCGATTATATCATCATTATACAATCAATATGTTCATTCTGCTTAAAATATATGTATTTATTTAATCATTTTGTCAATTTACAGGCCCTACTTAATTGCAAGCACAGATCAAAAAAACTTATGAAAATACTGGACCTGTCTGCAAGAGTCCCTGAAGTACCGGTAGCACATGAGAAGTTTGAAACTGGAATTTGTATGTGTTCCAAAATGAAATAAAAAAAAAAATGTAATGATTGGTGCTGCATCAAGTGATCGAGGTTAAAATCAGAAATGACTGGAAACGCAAAACCAGTCAGGCAGCCGACAAAATTCCAAAACATCGCTCACATTGAAGTGTTTAGTTAAAAAAAATATTTGAACAAATGAAAATGGATCTGTAAAGCAGCTTGCAGAAAACACCACCAAGGTAAGAAACCTTATCTAATGGGGAGGGGCTAATTATTATTATTATTATTATTATTATTATTATTATTATTATTATTTATTTATTTATTTATTTTTTTATTTTTTATTTTTTAGCAGACGCCCTTATCCAGGGTGACTTACAGTTGTTACAAGATATCACATTATTTGTTTTGCTATGAGGTCCGTGACATGCTATGTACACCACTATGTACAGTAACTATTCACAAATTACTATTTGCAACACCCTAAGAACATTAGGTACCCCTACCCTAAAATGTTTCCATAATTTATATCAAATAAATCCCTTTTTTTATTTTTTTTTTTTTTTTTTTCAATCAAAAAATGGCCAACCCTGACCAGAATAAAGTGTCAGCTGAAGGTTTGAAAGTGGAAAATGCTCACCAGTGGTCTCAGACTGGAACTCTGTAGCCCGCCAATGTAAAGTTGTAAACAAAACACTTCAAGTCTTTTTTTTTCTCTCCGGATCCTGTATTACATTTACTTTTTAACATGCAGAGACAATGCAATTATTAATCAGCAAAGAAGGTTCACTTTTATACTGCAACTCCAAGAACTTGTTTTGGTTCTATTTTTAAAAATCTGTTAATCTTTTTTTACATATTTGCAATATTAAAAGATAAAAACTTGTTTTTATATATTTGCAATATATTAGTTTCAAGAGGATATATATATATATATATACACACACATACAGTGCCTTGCAAAAAGTATTCAGACCCCCTGACCAACCTCTCATATTACTGAATTACAAATGGTACATTGAAATTTCATTCTGTTTGATATTTTATTTAAAACACTGAAACTCAAAATCAATTATTGTAAGGTGACATTGGTTTTATGTTGGGAAATATTTTAAGAAAAATAAAAACTGAAATATCTTGCTTGCATAAGTATTCAACTCCCACACATTAATATTTGGTAGAGCCACCTTCGCTGCAATAACAGCTTTTAAGTCTTTTGTAAGTATGTAACAGCTTTGGCACACAGTGTCGGAGTGATTTTGGCCCATTCTTCTTGCAGATTTGCTCCAGGTTGTTCAGGTTGGTTGGACAACACTTGGGACCGCAATTTTCAAATAGTGCCACAGATTCTCAATGGGATTGAGATCAGGAATTTGACTGGGCCACTGTAGGACATTCACCTATTTGTTCTTGAGCCACCCAATGTTGCTTTGGCCTTGTGCTTTGGATCATTGTCCTGTTGAAAGTTGAATTTCCTCCCAAGCTTCAGTTTTTTTAGCGGACTGAAGCAGGTTCTCTCACAGTATTTCCCTGTATTTTGCTCCATCCATTTTTTCCTTCAATTTTAACAAGATGCCCAGTCCCCTGCTGATGAGAAGCATCCCCACAGCATGATGCTGCCACCCACCATACTTCACTGTAGGGATGGTGTGTCTTGAGGCATGGCAGTGTTAGGTTTGCACCACACATAGCGCTTTGAGTTTTAGCCAAAAAGCTTCATCTTGGTCTCATCTGACCACAAAACCTTTTCCCACATCGCAGCTGGGTCACTCTCATGCTTTCTGGCAACTCCAGACGTGCTTTCAGATGGTACTTTTGAGTAATGGCTTTTTTCTTTGCCACCCTCCCATACAGGCCAGTTATGTAGAGCTCTTTGATATGGTTGACTGGTGCACCATTACCCCACCCCAGCCACTGAACCTGTAGCTCCTTCAAAGTGATTGTTGGCTCCTCTGTGGCTTCTCTCACAAGTCTCCTTCTTGTTTGAGCTTGAGTTTTGAGGGACGGTCTTTTCTTGGCAGTGCCTGGGTGGTGTGATGCAACTCCACTTCCTGATTATTGATCCAACTGTGCTCACTGGGATATCCAAACACTTGGATATTATTTTGTACCCTTTTCTAATCTATGCATTTGTATTACTTTATCTTCTATCTTCTGTAGAATGCTCTTGGTCTTCATTTTCCTTCAGATTCACAGCCTGACCAATGATCCTTCAACAGTGGGGTTTTTATCCAGAAAATGTGACAGCAACTTTAATGGTTCACAGGTGGAGGCCAATCGTAAGGTAATTGTGTCCTCGCTGGGGGCAATTTCTTTCATCAGTATAAACTGGGAGCTTTCCACAGTACAGGAGTTGAATACTTATGCAAGCAAGATATTTCAGTTTTTTATTTTTCTTAAATATTTCCAACATAAACCAATGTCATTTTACAATAATTGATTTTGAGTTTCAGTGTTTTAAAAATAAAATATAAAAAGGAACGATATTTCAATGTACCATTTGTAATTCAGTAATATGAGAGAATTGGTATATGTATATATATATATATATATATATATATATATATATATATATATATATATATATACACACACACACAGAGCACATTCCGTTAACGTTATCTTTTTACTAGACAGTATCTCTCCATCCTCTACATTGAATAACCCCTCCTCCACCTATATTAAACACAATCGCTCCCTCCCCTATATTAAACAGAATCCATCATCCCTCCCTCTACACTGCAGGCTGTGCAGCATCTGACTCCCGTTACTGCGTGACCTGGTGTCGTCTTTTCCGGCTGAGTTCACGCAGATTGCCAGCTTGTTCCAATGCAGACCCGCGTCTTAGACGTAAGACGTGCGCAGATTCTCCAACGTCTGCGTGACGTAAACTCACCCGCTGTACGCAGTACACGGAAGTGCTGATTTCGCTTCGGTGTTTCTTCAACTGCGCCATTGGTAAAAAAACCCAATAAAAGCCAGTTGGACTTTGAAAGACTCCGATAAAAGTGTTATTCGAGCTAAATAAAAATATTTATTTACGTTTCGTGTTTTTGACGGTTAAGTTTGTGTTTCTGTAGGCGATGTCGACAGGAAGCGCAGTCGGACTGTCGATTAGAAACGGATTATATGTTGTTGTTGTGAAGCACTTCGCGAATGGTTGGGAGCATGCGCAGTTGAAAATGAATTAAAATGAAAAATGTAAATCAAGGTATGGCTTTATTAACACAATTTCAGGGTGTCCTAGTGCTGTGCAAAGGAAGTGTCTAGGTGTCCATCTGAGAAGCCGAAAAAAAAAAGTAGTGCGTACGTCTTTGTGAATTTTTAAAAAATGCGTTTTGGGAACTTACTTTGGGTTATGGAACCAGAATTTTATAATCGACATTAACATTACTATCTTTAAAATAGTTATATATGGGCTATTCACGTTTCGGTGTAAAAGCCGTAATCATTACAGCATCCAGAAACTGTCTAACGGAAAGGGCCTGGTTTAGGCAGTGAATGTCACGACATTGCAAGAGGTATGACACAGGCCTGGTTTTGGGATGGAACCGCATAACAGTCTCGCGTTTTGATTGGTCCATGTCTGTCACATGAATCTCGTCACACGAGTGGAAACGCTTGCAGGCATTTTTAACATTGTAAGCAGAGAGAGAGAGGATCTGCTTTCCACAACCTTACCATTAAAAATATAATGTGGTATTACGCTGTACTGATATAACAAACTATGGGTGATTACTTTATATGAATTATCATGTCATGCACGAATGTAAGAATTGGCTTTCTGTTGTGGTGTACTTTTTTTCTTTTCAAGTATATATATCTATAATCGTTTTTGCAATATATTTTAATATAAAATGTATACACTATTGCAGTTTTGTTAGAGGATACATTAGTTTATCTCTAATGTAATCACAGTTTTACATATAGACTGCCCTTTTTTTCATTTACGTCCCAAATTTGGGCCGCCTTGGTTTTTTTAGATAACGTCCCAAACGTTTGGGCCTTTTGTTTTAGATAACGTCCCAAATTGGGGCCGCCTTGTTTTTAGATAACGTCCCAAATTCTGGGCCGCCTTGTTTTTTAGATAACGTCCCAAATTTGGGCTGCTTGGTATTTTCGAATTCAGCCCAGTTTTATGACTCAACGGACAGCCGAGCTTCTAAGTCATCCATGCATAGTTTACCGTAAACTGATCGTGAATTCATTTGAGAGTAACCTTAGTACATGAATCAAAGTTAATGTATTTTTTACTCTCCCAGAAAACATTTAGGAACATGCTATTAAAAAAAATAAAGGACATCTCATTTGCTTATGTAATGTCCATCAATATATATTGAGGCGTAGGGGTTTATTGTATTAGTTAACATTTCCTTATCTATTCCTGATAGTTTATACTGTAGGTCAGGGGTTTTCAACCTTTTTTTTGAAACTGTACACTTTGTATCTGGAGGTTTGTGCCTCGAAAACCCTTTACAATTTTCATTAACTGAACGGTTCCGCCAGTTACAATAAATGGAGAATAATCTGATGACCAACCATTTCCCCCCCCTGTTTGTTTAATAAATTTGGGTGACAAACTGCTGGTTTAGGACAGAACAAACAGTAGGTTTAATTTTAAAACTTTTAACTACAAGTATTTGGATGCACAGAATTAAAAAGTCAAGTATTGTTAGAGCACCTTATATTTTTGTAACTTGACGGCTTTTTTTTAAATTGACAGCCTTTTTGTAAAAGTGAAGGCCTTTTTGATACCCAGCATACACTGCAATACCCAGCAAAGTTATACACTGATATTCTGATAGCACAGCAACTCAAATGAAGTTTGTAATTGGTTGTGTTCCTCAAACACACAATAAAAAGTGATATTTATAGGGTATACAGTTATACAACGATACAGTGGTTTCGACATCTAAGAACAGGTACTATGAAAGCATCTGATTCATACCCAGAGGTACTTGTAGCCCCAGGGACATTCACAGCTTGTTTGACACCCTCTCAGAAGTTGCCCGCTTTCGCATATAAAGCAAAATGTTTGTCAATCTCTTTTTTTTTCTTATAAATCAGTGTTTGCAGGAATAATTTAAAAAACACTTGAATCAGTTAGGGACTACCAGTCTGACACTACAGGCCTTTAAATTGCAGTTCCAAGTTGCAAGTTGCTAAGTGGTTATGCTCTCAAATTTGCACTGCAAAGTGATATTTTAAAGAATAGGGTATATAGTGCTTTTTTTTCGCCTGCTCGCTTTTTTTGGTGCAAAACTATGTCCGATACACTAAGCTGATACTGTGATCACAAAACACTTGGAATGGACTTAAATTGGTGCTTCTGTTGCATAAATAACATTATAAAATGTGCACATTTCGGGTCTTATATATAATGGACATTTTTTGTATGTATTTTTATAGGAAATCGAGTCGGGCGAGGGGTCCTCCTGTCGCACTCTTTGAGTCCACAACCTGGGCCAACAAACTGGGCTTAGTACTCTCTTTAGATGCACAACAGTCTTAGCTAAAGAAAATGGGCTTTTCTAGTTGTGACGACCCATGACCGCCATTGGCCGAGCCTTACCCGATGGTGTTTTTATAATGGGATTTGCCATAGGAAGGGATGGTCTCTTATCGCATCTCAGATCTCCACGACCCCTGGGCCAACTAACTCAGAAGGGCGCCTTATGCGTAACAAGAGTCTTAGCTAAAGAAAGACACACACGGTTCATACGCCACCCCACCGCCAGATGGTGGTGTCTCAAAGGGGTTTTATAATGGGATTTCCCATAGACATTTTTCAGGGTGCTATATCTCGGTTCCGGGGGTCCCCGATACTTGAAAAAAATCGGCATCGAGGTCCACCTCGGGGCCCCTGTCGATCCCTCCAAGTGACGTGTCCCCAGCTAGAAAGGACACCAGTTTAGACTTTTTTCCAACCTGAGCTCAAAAGCTATTGAAATGCAACCTGACATGCCATCATGCTGAAAATGCTACATTTTCAACAAATTTACATTATTTGAAAACGGTGGCTCCCCTGTGGAAAGAGGGCCCCAGACATGGAGCCAGGAAGTTCAACCGGTTTCTAGGCCCCAGGGTCATGGAGATATGACCCAGAAAAAGGGTAGTTTTTGACATTTTGACAGGGCGATCTCGGGTTCTGTGGGGGTTAGGAACTTGATTTTTTTGTATGGGGCCCCATGGGGCCCCACACAAGGAGTCACCATTTTCATGGTCTAGATGCCAGGACGGCTTGGCAAAGTGAATTTTTTCTATCATGACATGAGTTTTTTGGGTGAACCACCACACCGCTTTTTTTAGGGGTGGTTTGGGGTGCCCTGAGTCTATATCACTTTGAATGGTGGTTGCACGTGTTTCAGTTCGAGATATATGACTGAAAAATGTGTTTTTAACACTGCCATAGACATGAATGGGCTGAATAATTCGAAAATATATTTTGCAAAGAATTGCTACGGGTGTATGCAGCAGGGGTTGTATGGTGGTCTGTGTGCATGTAGGGCTTGTATGGTAGTGTGTGCATGTAGGGGTTGCATGGTGGTGTGTGCGCAGGGGTCACATGGTGGGTGTATTCATGTAGGGGGTTGCATGGTGGTGTGTGCATGCAGGCTGTATAGTGGTGTGTGCGTAGGGGTTGTATGGTGGTGTGTGCAGGGGTCACATGGTGGGTGTATTCATGTAGGGGTTGCACAGGTGTGGGGCTGGGCTGTATGGTGGTGTGTGCGTGCCGGGTTGCATGGTGGTGCGTGCCGGGTTGCATGGTGGTGTGCATGCAGGGGTTGCATGGTGGTGTGTGCGTGCCGGGTTGTATGGTGGTACACGCGTGTGGAGGGAATTGGAGTGCAGGTTTTGCAAAAAGAGGGCGGGAAAAGACTGGGAAGGGTAGGTAAAAGAAATTACTACAATCATTTATTTTCACTATTAGTCTAATAAAGGAAAACGACTGTTTTAATTAATTTTCACGATCTATTTCAGTGCAATGTAGTTTCTTCGTAATAAGAAATTTTTTAACATTTACATTTTATTTCTGATTTTCATAAAAAAAAAAAAAAAAAAAAAAAGATTTCTGGGAGAATAAAAATACATTCACTTTTGATTCATGTACTGGTGGGTTACTCTCAAATGAATTCACGATCCAGTTTATGGTAAACTGCATGGATGACTTCAAACTCGGCTGTCAGCTGAGTCCCCAAAACTGGGCTGAATTCAAAAATGCAAAGCTGCCTAGAATTTGCGACGTAAATGAAAACAGGGGCAGTCTATATGTAAAACCAATACATTAGATAAACTAATGTATCCTGTAACAAACTGCAATAGTGTATACATTTTATATTAAAATATCGCAAAACGATTATAGATATATGCTACTTGAAAGAAAAAAGTACACCACCACAGAAAGCTAAGTCTTACATTCGCATAACATGATAATTCATATAAAGTAATCACCATAGTTTGTTATATCAGTACAGCGTAATACCACATTATATTTTAATGGAAAGGTTAGGAAAGCAGACCCTCTCTCTCTGATCACAATGTTAAAAATGCCTGCACGCTTTTTCCACGCGTGACGACATATTATCGTGACAGAGATGGACCAATCAAAATGCGATAGACTGTTATGCGTTCCATCCCAAAACCGGCCTGTATCATACCTCCATTGCAACGTCGAATGTGCAGTGAGAGGCTGTGGAGTGCCATTCCCCCACTAGGATATGATCATAATGCTATCGTGAGATGTATTGACACTAAATCATCAGAACTGAGTGAGAAGCGTGTGCCAAACCTCAGATGAGATCTGCCTAGAGGAGGGTGAACTCACAAACAAATACAGCATCACCTTCGGGTCAGTTTCATCTCCAACGAGCCCAGCTGTCAATCGTAAAACAAAAAAGTGGAATCATAGACAACAACATAAGACTGCCAAGGATGTGTTGGTCCAAGCTCACAATCTAATGCAGGGGAGATTGTTGTTGTTGTTGTTATTATTATTATTATTATTATTATTATTATTATTATTATTAGTGAATAACTTGTCATATTATTATCGCCAGCCTGGCTATACAGCATATACAGTGTGTCAAAGTTTGGAATAGCATAAATTGTAACAAAATTAGGTTTAGTTCAATATAATAAAATGACAAGTGATGTTATAAAATTAGTTAAATGTCATATTTAAATTAACAGAATGTTAGCTTTTACAGGCACCTCTATATGCTGAGGCTGAAAGAATCTGTTCAGTCTTGAATAAAGAAGACTACGCGGTGATCTGATTCAAGCAGGACTTTTTTTGACCGAAAAACGAAAACAAGGACCTGGGGTCACAAATGGAGATTAGATAAAGGGGCATTCAGAACAGAAAATAGAAGGCACTTTTTTACACAGAGAATCGTGAGGGTTGGAACCAACTCCCCAGTAATGTTGTTGAAGCTGACACCTGGGATCTCTTCAAGAAGCTGCTTGATGAGATTCTGGGATCAATCAGTTACTAACAACCAAACGAGCAAGATGGGCTGAATGGCCCTCTCGTTTGTAAACTTTCTTTAGTGAATGAAGGGATTGTAAGAGCACAGTACAGGATTGTAAGATAACAGCACAGGGGATTGTAAGAGCACAGTACAGGGATTGTAAGAGCACAGTACAGGGATTGTAAGAGCACAGCACAGGATTGTAAGAGCACAGTACAGGGATTGTAAGAACAGTACAGGGATTGTAAGAGCACAGTACAGGGGATTGTAAGAGCACAGCACAGGATTGTAAGAGCACAGCACAGGGATTGTAAGTATATTGCACAGGATTGTAAGAGCACAGTACATTGGGAGCATAGCACAGGATTGTAAGAGCACAGTACAGGGGATTGTAAGAGCACAGCACAGGGGATTGTAAGAGCACAGCACAGGGATTGTAAGAGCACAGTACAGGGGATTGTAAGAGCACAGCACAGGGATTGTAAGAGCACAGTGGGCCCAGGAACAGGTTTGAGAAACACTGCACTACAAATCTGGTCTGTATTGGCATGTGTGTGTATAATGGGCTGAGGATAGACCTTTAGGAACTACAGTGTGCACGTTATTAGGGAGACAATTCATATGTGTGCTATTACTTCCAGCACGCCTCTAGAATGTAAATTACAACAAAATAAATGATCAGGCTTGAGTTCATTGAGT
Organism: Huso huso; assembly: GCA_036884735.1. Classification (NCBI taxonomy): domain Eukaryota; kingdom Metazoa; phylum Chordata; class Actinopteri; order Acipenseriformes; family Acipenseridae; genus Huso; species Huso huso. The sequence continues at coordinate 569,837 of CM072694.1, read as the reverse complement.
TTCATACCATTTTTATATTTTTTTATTGTTTTAGGACTTCAAAAAGCATTCCACTGAGCTGTCAGAGGTGGGCATATCAACAAGGCAGTGCTCTTACTGAAAGGGATGTACACAGAAATGGCTGCCATAGTCACAACACAGAGAGAAGCGAATCCATTTCCTCTGGGGTAAGTTCTTAAAAAGACTGGGTACACTTTTTCTTGAGTGGAGTCTAGTTCTGGGTGGAAAGTTGTATTTTTATTTTGTGTTCGCTGTTATTAATTGATGATGTGTTCAGAAAGTCATGAATTGAAGTTAAGGATTCATACCCCAACAGATCTTTGTGCTTTCCTGTTTTTATCAGCAGTATTTAATGAAAATAAATATTCACGTTGATCCCAGGGTTTTCTGGTTTTCATCCTAGCTGAGAGCTCTCAATTACTTGATCCAACCTTTCAATAAACTAATAATTGGGTTGATTGACCATTTTGCATTTTGCCCAAAATAACAGCCGATTTCTGCTTGTTTATTCAATGTCTTGGTAACTGCAACTCTAACTGTTCAAGAGCTGAAAACAATGACAAAGGCCTATATATATATATATATTAGTTTAGGAGGGAGGACTGTTTGGAGAGAGATGGGAAGGGTGGAGGAAGAGAGGAGATGAGAACTAAGGCAGAGGACAGCTATGGAGGAAATGCATCAGTGAAGTGGAGCAGCAATGCTGCAGGCCATGTGCTCACCCTGAAAATAGGGATAATGAGAAAGAAATGAATGAGATATTAGTTCAGATAATGTTCAATTAGCCATTGAGCATTCAGCTGAACTGAAACCAAAAGGCACTGGGGTCAGAGGATCAGGATTGGAAGCTCTGAGCTTGACAGTACTAGGTTAGAGAACAGTTTCACCAATACAAATCTATATTTCAATCTCTGCTAATGTTGTATTTTTATATAAACTTTCCTATAGGTATAGTTTAAAAAAAAAAATATATATATATATATATATATATATATATATATATATATATATATATATATAATCTCAATTATTTTACCCAGCACATATACCATTTTGATTTGAATAAAATAATCCGCTTTCAATCAAGAAAATGTTACTGAATTCTGTCTTCAGTGTGGAATGGGTGTCTGTCCTGTCAAGTTGTGCTGGTTTTGACAGAGACACCGACACATACATTTTGAATTGTGTATTCAATTATGTACATTCTAGAACTTTGATTTACATAATGTATTACACTACCACAGTGCAGAGTGCAGGCAGACACTTCAGACGACATCCCACCACAAAAGGCAACTAAGTTATATGCATTTTATCATTAACTTTTTTAGTTGCCTGGGAAAAGTGCATCAGCTGAATTAATAAATACTAGTGGTAGTTTAAAGGCACTTGGAAAGCCATTGGTTTCTTTGTGTGAACTTAGAACCAAGGACCTTGTAGAGGCTTTACATGTTAACTTAGGGAACAAACGATAGCTGGTGCAACCCAGCCCTGGTGTTTTGAAACAGTGCTCATTCCACTGCAGACACAACTTAGTGATTTATCTGTGTGTGTGTGTGTGTGTGTGTGTGTGTGTCTTTTCCCAGCCTGCAAAGCCGGAACATGACCCTGAAGAGAACAAATGGATTCAGGACTTGCGGTCTTGAAATGTAAGTTATTCCGATGATTTAGACTGGTTTCTACTGGGTTCACATCATTCTGACCATTGACTGTCTTTGATCTCTCTGTTTCTCTTCTCACTTTCTTTTCTCTCCTGTCTCTGCCAACCCTCTCTCTCAACCCCCCACTCCCCCCTGTCTCTCCTGCCCCTCTACCCCCTCTCCCATCCTGTCTCTCCCACCCTGTCTCTCCCACCCTGTCCCCACCCTGTCTCTCTCACTCCTGTCTCTCTCACTCCCGCTCTCTTTTCCCCTGTTTTTCTCCCTTGTCTCAAATTCAAATGTCTTTATTGGCATGACTATATTACAAGTACAGTATTAAGCAAATCAACAATACTAAACATTACACATGTATGAGCAGAACAGCCCCTTCCCCAGGAACAGTACACCTGCCCTCCTCGCCCTCC
>CM072694.1:445987-567275 GCA_036884735.1 Huso huso | reverse complement strand
AAAAAACAAAACTCTAACAGCAAGTCCTTCTGTTAGTATTTTCTTGTTATTCCCATAGACATTATGGTTATCAATTAAATGTCAATTGAAATGATATTGCCTCTTGGGTGATAAACAAATATGTAACAAATACAAAGAAAAAAGAAAACATGATTAAATGCATCACACCTTAATATTATTATTTATTATTTATTTCTTAGCAGAGCCCTTATCCAGGGCGACTTACAAAGCAAATACATTTCAAGTGTTACAATACAAGTAATACAATAAGAGCAAGAAATACAACAACTTTTTTGTTCAATATCTCTTAGAAATGCAAAAACACTGACATATATATATATATATATATATATATATATATATATATATATATATATATATATATATATATATATATATTGTAATGGTGGGTGCCGCCACTTCTCCTAGCAGGGACTTTCCAGGATCCCTGGGCTGGGAGTTTCCATCACCATCTGCCTGTACTTTCCCTCACCAACTGTCAGACAGGGTATTCCAGCCATGTGCGGATTGGCTGGGGGGGGTGCTGCCTCCTCCAGCTCCCCTATTAAAGGGACTGTGAGCTGGACCTGGGGGTTAGCCTGGATGCATGTTAATCACAGTCCTCTGTTTTGATCCTAATAACTTCCCCACTTCATTGTCTGAGGCTACATTGTTGAGTGGACAAAAAGTATATTGCTGTTGAAGAAGGCTCGCACAGTGTAGCTCTCACAGGGAGCTCACACAGGGTAGTGCTGCAGAAGGAAGCTCCCTGCCAGCGTAGCTCTCACCAGGGAGCTCACACAGGGTAGTGCTGCAGAACGAAGGCTCGCTGACAGCGTAGCTCTCCACAGGAGCTCACACAGGGTAGTGCTGCAGAACTAAGGCTCGCACAGCGAAGCTCACACGGGGGAGCTCACACAGGGTAGTGCTGCAGAACAGAGGGCTCCCACAGCGTAGCTCTCGCAGGGAGCTCACACAGGATAGTGCTGGCAGAACGAAGGCTCCCACAGCGTAGCTCTCACAGGGAGCCACACAGGATAGTGCTGCAGAAGGGAAGGCTCGCCTGGCGTAGCTCTCACAGGGAGCTCACACAGGGTAGTGCTGCAGAGACTAAGGCTCGCAGGCGCAGGCTCTCACAGGGAGCTCACACACGGGTAGTGCTGCAGAACATTGGCTGCTAGCTCTCTGGGAGCTCACACAGGATAGTGCTCCAGAATGAAGGGCTCCCACAGGTAGCTCGCAGGGGAGCTCACACAGGGTAGTGCTGCAGAGCTAAGGCTCCTGACAGTAGCTCTCGCAGGGAGCTCACACAGGGTAGTGCTGCGTGTGCAACTGGGAGCCTTCATTCTGCAGCAATACCCCTCTCGAGTGGAAGATCAGAAGTAATAAAAAATACAGGTGAAAACACCAAATATGCAGCAGTTTTGAATGGGTTTATTAAAAAAAAAAATCCCAATGGTTCTTTTGATATATACAGGCAGGCTGAGTTTCACATGAAAGTAAAGCGAATGTGTTTATGTGTTAGTTACATTTGTCTATTAGATTTTGGCATCATGATTTTGTTTACACCTGATAATTATTTTGTTTAATTATTTAGAGTGCATATCTTTTTTTTTAAAGCATGACCAATGTTATTATTTGGTCATTATCAGGTGTTTTTTACCCACAGCGATTTACAGGTTTTCAAGTCTTAAAAATACAATGTGCTACAAATACGACATTATATAGTGGCAATCAAAATTAAGTGCATTGACAAAGAACTACATGGTCTAAGCATACACAAGAATCAGGCATCTAGCTAGCTAGACATAAAAAAATTGCATAATCTCCTCTCCCCTCTACTTTCTCACTCCTCTCCCCCTCTCCTCATCCCCTCTCACCTCTCTCTCCTAATCTCCTCTCCCCTCTACTTTCTCACACCTCTACCCCCCTCCTCCTCCTCACTTCTCTCTCTCCTCCTCCCCTCCCCTAATCTCCTCTCCTCCTCTCTTCCCCTTCTCTCTCTCTCGTCCTGCATTCTTCCATTCTAGAAGGTATAAGACACTGTTGATGAAGGACAGGCTGCACGGTCCAGGCTGCATAAAAGTACACGCCACTGATCCCCTGTCCACTCTGGTATGACTGGTATGTGTGGATCGAACTGGCATTCATGATGGATACACCTGGGAGAGAGAGAGAGGGGGAGGACTTACAATTGTTACAAGTTATCACATTATTTTTGTATACAATTACCCATTTATACAGCTGGGTTTTACTGGAGCAATCTAGATAAATTATCTTGCTCAGGGTACAGCAGCAGTGTCCCCCCACCTGGGATTGAACCCACAACCCTCCAGTCAAGAGTCCACAGCCCTAACCACTACTCCACACTGGGTAAGATGATGAATGACAGTATTAGTATTAATTGATCTCCCTCTCCCCCCTCTTCCTCTCTCTTCTTCCCTCTCCCCTCCTCTCTCCCTCTTGAGAGTGACTCACCTGCTGCCAGTTGGAATATCCCGGACAGCAAGCTCTTGATTCCGTGGGGGAGACAGCGTTGAGCGGAAGGACCCCGAGACCCACGGAACTGGAGCTAACCGAGGTGAGAGACAGGACCCAGCACACTTTTGTGTCTTCCCTTACATCCTGAAAATACTGAGAGGAGGTGGAAAGCAGAAACAAAATGTTAAAAAGTAATATTCACGGAAGAAGTCAAATCCAATTTGAAATTCGATAGATTTTTTCAGAATCCTGTCTGTCTGCCTGCTGGACTGGTTTTAGTTTCAGTAACAGTATATGCACACCAGAACCAAATTAAGCGAGTGAGCGAATTCAAGGAGAATAAGTAAAGCACACGGGGAGCTTGTTTAATGAGATGAATGCAGCAGAAGAAAGTAAAAGAAAAGAGAACTGTACGTTATTAAAAGAAATTAGACTACTTAATCGCTTTGTGAACCTTCATAAAACTTTCCAGCTAAGTACAAAGGAAAATCCTGTAGTTTTAATGTTAGTGTCCTTGTGTGGTGAAGGAATAAAACAAAGACCCAGGATTTAATATTATTAAAGTTGAGTAAAAAATTAAATAAAAAAAAAGCAATTGCTCAAGCTCACAACGTCAACGCCTGCAGCTTCACTCAGTGTCATTATTAAAACCCGGAACCGGAATCAAATACTATTCAACTATCCAGGTATATGGAAGCTGGATTTACCAGAATCAACTTTTTTAATTACGATGTTACATAGAAATGTAAATATACAATCCAAAAAGACATTGTGCACTCCAATGCTGTATTTTGGTGAGATGCTGACTGGTATATAATAATTGTATATTATAAAAGTATTGAATCACAATAACTAGTTTACAAGCTGAAGTTCATTAACCTGTCCTTGCGTGAGTGAGACAGTCGGGTTCAGTCTTATATCTTTTTTTTTTTTTTATTTTCTCCCAATTTGGAATGGCCAATTATTTATTACGGTCAGCTCACCGCTACCACACCTGCGCTGACTCGGGAGGGCGAAGATGAACACACGCTGTCCTCCGAAGCGCGTGCCGTCAAGCCGACGCTTTTTTTTCACACTGCAGACTCACCATGCAGCCGCCCAAGAGCTACAGCGTCGGAGGACAACGCAGCTCTCGGGCAGCTTACAGGCAAGCCCGCAGGCGCCCGGCCAGACTACAGGGGTCGCTGGTGCTTGGCGTGAACCGAGGACACCCTGACCTAACCCTCCCCTCCCTCCCGGGCGATGCTCGCCAATTGTGTGCGCCCCTGGGAGCTCCGTCCTTGATCGGCAAAGGAATAGCCTGGATTCGAACTCTCATGACTTGCAGGCTATAGAGCAGCATCCTGCACTCACGTGGAGCGCCTTTACTGGATGCGCCACTCGGGAGCCCCTCAGTCTTATTTCTGATTGGTCCATAGCGATGCAAATATCTTGTGGTGCGAATAAAAATAAAACACTTATTTCAAAATTCGTTCGCTTCATTCGCTCCGCTCGCTCCACCTGTGGTGTGCATTGCTCCATTTAAACCCAAAGGGTTCATTCTTTTTCATTCGCTCGCTTCATTCGCTATGCCTGTGGTGTGCATTGCTCCATTTAAATCCATAGGGTTCATTCTTTTTCATTCGCTCGCTTCATTCTCGTCCGGTGTGCATAGCCCTTCACAGTGATGATGAAGGCACTAGAGTCCCAAACGCTGCTCTGTCTGTCTGTCTGTCTGCTGGACTGGGTTTAGTTTCAGTTACAATGTTGTTCTTACTTCAGAAACGGCACATATGACCTGTGGGATTATACAGATGATGTCTAGAATCGACCTGCGAATAAACCTAGAGAGAGAGAGAGAGAGAGAGAGTACGGGGGTAAAATAATTGCCGATTCCAAATTTAAAAAAAAAATAGAAAAAAAAGAAAGAAAATGCAGATTAAATGTTTTGATGACAAAACAGACCCCCCCACCCCAGAGTGTTGGTATAAACTTATTAAAGGGGATCTCAAGTTTTCTTTTGTGTGTGTTACATGTCACAACTGTTTAAGTAAGGATTGTGTATTGTTTTTTTTGACATCCTGACCAGTGTTTTACACTATTAACTATATTTCCCATCATCCTCCTGCTCACGCATGTATGATGGGGGTGATGGGGAATGTAGTTCTGAAGTTCTTCTGAAGGGTACATGTGAAGCCATCTTGGAAACAGCACTGTGTGGAATGTAATTTAATAGTTTAAAAAAGTGGTCAAGATGTCAAAATAAAATAACATACTGTGACAGAAATACAATGAGTTCTGGTGATAAATCTTCCTCCCGACCTGTGAGGGCGCTAAAGAACGGGAGGAGAAGTATCTGGAAGGGCTGGCCTGACAGTTCGTTTCCGGACCGGGAAGTGGGTCAGCCTGGAAGGAAGCGAGACTCTGTTGTAAGACCGTATTGATTTGACAGGTAAACGAGGGGCAGCTGCAAGTAATAAGGCAGCTGCAACCGTTTACTAGATATCATGCGGGATTACATATAGGGGCCAGGGTAACGCTGTTCTTTTCCTTCGTTTGGGTTAAGCGTTTTGAGAGAGAAGGATCGAGAGGAGCTCTCATTGTTAAAAGAAAAGAATTACGTGTTGTGTTGTGTTGTGTTTGTCTGTGTAATTGTTCGTGTTTTTTCACCACCAGACAGTTAAAGCACTACTCCGGAGCTGTCGCCAAGGGTCAGCACTATCCGAGCACCACTGCACCCGCACTATCTGTGTTTGCACCATCACTACTGCACTCACCCCGGACTGGTGACCGTCTGTTTGTTTTGTTCAGGACTGTGCCTTGTTTATTGTTATCCCGATGCGTTACACATTGTTGTATCGCCGGGATTTAGTTGTTTTTCGGTCACCAGACCTGGAAAAAGAATAAAGCACTGTTTTCACTGGAATACCGTTGTCTGCCTGTCACTCCTGCACCGCATCACCATACACCTGTTCCCCTTACTTACCACTTTGCCACACGTGGTGTCAGAGCACGGGACTATGGACCGCAACGCACTGGCGGAGCTGCTGCAGGCGCTGGAGAGCAGGCGCGACGCAGAGGAGAGAAGGAGGAGGGCGCTACACGGGCGCTCATTGAACGGGTAGGGCTGGCCGTTGCTGCAGCGACCCCCTACCACAACACCGCTGATGTCGCCCAAGGCACGGGCAATGAAGATGTCGGGGGAGGATGACCCGGAGGTATTTGGTGGCGTTCGGCGGCTGGCGCGGGCGGTTGGCCGGTGGGAGTTCTGGGCCAGCCAGTTGGGACCCTGCCTGATTGGGGAGGCTCAGGCAGCCTACCAAGCCATGAGTGACCATCACGCCACCGATTATGACCTGGTCAAGCAGGCTATCCTCCGCCAGCTGAACATCACCACGGAGACCCACGGGCGCGGTTTAGGGAGTACCGAGAGCCCCGGAGACACGCCCCAGGGTGGTTGCAGATGGTTGTGCGACCACATGGTGCATTGGCTGACCCCGGAAGAAGACCGCCCAGCAGATGGGGAAGCCATTGTGGTAGAGCAGTTCTGCCATGTGGTCGGCGCCGAGACCCAGGCGTGGATAACGGGCGCCACAACCCCGACACCCTGGAGGAGGCGGTCAAATTGGCTGAAGACTTCGAGGACTCCCTGACTTCTGCCGCCCGGATCGGGATCCTGTCGGCCCCTGCCCTTCGGAGCAGCCGACCTCTCCCTCCCTCTCCTCCAACACCACCACCACCACCCCAGCCCAGGGACCCAGACCTCCTAGAGCACCGACCCCATTGGGCCCCTTGCCTCCCCCATGGAGACCAAGGTTGGCCCCCAGCTGGGGTAGAGGTGCCCTGCCCGTTGCCATACCAGCAGCGGGACAGATTTCTGACCTATGCCCCTCTGTCCCTCCTATCTGTTTTAGGTGCCACCAGCCGGGACATCTGGCCAGGTCATGCCCCGCTGCCATGGAGTGTGACGTGGCAGCGTGCAGTGGGCACCTGAAACTGGTAAGCGTGGGGAAAATGGTCGGGAGGGGCCTTGTCTGATTAATGTTGTGTTAGGGAATGTGAAAACCCACGCATTAGTGGACACAGGGTGAGCAGACTTTGATTAGGACAGCTCTCCTGGGCGGTGTGTCGTGGCGGCCACGAGGTCAGGTGGCCATCTCCTGTATCCATGGAGACACGGCGGCATACCCCACATTAAAGTATATTTATCGGTAGGACCGATAAACGTCACCTTGTAGTCGGGGTGGCTGGAAAGGTTGCCACACCCAGTTATTCTGGGTCGAGACTGGCCAAAATTCAAAGAATTGATGCAAATAATGGCAGTCTCAGCCACACACGTAAACGTGGCAGAAAAAAAGAAGGAACGAATTGGTGATGTGTTTCCTTTTCACACTGAAATGTTTTCCCCTTTTTTCCGTCCTAGAAAAACAAATAAGGAGAGACGGACCGCAGGAAATGGGGAGAGAGCATTTGTGAGACAAGGCTGGGGTCTGGTGGGAGAGTGCTGCAATGGTAACAAACGCCAGTCGAAGGGAGTGGGAACGCAGTGTGACCGAGAGGGCGAGGTTACTGGACCGACTAGAGCAGAGGTTATTCCAGCCCCTCTCAATGTACGGACCCGTGGTACTCAAGCGGACCTAGTGTGGGGCCAACATAATGACCGTCACTGGTGCACGCTTGGGAGCAGGTCCGGTCCATTGAAGGTAAGGATGTTTGCGCTGGGGCTTAGTATATCCACATTTCAGTATCAAGGGCAATTACTATATAGGGTAAACCCTAGCAGCGGGCACAGGACAGCCTGTAACACAATTGTTGGTTCCCCGCCTTGTCGGACCGAGGTCATGAGGCTGGCGATGATATCCCCTGCGGGGCACCTCGAGCCGAGAAGGCAGGGAACGGATATTGGCTCGATTCTATTGGGTAGGTCTTCATACTGATGTGTCGAGATATGTAGCCACATGCCCAGACTGCCAGCTTAGTAGCGCCAGGTCGAGTCGCCCGCCCCTTTGGTCCCACTGCCGATTATTTCCACTCCTTTTTGAACGCATTGCAATGGACATAGTGGGCCTTTGCTACCTTCTGACTCCGTATACGCATATATTAGTGGTGGTGGATTATGCAACGCGATACCGGAGGCAGTTCCATTGAGGTCCACTAGTGCGCTGCAATAGCCACCGAGTTAGCGCAGATTATGGCTAGAGTAGGGATCCCCAAGGAGATTTTGACTGATCGGGACCAATTTTCTGTCCAATACGTTACAGCAAGTGTACAAAATATTGAAAATACGTCCCATCAGGACGTCCGTTTATCATCCACAATCAGACGGTCTGGTTGAACGTTTTAATCAGACCCTAAAGTCGATGCTGAGGCGATTTGTAACACAAGAGCAGAAACATTGGGCATCGCTTCTTCCCTACCTCCTTTTTGCGGTGAGAGAAGTGCCGCAGAGTTCAACGGGTTCTCCCCTTTGAGCTCCTGTACGGGCCGGCAGCCTCGCGGCATTCTCGACCTGCTGAGAGAGGGGTGGGAGGAGCACAAAGGCTCGTCTAAAAATGTAGTGAAGTATGTGCTCCTACTAAGAGATCGCCTGGATTTGGTCGGTCGTTTGGCCCGAGACAACCTCAGATCGGCTCAGCACCGACAGCAGCAGCATTACAACAAAAAATGCACGGATTCGAACCTTTCGACCAGGGGACAAGGTAATGCTGCTACTTCCCTCATTAGAATCAAAACTGTGTGCTAAATGGCAGGGGGGCCATATGAGGTGATTCGGGCTATAGGAAAGTAAATTATGAAATTAGACAGCCCGATCGCCGGAATGAACGTGAAATTTACCATGTTAATTTGTTAAAGCCCTGGCAGGCAAGGGAGGTCTTATTTATAGCCCCAGGCAATATGGAGGATGATTTAGGCCCCTGTCCAGAGACCCCGAGCACAAGAGCGATTTGGGGGGGAACAGTTGGTTCCGGATCAGCAAAGAGAACTGCGTAAGCTTATTGAGGAGTTCAGTGATGTTTTTTCTGATGTGCCCGGCAGAACAAACTTAGTTGAATATGACATTATCTCTCCACCAGGTGTCACAGTGCGAGAGAGACCGTACCGGATCCCGGAAAGTCGAGTGGCGTGCGCAAAGAGGTATGGGATATGCTCGAGCTTGGGGTGATTGAACCTTCCAGGAGCGCAGTGGTGCAGCCCCATTGTCATAGTAGCTAAGAAGGACGGCACCAACCGCTTCTGTGTGGATTTCAGAAAGGTAAACGCTATTGCTAAGTTCGGCGCGCATCCCATGCCTCGGGTCGACGAGCTTTTAGACAGACTGGGAAAAGCGAGGTTTATTTCCACTCTGGACCTGACGAAGGGATACTGGCAAATCCCTTTAACCCGCAGCTCCAGAGAGAAAACCGCATTTTCAACACCAGAAGGGCTGTTCCACTTTAAAACCATGCCATTTGGGCTACATGGTGCGCCCGCTGCCTTTCAGAGACTGATGGACCAGGTTTTACGCCCACATCATGAATATGCAGCAGCGTATATTGATGATGTGGTGATTTACAGCTCCACCTGGCGAGAGCATTTGGCTAGGCTTGCAGCCGTTCTTCAGTCTCTGAGAGCAGCCCGGCTGACAGCTAACTTGAGAAAATGTTTGCCAAAACAGAGACTCAATATTTGGGATTTTTAATGGGAAATGGAAGGGTGAGACCTGTGGTCACCAAAATCCAGGCTTTGGTTGATGCAGCGATCCCCAAAACCAAGACTCAGGTGAGGTCACTACTGGGCTTAGCCGGTTATTACCGCCGCTTCATCCCCCGAAGCACGCCACAGTGGTTAACCCGTTAGTCGACCTCACCAAAAAAAGAGTGCTCCAAATTTAATTAAATGGTCAGCTGAGTGTCAGGGCGTTTGATACGATTAAGCGTAAACTTTGCCAGGCCCCCACTCTTATTACCCCAGATTTCACCAAGAGATTCATCCTCCACACCGACGCCTCGGATGTAGGGTTGGTGCAGTCTTGTCCCAAAAGTAGCTGGAGAGAACACCCAATATTGTACCTGAGCAAGAAAATGTTACCTCGGGAACGTAACTACTCCGTAGTCGAAAAAGAGTGTTTGGCCATTAAATGGGCTACTCACTCTTTACGATACTACCTGCTGGGACACTCATTTGATCTTGTCACAGACCACGCCCCCCCTCAAGTGGTTAAGCACAATGAAGGACAGCAATGCCCGGATAACGGTGGTATCTGGCGTTGCAGCCCTTCATGTACCACATGGTACACCGTGCGGGGAAAGACCACCAAAATGCGGATTATTTTTCCCGGGAGGGGGGAGCAATGGGAAAGGTAGATTTAGCCGAGTGTTCCTTCGGCTCCACTCTGAGCGGTGGGATATGTGACAGAAATACAATGAGTTCTGGTGATAAATCTTCCTCCCGACCTGTGAGGGCGCTAAAGAACGGGAGGAGAAGTATCTGGAAGGGCTGGCCTGACAGTTCGTTTCCGGGACCGGGAAGTGGGTCAGCCTGGAAGGAAGCGAGACTCTGTTGTAAGACCAGTGTTGATTTGACAGGTAAACGAGGGGCAGCTGCAAGTAATAAGGCAGCTGCAACCGCTTACCTAGATATCATGCGGGATTACATATAGGGCCAGGGTAACGCTGTTCTTTTCCTTCGTTTGGGTTAAGCGTTTGAGAGAGAAGGATCGAGAGAGGAGCTCTCATTGTTAAAAGAGAAAGAATTACGTGTTGTGTTGTGTTGTGTCTGTCTGTGTAATTGTCTGTGTTTTCACCACCAGACAGTTAAAGCACTACTCCGGAGCTGTCGCCAAGGGTCAGCACTATCCGGAGCACCACTGCACCCCGCACTATCTGTGTTTGCACCATCACTACTGCACTCACCCCGACTGGTGACCGTCTGTTTGTTTTTGTTCAGGACTGTGCCTTGTTTATTGTTATCCCGTCGTTACACATTGTTGTGTATCGCCGGGATTTAGTTGCTTTTTCGGTCACCAGACCTGGAAAAAGAATAAAGCACTGTTTTCACTGGAATACCGTTGTCTGCTGTCACTCCTGCACCGCATCACCGCTACACCTGTTCCCCTTACTTACCACTTTGCCACACGTGGTGTCAGAGCACGGACTATGGACCGCAACGCACTGATGGAGCTGCTGCAGGCGCTGGAGAGCAGCAGGCGACGCAGAGGAGAGAAGGAGGGAGGAGCGCCACACGGCGCCATTGAACGGGTAGGGCTGGCCGTTGCTGCAGCGACGACCCCTACCACAACACCGCTGATGTCGCCCCCGAAGGCACGGGCAATGAAGATGTCGGCGGAGGATGACCCGGAGGCGTATTTGGTGGCGTTCGAGCGGCTGGCTACCGCGGCGGCTTGGCATGGGGAGTTCTGGGCCAGCCAGTTGGGACCCTGCCTGATTGGGGAGGCTCAGGCAGCCTACCAAGCCATGAGTGACCATCACGCCACCGATTATGACCTGGTCAAGCAGGCTATCCTCCGCCGGCTGAACATCACCACGGAGACCCACCGGGCGCGGTTTAGAGTACCGGAGAGCCCGGAGACACGCCCAGGGTGGTTGCAGAGCGGTTGTGCGACCACATGGTGCATTGGCTGACCCCGGGAAGAAGACCGCCCAGCAGATGGGGAAGCCATTGTGGTAGAGCAGTTCTGCCATGTGGTCGGCGCCGAGACCCAGGCGTGGATACGGGCGCCACAACCCCGACACCCTGGAGGAGGCGGTCAAATTGGCTGAAGACTTCGGGACTCCCTGACTTCTGCCCGGATCGGGATCCTGTCGGCCCCTGCCCTTCGAGCAGCCGACCTCTCCCTCCCCTCTCCTCCAACACCACCACCACCACCCCGCGTTCCAGGGACCCAGACCTCCTAGAGCACCGACCCCATTGGGCCCCCTTGCCTCCCCCCCATGGAGACCAAGGTTGGCCCCCAGCTGGGGTAGAGGTGCTGCCCCTGCCCCGTTGCCATACCAGCAGCGGGACAGATTTCTGACCTATGCCCCTCTGTCCCTCCTATCTGTTTTAGGTGCCACCAGCCGGGACATCTGGCCAGGTCATGCCCGCTGCCATGGAGTGTGGCGTGGCGCGTGCAATTGGGCACCTGAAACTGGTAAGCGTGGGGAAAATGGTCGGGAGGGGCCTTGTCTGATTAATGTTGTGTTAGGGAATGTGAAACCCACGCATTAGTGGACACAGGGTGTGAGCAGACTTTGATTAGGACAGCTCTCCTGGGCGGTGTGTCGTGGCGACCACGAGGTCAGGTGGCCATCTCCTGTATCCATGGAGACACGGGCGGCATACCCCACATTAAAAGTATATTTATCGGTAGGACCGATAAAACGTCTGCTTTGTAGTCGGGTGGCGGAAAGGTTTGCCACACCCAGTTATTCTGGGTCGAGACTGGTCAAAATTCAAAGAATTGATGCAAATAATGGCAGTCTCAGCCACACACGTAAACGTGGCAGAAAAAAAAAGAAGGAACGAATTGGTGATGTGTTTCCTTTTCACACTGAAATGTTTTCCCCTCTTTTCCGTCCTAGAAAAACAAATAAGGAGAGACGGACCTTGAAATGGGAGAGAGCATTTGTGAGACAAGGCTGGGGTCTGGTGGGAGAGTGCTGCAATGGTAACAAACGCCAGTCGAAGGGGAGGGGAACGCAGTGTGACCGAGAGGGCGAGGTTACTGGACCGACTAGAGCAGAGGTTATTCCAGCCCTCTCAATGTACCGGACCCGTGGCTACTCAAGCGCTGACCTAGTGTGGGGCCAACATAATGACCCGTCACTGGTGCACGCTTGGGAGCAGGTCCGTCCATTGAAGGTAAGGATGTTGACGCGCTGGGGCTAGTATATCCACATTTCAGTATCAAGGGGCAATTACTATATAGGGTAAACCTAGCCGCGGGCACAGGACAGCCTGTAACACAATTGTTGGTTCCCCGTCTTGTCGGACCGAGGTCATGAGGCTGGCGATGATATCCCTTTTGCGGGCACCCGGGCCGAGAAGACGAGGGAACGGATATTGGCTCGATTCTATTGGGTAGGTCTTCATACTGATGTGTCGAGATATGTAGCCACATGCCCAGACTGCCAGCAGTAGTAGCGCCAGGTCAGTCGCCCGCCCCCTTTGGTCCCACTGCCGATTATTTCCACCTTTTGAACGCATTGCAATGGACATAGTGGGCCCTTTGCTACCTTCTGACCCGGGTATCGATATATTAGTGGTGGTGGATTATGCAACGCGATACCGAGGCAGTTCCATTGAGGTCCACTAGTGCCGCTGCAATAGCCACCGAGTTAGCGCAGATTATGGCTAGAGTAGGGATCCCCAAGGAGATTTTGACCGATCACGGGACCAATTTTCTGTCCAACACGTTACAGCAAGTGTACAAAATATTGAAAATACGTCCCATCAGGACGTCCGTTTATCATCCACAATCGGACGGTCTGGTTGAACGTTTTAATCAGACCTTAAAAGTCGATGCTGAGGCGATTTGTAACACAAGAGCAGAAACATTGGGCACGCTTCTTCCCTACCTCCTTTTGCGGTGAGAGAAGTGCCGCAGAGTTCAACGGGTTCTCCCCTTTGAGCTCCTATGCGGCCGGCAGCCTCGCGGCATTCTCGACCTGCTGAGAGAGGGGTGGGAGGAGCACAAAGGCTCGTCTAAAAATGTAGTGAAGTATGTGCTCCTACTAAAGAGATCGCCTGGATTTGGTCGGTCGTTTGGCCCGAGACAACCTCAGATCGGCTCAGCACCGACAGCAGCAGCATTACAACAAAATGCACGGATTCGAACCTTTCGACCAGGGGACAAGGTAATGCTGCTACTTCCCTCATTAGAATCAAAACTGTGTGCTAAATGGCAGGGGCCATATGAGGTGATTCGGGCTATAGGGAAAGTAAATTATGAAATTAGACAGCCCGATCGCCGGAATGAACGTGGAAATTTACCATGTTAATTTGTTAAAGCCCTGGCAGGCAAGGGAGGTCTTATTTATAGCCCCAGGCAATATGGAGGATGATTTAGGCCCCTGTCCAGAGACCCGAGCACAAGAGCGATTTCAATGGGGAACAGTTGGTTCCGGATCAGCAAAGAGAACTGCGTAAGCTTATTGAGGAGTTCAGTGATGTTTTTCTGATGTGCCCGGCAGAACAAACTTAGTTGAATATGACATTATCTCTCCACCAGGTGTCACAGTGTGAGAGAGACCGTACGGATCCCGGAAAGTCGAATAAGTGGCGTGCGCAAAGAGGTATGGGATATGCTCGAGCTTGGGGTGATTGAACCTTCCAGGAGCGAGTGGTGCAGCCCCATTGTCATAGTAGCTAAGAAGGACGGCACCAACCGCTTCTGTGTGGATTTCAGAAAGGTAAACGCTATTGCTAAGTTCGATGCGTATCCCATGCCTCGGGTCACGAGCTTTTTAGACAGACTGGGAAAAGCGAGGTTTATTTCCACTCTGGACCTGACGAAGGGATACTGGCAAATCCTTTAACCCGCAGCTCCAGAGAGAAAACGCATTTTCAACACCAGAAGGGCTGTTCCACTTTAAAACCATGCCATTTGGGCTACATGGTGCGCCCGCTGCCTTTCAGAGACTGATGGACCAGGTTTTACGCCCACATCATGAATATGCAGCAGCGTATATTGATGATGTGGTGATTTACAGCTCCACCTGGCGAGAGCATTTGGCTAGGCTTGCAGCCGTTCTTCAGTCTCTGAGAGCAGCCCGGCTGACAGCTAACTTGAGAAAATGTCGTTTGCCAAAACAGAGACTCAATATTTGGGATTTTTAATGGGAAATGGAAGGGTGAGACCTGTGGTCACCAAAATCCAGGCTTTGGTTGATGCAGCGATCCCCAAAACCAAGACTCAGGTGAGGTCACTACTGGGCTTAGCCGGTTATTACCGCTTCATCCCTGAGTATGCCACAGTGGTTAACCCGTTAGTCGACCTCACCAAAAAAGAGTGCTCCAAATTTAATTAAATGGTCAGCTGAGTGTCAGGGGGCGTTTGATACGATTAAGCGTAAACTTTGCCAGGCCCCCACTCTTATTACCCCAGATTTCACCAAGAGATTCATCCTCCACACCGACGCCTCGGATGTAGGGTTGGGTGCAGTCTTGTCCCAAAAAAGTAGCTGGAGTAGAACACCCAATATTGTACCTGAGCAAGAAAATGTTACCTCGGGGAACGTAACTACTCCGTAGTCGAAAAAAAGAGTGTTTGGCCATTAAATGGGCTACTCACTCTTTACGATACTACCTGCTGGGACACTCATTTGATCTTGTCACAGACCACCCCCCTCAAGTGGTTAAGCACAATGAAGGACAGCAATGCCCGGATAACTCGGTGGTATCTGGCGCCCTTCATGTACCACATGGTACACCGTCAAGGGGGAAAGACCACCAAAATGCGGATTATTTTTCCGGGAGGGGGGACAATGGGAAAGGTAGATTTAGCCAGTGTTCCTTCGGCTCCACTCTGAGCGGTGGGATATGTGACAGAAATACAATGAGTTCTGGTGATAAATCTTCCTCCCGACCTGTGAGGGCGCTAAAGAACGGGAGGAGAAGTATCTGGAAGGGCTGGCCTGACAGTTCGTTTCGGGACCGGGAAGTGGGTCAGCCTGGAAGGAAGCGAGACTCTGTTGTAAGACCGTATTGATTTGACAGGTAAACGAGGGCAGCTGCAAGTAATAAGGCAGCTGCAACCGTTACCTAGATATCATGCGGGATTACATATATAGAGGGCCAGGGTAACGCTGTTCTTTTTCTTCGTTTGGGTTAAGCGTTTGAGAGAGAAGGATCGAGAGAGGAGCTCTCATTGTTAAAAGAAAAGAATTACGTGTTGTGTTGTGTTGTGTTTGTCTGTGTAATTGTCTGTGTTTTTCACCACCAGACAGTTAAAGCACTACTCCAGAGCTGTCGCCAAGGGTCAGCACTATCCGAGCACCACTGCACCCCGCACTATCTGTGTTTGCACCATCACTACTGCACTCACCCCGGACTGGTGACCGCCTGTTTGTTTTTTGTTCAGGACTGTGCCTTGTTTATTGTTATCCCCGCGCGTTACACATTGTTGTGTATCGCCGGGATTTAGTGCTGCTCGGGTCACCAGACCTGGAAAAAGAATAAAGCACTGTTTTCACTGGAATACCGTTGTCTGCCTGTCACTCCTGCACCGCATCACCGCTACACCTGTTCCCCTTACTTACCACTTTGCCACACATACACACACCTTAATTAAACAGTGTAGCAACACATGGGAACATGTAACACACACACACACACACACACACACACACACACACACACACACACACACACAAAACAACTTGAAATCCCCTTTAAGCAGATAAATCAGGAATAGATTTACTTTTGAAATGTCCATATCTGTTGGTTCCTCTTCACGGTGTCTTCTTCTCAAATCTCTTATTCCTCAGCTTTCCTGAAACACAATTTCAAAACGTCAATTCTTAACCCTCCGATTCTGTTCAGAATGTAGGCACATCCGTTCTGTTTAGGGTCATATTGACCCAGTGCAATTTCAAACTAAAACTACATCCCCCCCCCATCATACATGCTTGAGCAGGAGGATGATAGGAAATGTAATTCTGAAGTTCTTCTGAAGGGTACATGTGAAGCCATCTTGGAAACAGAGCACTGTGTAGTGCAATTTAATAGTGTAAAAAAGCGGTCAGGATGTCAAAAAATTAAAAATAAAAACAATACCCACACCTTACTTAAACAGTTGTAGCAACACATGGGAACACGTAACACACAAAAACTACTTGAGATCCCCTTTAAATCGTAGTGCAGAGATTACAGTCAGAGTTTCTTTCTCTGTTATGCTGCTTCCCTTATCTGTTTTTCACGTTTGCATTCATTGCCAATTCTTTTGATTTTCTACATCACTGTATATATGCCTACAAATACATCCTGCATCGAGAAAGCAGCACGTTTGGAATCGGAATAAAGGATCTTATTATCAATTCAGTTCACGTGCAGTCATCGCTTTTGAGAAGTAGCATTTTCAGAATCCTATCATTATGTACAATGTGTTACAATATGTTAAAATACAGCACTTAATCCACAAAAACAACTAAGTATATACTGTGTAGATTTTACTTTTTTTTGTTTTATTTGTAGTGTTCTGTGGAACACGGGCAGATCGTTTAACCTGGAAAGAATGAAATACCGAACCTGAGAGTAGATATACTGTAAGCGTTTATCACATCAACAACAGAAACGTGTGTAGTGTAGTGTAGCGACAAAAGTAGAGCAAAATGGTTTAGAAAACTGTCCAAAATGTTTAATTGGGGGATAAAAATGAACATTTTGGAGAAAAAAAGCCATATTGACATGGACATTGACAAAATCTGGGCTGGTGATTTAAATCAACTCGATTGAAATCACCGATTTGATTTCCTTTTTAAAATATTTTTTTCTTTTACTATCTATACAGTTTTTCAATAAAAATGGAAAAGCAGGAAATCTCATCCCTATTTAAGTGATATCTAATCATCTAACCTGTGTTTAAAGGGGGACTATCCCCTTGAACTGCAAGCTTGTGACAGACTGATAAAGACTCATTCTGAGTGTAAAGGACAAGACCGTGCTGCTGATGCAATACCTAGCGCGGGGTCAGAGGGGATTTTCACTCTTCTGCACATTCAAATGTAGTCAACATGACAATATGTGATGCAGTAATGATGTGAATGATGTAATAGTGGCTGGGATCAAACTCTAGAAAGCCTTTTTAGAAGGCAAAAAATATTATAGCTCACATCTGGAGGATGCCACAATGATAAATAATCTGCTTCATGTACGTGTTCATTAATAATTAGTTTTGGTATGTACTAGTGGCAACGTACCACCATAGCAGCCATCGCAGTGCTAGGAGGCCCGGGAGCCACAAACACAAACACACAAACAAATAGCCTACATGCACTGTACTTGAGTCTTGATCTAGTGATTACAGGGTAGGAGATGTAGCACATGGGCCCCCGCATTATATCATCATTATACAATCAGTATGTTCATTCTGCTTAAAATATATGTATTTATTTAATCATTTTGTCAATTTACAGGTCCTACTTAATTGCGTTACAGATCAAAACTTATGAAAATACTGGACCTGTCTGCAAGAGTCCCTGAAGTACCGGTAGCACATGAGAAGTTTGAAACTGGAATTTGTATGTGTTCCAAAATGAAATAAAAAAAAAATGTAATGATTGGTGCTGCATCAAGTGATCGAGGTTAAAATCAGAAATGACTGGAAACGGCAAAACCAGTCAGGCAGCCGACAAAATTCCAAAACATCGCTTCACATTGAAGTGTTTAGTTAAAAAAATATTTGAACAAATGAAAATGGATCTGTAAAGCAGCTTGCAGAAAACACGGCCAAGGTAAGAAACCTTATCTAATGGGGGAGGGGGCTAATTATTATTATTATTATTATTATTATTATTATTATTATTATTATTTATTTATTTATTTATTTATTAGCAGACGCCCTTATCCAGGGTGACTTACAGTTGTTACAAGATATCACATTATTTGTTTTGCTATGAGGTCCGTGACATGCTATGTACACTACTGCTATGTACAGTAACTATTCACAAATTACTATTTGCAACACCCTAAGAACATTAGGTACCCCCTACCCCTAAAATGTTTCCATAATTGATATCAAATAAATCCCTTTTTATTCTTTTTTTTTTTTTTTCAATCAAAAAAATGGCCAACCCTGACCAGAATAAAGTGTCAGCTGGAAGGTTTGAAAGTGGAAAATGCTCACCAGTGGTCTCGTAGACTGGAACTCTGTAGCCCGCCAATGTAAAGTTGTAAACAAAACACTTCAAGTCTTTTCTTTCTCTCTCTCCGGATCCTGTATTACATTTACTTCTTAACATGCAGAGACAATGCAAATTATTAATCAGCAAAGAAGGTTCACTTCTTTATACTGCAACATAAACATCCCCCAACCTTCATTCTAGCCACTTTCACCCAATCATATTTCGACAACCCTTCTTTAAAATCCACCTTTAGACAAAAAACAATCCACTCATTAACACCCCCCGCAAACGTGTCCCACCCACGCTGCATGGCCCTGCATCCCCCCTCTCTCCCTCTCCTTCTTCTCTCTAACGAAGTGATACTTTAATTTCCTCTTTCTATTCGGCTAAACAGTATTTCCAAGAACTTGTTTTGGTACAATTTTGTAAAATCTGTTAATCTTTTTACATATTTGCAATATTAAAAAGATAAAAACTTGTTTTTTATATATTTGCAATATATTAGCTCTCAAGAGGATATATATATATATATATATATATATATATATATATATATATATATATATATATATATAAAAGAGAACTCACCCACTCGGGTTCGTTGCCCTTTAAGAACTTGACCCAGCAGACAGAAATTGGATTTTCAGCACGTTTTGCTTATTTTTAATAAACACAAACAAAATAAATACAAAGCAAAACAAACACCTAGCTCCTCTTGGAGCGTTAACTCAACTTTCAGGACCCTTCCTAACACGGGACAGCTAAGCTGTTTTCCCGTCTTCACAAAACTTAACCACACAGGTTTGCACTCTACCTTTTTATCTCGGGACTGCCAGGAAGCAGAGCACTCCCTTCTGCCTCCTTCTCCTTAGCAGCCCCGAGCAGACTGCCTGCTCTCCTTTTAAACCCCGCACCTGGGCCTAATTTCCAATAACGCCCAGGTGCGGATGATAATAAAACAATTAAACAATTAAACAAACAATAAGACAATAAACTAAACTAATTAACTGAAAAAACAGAACAATCAAACAAAAAGGTGTATTTCTTTCGCAGGGAGGTCTTAACCCCCTCCCTGCTGTCTCTCACAACCCGCTACGTTACAATATATATATATATACGGTGCCTACAGAAAGTCTACACCCCCTTGAACTTTTTCCACATTTTGTTGTGTCAGTGCCTCAGAGTTTCATGCATTTAAATGAGGATTTTTTTCCACTTATCTACTCACGTTACTCTACACTGTTAAGGGGAAAAAAGTTTTTATTGAGAAAAAGATTATATATTATAAATACAAAACTGAAAGATCATAATTGGATAAGTCTCCACTGCCCTGAGTTAATACTTCATGGAAGCACCTTTGGCAGCAATTACAGCTATGAGTCTGTTGGGATAGGTCTCTACCAACTTTGCACACTTAGATTTGGCAATATTTGACCATTCTTCTTTACAAAACTGTTCAAGCTCTGTCATGTTTCTTGGGGAGCGTTGATGGACAGCAATCTTCAAGTAATGCCACAAATTTTCGATTGGATTTAGGTCTGGTCTCTGACTGGGCCACTCGATGACATTTACCTTTTGGTTCCTTAGCCACTCCAGTGTAGCTCTGGCTGAGTGCTTTGGGTCGTTGTCATGCTGAAAGGTGAACTTCCGTCCCAGTTTCAGCTTTCTTGCAGAGGGCAGCAGGTTTTCCTCAAGGACTTCTCTGTACGTTGCTCCATTCATTTTCCCTTCTATCCTGACAAGTGCCCCAGTCCCTGCCGATGAGAAACATCCCCATAACATGATGCTGCCACCACCATGCTTCACAGTAGGGATGGTGTTCTTTGGGTGATGCGCTGTGTTGGGTTTGTGCCAAACATAACGCTTTGAATTTAGGCCAAAAAGTTCAATCTTAGTTTCGTCAGACCACAAAATTTTTGCCACATGGCTACAGAATCTCCTGTGCGTTTTTTGCATACTTCAAACAGGATTCAAGGTGGTCTTTCTTGAGTAAAATACAGGCCAGATGTGTGGAGTGCTTGGGATATTGTTGTCACATGCACACTTTGACCAGTCGTGGCCATAAAAGTCTGTAGCTCTTGCAATGTTGCCATTGACCTCTTGGTAGCCTCTCTGGTAGTCTCCTTCTTGCTTGGTCATCCAGTTTGGAGGGACGGCCTGATCTAGGCAAGGTCTTGGTGGTGTCATACACCTTCCACTTCTTAATCGTCTTGACCGTGCTCCAAGGGATATTCAAGGCCTTTGATATTTTTTTTTATACCCATCCCCTGATCTGTGTCTTTCAACAACTTTGTCCCGGAGTTCTTTTGAAAGCTCTTTGGTTCTCATGGTTGAGTCTTTGCTTTGAAATTCACTACCCAGCAGAGGGAACCTACAGGAACTGCTGAATTTATCCTGAAATGATGTGAATCACTACAATTTAACACATGTGGAGGCCACTTAACTTGGTGTGTGATTTTGAAGGCAATTGGTTACACCTGAGCTAATCTAGGATTGCTATTACAAGGGGGACACTTACCCAACCAAGCTATATCAGTTTTTATTTTTAATTAATTTTCTACAAATTTCTAGAATATTTTTTTCACTTGGAAGTTGTGGGGTAGGATGTGTAGATCAATGAAAAAAAAGTATTTTAATGCATTTTAATTCCAGGCTATAAGGCAACAAAAGTTGAACATTTTGAAAGGGGATGTAGACTTTCTATAGGCACTGTATATTGTAATTGTCTACGTGCCAATTGTAAAACACATGGGTTTACTGAAAAAACTAAAAAGAGAAGAAGCTAAAAGTAAGACCTGATGTGCCAGCGAAAAATAAATAGTGAAGTGAACAAATTGTTTTTATACAGAAAAAAATTAATCTATATGACAAGGTTGGTCAAATCCAGTATTCGATGGCCGAAGCGTTTTTGGTTTTCATTGCAACTTCAGGTCTTTAATTGCTTTAATTGATCTAATTATTTATGAATAGGTTTTTAAGAATAGACAAAGACAACACAAATAAAGACAACAACACGCCACCGTTTCATTACTGTTTATATGCCATACGTCATTGGAAAGAGGAGATTCTGAGGTTTAAAACGAGGTCTTACTTGTGTATTTACGGTAGATGCCCACATTAGGAGATAGTCTTGAATGCCAGTGTTTAGGAGTGTTGCTGCTGCACTGAAGACAGCCCTACCTCAGTGCAGTAAACAAACATTTTTACACAAAATAAGAGAAACAACGATATCGAAGCTACAAAGACCTGTTTTCTGATAAATTAGATAAAGATTTTTTTTGTATTTGGGGATAGTTAAAGAATTCTAGCCACAAATCTAACAATAATAAAAATATAACAGGCAAAATACCTGGGTCCCTAAAGGGGCTAATACAACCAAAGCGTTTACATGAGCATAAGAATTCGATATTTTTTGGAAAACTAATTCCGATATCAAAAGTCATGTAAACACAGTTTTGGAAAATGTATCGGAATCTTCCAAAAGTAAGTTTTCAGAAAACAGCACCTAGAAATTTCCGATTAAATTCAGAAAACTAACAAAATGTATATCATGTAAACACACTTTTCGGAAAACTTATTCCGATAGCGTACTGCACATGTGCAAACTTTGACCTTCATTCCTGCACGTGGTTTTAGAAAACAGAGGAAATAATAATACTCTGTAGTCAGTCTGCATGCATCCATTTGTCTAGTTAGGGATAAAGTAATACATTTGTTAAAGTCTGTATGTATTTGTTAATAGCCCATACTGAAGCAGCAAATGTTTTCCAGCTTTAAAATGATGTGATAATTTAAAATCATGTCTGCAAAAGAAACTGGTAATATAGAACTGGATGAGCTGTTGGAAAGGCTGATTGCACATTGTGAGGAATCTGAATAGAGGTATAGGATAGTAATCTTTGAATTTAAGACCTGACACTTTGATAAAGCACTATATTGGATTGGTCTCCGTTCTATCGCTGAAATGTCCGCTCTTCAAATCGTACTTTGACTACTACAGTACTTTGCATGCAAAAATATCCTGCATTTTCCGAAAACTTAAATCCATGTATACAGTTACATTTTAATTAGATCTTCTATCATTAATCATGTAAACACAGAAAAGTGACGTTTTAAGAAAATCCGTTTTCTGATTCTTTTTTTCCGAAAACATTAGTTTTCCGAAAACGCTTTGTCGTGTAAACATACTGAATGTCTACAACCGTGATTCTGTGATTCTGGAGAGCCCCCCTATCCTATCTAATACAGTGTGTCTCCACCCTGTCCTGGGGAGCCCCCATCCTATCTAATACAGTATCTCCACCCTGATTCTGTAGAGCCCCCCTATCCTATTTAATACAGTGTGTCTCCACCCTGTCCTGGGGAGCCCCCCATCCTATCTAATACAGTGACTCCACCCTGATTCTGGAGAGCCCCCCTATCCTATCTAATACAGTGTGTCTCCACCCTGTCCTGGAGAGCCCCCCATCCTATCTAATACAGTGTGTCTCCACCCTGTCCTGAGAGAGTGCCCCCTGGAGAGCCCCTATCCTATCTAATACAGTGTGTCTCCACCCTGTCCTGAGAGCCCCCCTATCCTATCTAATACAGTGTGTCTCCACCCTGTCCTGGAGAGCCCCCCTATCCTATCTAATACAGTGTGTCTCCACCCTGTCCTGGAGACCCCCCCCCCCCCCATCCTATCTAATACAGTGTGTCTCCACCCTGTCCTGGAGAGCCCCCTATCCTATCTAATACAGTGTGTCTCCACCCTGTCCTGGAGAGCCCCCTATCCTATCTAATACAGTGTGTCTCCACCCTGTCCTGGAGAGCCCCCTATCCTATCTAATACAGTGTGTCTCCACCCTGTCCTGGAGAGCCCCCCTATCCTATCGAATACAGTGTGTCTCCACCCTGTCCTGGAGAGCCCCCCTATCCTATCGAATACAGTGTGTCTCCACCCTGTCCTGGAGAGCCCCTATCCTATCTAATACAGTGTGTCTCCACCCTGTCCTGGAGAGCCCCCCTATCCTATCGAATACAGTGTGTCTCCACCCTGTCCTGTAGAGCCTCATTCAATTCTGCAGCAGCTTCTTCTTGTTGTTGTTTTGTAGTTATCTCTTAATCAGCAATTGCTAAATAAATACCTGCTGCTGAAACAACAACACAGGAATTCTGACCAATTAAGCCACAATCATTGAGTCAATTAAGAGGGGGTTAGAACAAAAACCAGGAGATCACCCCCCCCTCCGGCTCTCCAAGACCTGGGTTGAGAACTACTGTGCTAAAATACATGTTCTTTAAATATGATATTTTATGATAGTTTAAAAAGATATTTTAAAAGTTTAAGTTTTCGTTTCTGAAAACAAATGTTTAACCAAGAACTGCTTGTACTGTAAGTGCCAACCAGTGCACCCGGAAAAAAAGCACAAGAGTCTCCTGAAAAAACTAAAAAGGGAAGAAGCTAAAAGAAAGACCTGATGTGCCAGCGAAAAATAAATAGTGAAGTGAACCAATTGTTTTATACAGAAAAAAAAATCATCTTTATGACAAGGTTGGTCAAATCCAGTATTCGATGGCCGAAGCGTTTTTGGTTTTCATTACAACTTCAGGTCTTAATTTCTTTAATTGATCTAATTATTTATGAATAGACAACACAAATAAAGACAACAACACGCCACCATTTCATTACTGTTTAAAAAAAAATTCCATTCACAATTTATTAAACAAAACACAAAAAATATAAAATCACAATGGAATAAATGAGCTTTACAAGAGCAACTTGAGATTTGAAACAATGCAGAGGTGTGTGTGTGTGTCTATATAATTATATATATATATATATATATATATATAAATACGTATGTATGTATGTATATATATATAAATACGTATGTATGTATATGCGTGTAATTAGACTTTTAAATTGATGGGGATGTTGCACATGGGCCCCCGCATTATATCATCAGTATACAATCAATATGTTCATTCTGCTTAAAATATATGTATTTATTTAATCATTTTGTCAATTTACAGGCCCTACTTAATTGCGTTACAGATCAAAACTTATGAAAATACTGGACCTGTCTGCAAGAGTCCCTGAAGTACCGGTAGCACATGAGAAGTTTGAAACTGGAATTTGTATGTGTTCCAAAATGAAATAAAAAAAAAAATGTAATGATTGGTGCTGCATCAAGTGATCGAGGTTAAAATCAGAAATGACTGGAAACGGCAAAACCAGTCAGGCAGCCGACAAAATTCCAAAACATCGCTTCACATTGAAGTGTTTAGTTAAAAAAATATTTGAACAAATGAAAATGGATCTGTAAAGCAGCTTGCAGAAAACACGACCAAGGTAAGAAACCTTATCTAATGGGGGAGGGGGCTAATTATTATTATTATTATTATTATTATTATTATTATTTATTTATTTATTTATTTATTTATTTATTTATTTATTTTTTAGCAGACGCCCTTATCCAGGGTGACTTACAGTTGTTACAAGATATCACATTATTTGTTTTGCTATGAGGTCCGTGACATGCTATGTACACTACTGCTATGTACAGTAACTATTCACAAATTACTATTTGCAACACCCTAAGAACATTAGGTACCCCTACCCCTAAAATGTTTCCATAATTTATATCAAATAAATCCCTTTTTATTCTTTTTTTTTTTTTTTCAATCAAAAAAATGGCCAACCCTGACCAGAATAAAGTGTCAGCTGGAAGGTTTGAAAGTGGAAAATGCTCACCAGTGGTCTCGTAGACTGGAACTCTGTAGCCCGCCAATGTAAAGTTGTAAACAAAACACTTCAAGTCTTTTCTTTCTCTCTCTCCGGATCCTGTATTACATTTACTTCTTAACATGCAGAGACAATGCAAATTATTTATCAGCAAAGAAGGTTCACTTCTTTATACTGCAACATAAACATCCCCCAACCTTCATTCTAGCCACTTTCACCCAATCATATTTCGACAACCCTTCTTTAAAATCCACCTTTAGACAAAAAACAATCCACTCATTAACCCCCCCGCAAACGTGTCCCACCCACGCTGCATGGCCCTGCATCCCCCCTCCCTCCCTCTCCTTCTTCTCTCTAACGAAGTGATACTTTAATTTCCTCTTTCTATTCGGCTAAACAGTATTTCCAAGAACTTGTTTTGGTACAATTTTGTAAAATCTGTTAATCTTTTTACATATTTGCAATATATTAGCTCTCAAGAGGATATATATATATATATATATATATATATATATATATATATATATATATATATATATATATATATATATACGGTGCCTATAGAAAGTCTACATATCTTGAACTTTTTCACATTTTGTTGTGTCAGTGCCTCAGAGTTTCATGCATTTAAATGAGGATTTTTTTCCACTTATCTACACACGTTACTCTACACTGTTAAGGGGAAAAAAGTTTTTATTGAGAAAAAGATTATATATTATAAATACAAACCTGAAAGATCATAATTGGATAAGTCTCCACCGCCCTGAGTTAATACTTCATGGAAGCACCTTTGGCAGCAATTACAGCTGTGAGTCTGTTGGGATAGGTCTCTACCAACTTTGGTCAAATATTGCCAAATCTAGGTGTGCATTCTTCTTTACAAAACTGTTCAAGCTCTGTCATGTTTCTTGGGGAGCATTGATGGACAGCAATCTTCAAGTAATGCCACAAATTTTCGATTGGATTTAGGTCTGGTCTCTGACTGGGCCACTCGATGACATTTACCTTTTTGTCCCTTAGCCACTCCAGTGTAGCTCTGGCTGTGTGCTTTGGGTCATTGTCATGCAGAGGGCAGCAGGATTTCCTCAAGGACTTCACTGTACTTTGCTCCATTCATTTTCCCTTCTATCCTGACAAGTGCCCCAGTCCCTGCCGATGAGAAACATCCCCATAACATGATGTTGCCACCACCATGCTTCACAGTAGGGATGGTGTTCTTTGGGTGATGCGCTGTGTTGGGTTTGTGCCAAAAATAACGCTTTGAATTTAGGCCAAAAAGTTCAATCTTAGTTTCGTCAGACCACAAAATTTTTGCCACATGGCTACAGAATCTCCTGTGCGTTTTTTGCATACTTCAAACAGGATTCAAGGTGGTCTTTCTTGAGTAAAATACAGGCCAGATGTGTGGAGTGCTTGGGATATTGTTGTCACATGCACACTTTGACCAGTCGTGGCCATAAAAGTCTGTAGCTCTTGCAATGTTGCCATTGACCTCTTGGTAGCCTCTCTGACCAGTATGGTAGCCTCTCTGGTAGTCTCTGGTAGTCTCCTTCTTGCTTGGTCATCCAGTTTGGAGGGACGGCCTGATCTAGGCAGGGTCTTGGTGGTGTCATACACCTTCCACTTCTTAATCGTCTTGACCGTGCTCCAAGGGATATTCAAGGCCTTTGATATTTTTTTTTATACCCATCCCCTGATCTGTGTCTTTCAACAACTTTGTCCCGGAGTTCTTTTGAAAGCGCCTTGGTGCTCATGGTTGAGTCTTTGCTTTGAAATTCACTACCCAGCAGAGGAACCTACATGAACTGCTGAATTTATCCTGAAATGATGTGAATCACTACAATTTAACACATGTGGAGGCCACTTAACTTGGTGTGTGATTTTGAAGGCAATTGGTTACACCTGAGCTAATCTAGGATTGCTATTACAAGGGGGACACTTACCCAACCAAGCTATATCAGTTTTTATTTTTAATTAATTTTCTACAAATTTCTAGAATATTTTTTTCACTTGGAAGTTGTGGGGTAGGATGTGTAGATCAATGAAAAAAAAGTATTTTAATGCATTTTAATTCCAGGCTATAAGGCAACAAAAGTTGAACATTTTGAAAGGGGATGTAGGCTTTCTATAGGCACTGTATATTGTAATTGTCTACGTACCAATTGTAAAACACATGGGTTTACTGAAAAAAACTAAAAAGAGAAGAAGCTAAAAGTAAGACCTGATGTGCCAGCGAAAAATAAATAGTGAAGTGAACAAATTGTTTTATACAGAAAAAAAATTAATCTATATGACAAGGTTGGTCAAATCCAGTATTTGATGATCTAATTATTTTTTGGTTTTCATTACAACTTCAGGTCTTAATTGCTTTAATTGATCTAATTATTTATGAATAGGTTTTTAATAGTAGACAAGGACACCACAAATAAAGACAACAACACGCCACCGTTTCATTACTGTTTATATGCCATACGTCATTGGAAAGAGGAGATTCTGAGGTTTAAAACGAGGTCTTACTTGTGTATTTACGGTAGATGCCCACATTAGGAGATAGTCTTGAATGCCAGTGTTTAGGAGTGTTGCTGCTGCACTGAAGACAGCCCTACCTCAGTGCAGTAAACAAACATTTTTACACAAAATAAGAGAAACAACGATATCGAAGCTACAAAGACCTGTTTTCTGATAAATTAGATAAAGATTTTTTTTGTATTTGGGGATAGTTAAAGAATTCTAGCCACAAATCTAACAATAGTAAAAATATAACAGGCAAAATACCTGGGTCCCTAAGGGGCTAATACAACCAAAGCGTTTACATGAGCAAAAGAATTCCGATATTTTTTGGAAAACTAATTCCGATATCAAAAGTCATGTAAACACAGTTTTCGGAAAATGTATCGGAATCTTCCAAAAGTAAGTTTTCAGAAAACAGCACCTAGAAATTTCCGATTAAATTCAGAAAACTAACAAAATGTATATCATGTAAACACACTTTTCGGAAAACTTATTCCGATAGCGTACTGCACATGTGCAAACTTTGACCTTCATTCCTGCACGTGGTTTTAGAAAACAGAGGAAATAATAATACTCTGTAGTCAGTCTGCATGCATCCATTTGTCTAGTTAGGGATAAAGTAATACATTTGTTAAAGTCTGTATGTATTTGTTAATAGCCCATACTGAAGCAGCAAATGTTTTCCAGCTTTAAAATGACGTGATAATTTAAAATCATGTCTGCAAAAGAAACTAGTAATATAGAACTGGATGAGCTGTTGGAAAGGCTGATTGCACATTGTGAGGAATCTGAATAGAGGTATAGGATAGTAATCTTTGAATTTAAGACCTGACACTTTGATAAAGCACTATATTGGATTGGTCTCAGTTCTATCGCTGAAATGTCCGCTCTTCAAATAGTACTTTGGCTACTACAGTACGTTGCATGCAAAAATATCCTGCATTTTCCGAAAACTTCAATCCATGTATACAGTTACATTTTAATTAGATCTTCTATCATTAATCATGTAAACACAGAAAAGTGACGTTTAAGAAATCCGTTTTCTGATTCTTTTTTTCCAAAAACATTAGTTTTCCGAAAACGCTTTGTCGTGTAAACATACTGAATGTCTACAACCCTGATTCTGTGATTCTGGAGAGCCCCCCTATCCTATCTAATACAGTGTGTCTCCACCCTGTCCTGGAGAGCCCCCCTATCCTATCTAATACAGTGTGTCTCTACCCTGTCCTGGGGAGCCCCCCCCCCCATCCTATCTAATACAGTATCTCCACCCTGATTCTGTAGACGCCCCCCATCCTATCTAATACAGTGTGTCTCCACCCTGTCCTGGAGAGCCCCCCTATCCTATCTAATACAGTGTGTCTCCACCCTGTCCTGGGGAGCCCCCCCCATCCTATCTAATACAGTATCTCCACCCTGATTCTGTAGAGCCCCCCCATCCTATATAATACAGTGTGTCTCCACCCTGTCCTGGAGAGCCCCCCTATCCTATCTAATACAGTGTCTCCACCCTGATTCTGGAGAGCCCCCCTATCCTATCTAATACAGTGTGTCTCCACCCTGTCCTGGAGAGCCCCCCTATCCTATCTAATACAGTGTGTCTCCACCCTGTCCTGGAGAGCCCCCCTATCCTATCTAATACAGTGTGTCTCCACCCTGTCCTGGAGAGCCCCCTATCCTATCTAATACAGTGTGTCTCCACCCTGTCCTGGAGAGCCTCATTCAATTCTGCAGCAGCTGCTTCTTCTTGTTGTTTTTTTGTAGTTATCTCTTAATCAGCAATTGCTAAATAAATACCTGCTGCTGAAACAACAACACGGGAATTCTGACCAATTAAGCCACAATCATTGAGTCAATTAAGGGGGGGTTAGAACAAAAACCAGGAGATCACCCCCCCCTCCGGCTCTCCAAGACCTGGGTTGAGAACTACTGTGCTAAAATACATGTTCTTTAAATATGATATTTTATGATAGTTTAAAAAGATATTTTAAAAGTTTAAGTTTTCGTTTCTGAAAACAAATGTTTAACCAAGAACTGCTTGTACTGTAAGTGCCAACCAGTGCACCGGAAAAAAAGCACAAGAGTCTCCTGAAAAACTAAAAAGGGAAGAAGCTAAAAGAAAGACCTGATGTTTTTTTTGTAAAAAATAAATAGTGAAGTGAACCAATTGTTTCATACAGAAAAAAAAATCATCTTTATGACAAGGTTGGTCAAATCCAGTATTCGATGGCCGAAGCGTTTTTGGTTTTCATTACAACTTCAGGTCTTAATTGCTTTAATTGATCTAATTATTTATGAATAGGTTTTTAAGAGCAGACAAGGACACCACAAATAAAGACAACAACACGCCACCGTTTTATTACTGTTTAAAAAAAAATCCATTCTGCAATTTATTAAACAAAACACAAAAAAATATAAAATCACAATGGAATAAAATGAGCTTTACAAGAGTAACTTGAGATTTGAAACAATGCAGAGGTGTGTGTGTGTCTATATAATTAATATATATATATATATATATATATATATATATATATATATATATATATATATATACACTACCGGTCAAAAGTTTTAGAACACCCCATTTTTCCAGTTTTATTGAAATTTAAGCAGTTCAAGTCCAGTGAATAACCTGAAATGGTACAAAGGTAAGCGGTAAACTGCCAGAGGTTAAAAAAAAAAAAGCTTAGGTTACCAAAAACTGAAAAATAATGTACATTTCAGAGTTATACAAAAGGCCTTTTCAGTGAACAAGTAATGGGTTAACAACTTACAGCTGTTCTGCAGCAATGGAAGTAAATTAAGCCTTGAAAGTTGATGATAACAATTCCTACAGGTGTCCCAACTTTTGTTGATTACTTACAAACCCTCTGTCTGTATAAAAGCAGTGTTGGAACAGACTGTGTTACTACACCCTCTTAAGCATTATTTGGACAGTATTGTACTGCAGGAAGTAGTATATTGCTCTCATAATGGCGAGAAAAAGGCAATTAACAAAGGAAGACAGACAGACCATTATAACCCTTTAAAGTGTAGGTCTTTCCTTTAGAGAAATTATTATTATTATTATTATTATTATTATTATTATTATTATTATTATTATTATTATTATTTATTTCTTAGCAGATGCCCTTATCCAAGGCGACTTACAATCGTAAGCAAAAAAGAAATTGCAAAGAAAGCCAAGGTGTCAGTGAGTACAGTTTCCTACACCATCAAAAGGCACTTGGAAACTGGAGGAAACTCTGACATGAAGAGGTCTGGCAGACCCAAAGCCACAACAGAATCAGAAGACAAGTTTCTGAGAGTCAACAGCTTGCGTGATAGGCGGCTCACAGGACAACAGCTTCAAGCACAGCTTAACACTGGTCGAAGTAAGCAAGTCTCAGTTTCAACTTTGAAGAGAAGACTTCGAGCTGCAGGTTTGACAGGTCGAGTGGCAGTAAGAAAGCCATTGCTAAGATGGCAAAATAAGAAAAAGAGGCTTGCCTGGGCCATGAAGCACCGCCAGTGGACTACTGAAGACTGGAAGAAGGTCTTATGGACCGATTAATCAAAATTTGAAATCTTCGGTTCATCACACAGGGTTTTTGTACGCCGTCGAGTAGGCGAAAGGATGGTTCCTCGGTGTGTGACACCAACTGTCAAACATGGAGGAGGAAGCGTGATGGTCTGGGGCTCTTTTACTAGATCCAGAGTCGACGACTTGCACAGAGTGAGTGGCACCCTGAACCAAAACTGCTACCACAGCATTTTGCAGCGCCATTCAATACCCTCTGGTATACGCCTAGTTGGTCAGGGGTTCATCCTACAGCAAGATAATGACCCAAAACATACCTCCAGGCTATGTCAGAACTACCTTAGAAGAAAAGAACAAGACGGTAGGCTTCAGATCATGGAATGGCCAGACTTAAAGCCCATCGAGCTGGTTTGGGATGAACTGGACAGAAGGGTGAAAGCAAAGCAACCTACAAGTGCAACACATTTATGGGAACTTCTGCAACAGTGTTGGGAAGAACTTTCCGAACAATATATGATTTCCATTGTAGAAAGAATGCCACGAGTGTGTTCGGCTGTTATATCTGCAAAAGGTGGCTACTTTGATGAGTCAAAAATTTAGATTAAATTTTGTTAAACAAAACGATTCCATGATTTCTTTTTTATCTCCAATTGTTTATTTGTTCTATGCTTTAATTTCAGAGTACATTGAGACATTAAACTGCATAAATCTCAATAAAAACTGGAAAAATTGAGGTGTTCTAAAACTTTTGACCGGTAGTGTATATATATAAATACGTATGTATGTATGTATATGCGTGTAATTAGACTTTTAAATTGATGGGGATGTTGCACATGGGCCCCCGCATTATATCATCATTATACAATCAATATGTTCATTCTGCTTAAAATATATGTATTTATTTAATCATTTTGTCAATTTACAGGCCCTACTTAATTGCGTTACAGATCAAAACTTATGAAAATACTGGACCTGTCTGCAAGAGTCCCTGAAGTACCGGTAGCATATGAGAAGTTTGAAACTGGAATTTGTATGTGTTCCAAAATGAAATAAAAAAAAAAAATGTAATGATTGGTGCTGCATCAAGTGATCGAGGTTAAAATCAGAAATGACTGGAAACGGCAAAACCAGTCAGGCAGCCGACAAAATTCCAAAACATCGCTTCACATTGAAGTGTTTAGTTAAAAAAATATTTGAACAAATGAAAATGGATCTGTAAAGCAGCTTGCAGAAAACACGACCAAGGTAGGAAACCTTATCTAATGGGGGAGGGGGCTTATTATTATTATTATTATTATTATTATTATTATTATTATTATTATTATTATTATTATTATTTATTTATTTATTTATTTATTTTTTAGCAGACGCCCTTATCCAGGGCGACTTACAGTTGTTACAAGATATCACATTATTTGTTTTGCTATGAGGTCCGTGACGTGCTATGTACACCACTGCTATGTACAGTAACTATTCACAAATTACTATTTGCAACACCCTAAGAACATTAGGTACCCCCTACCCTAAAATGTTTCCATAATTTATATCAAATAAATCCCTTTTTATTCTTTTTTTTTTTTTTTTCAATCAAAAAAATGGCCAACCCTGACCAGAATAAAGTGTCAGCTGGAAGGTTTGAAAGTGGAAAATGCTCACCAGTGGTCTCGTAGACTGGAACTCTGTAGCCCGCCAATGTAAAGTTGTAAACAAAACACTTCAAGTCTTTTCTTTCTCTCTCTCCGGATCCTGTATTACATTTACTTCTTAACATGCAGAGACAATGCAAATTATTAATCAGCAAAGAAGGTTCACTTCTTTATACTGCAACATAAACATCCCCCAACCTTCATTCTAGCCACTTTCACCCAATCATATTTCGACAACCCTTCTTTAAAATCCACCTTTAGACAAAAAACAATCCACTCATTAACACCCCCCACAAACGTGTCCCACCCACGCTGCATGGCCCTGCATCCCCCCTCCCTCCTCCCCCTCCCCCCCTCTCCTTCTTCTCTCTAACGAAGTGATACTTTAATTTCCTCTTTCTATTCGGCTAAACAGTATTTCCAAGAACTTGTTTTGGTACAATTTTGTAAAATCTGTTAATCTTTTTACATATTTGCAATATTAAAAAGATAAAAACTTGTTTTTATATATTTGCAATATATTAGCTCTCAAGAGGATATATATATATATATATATATATATATATATATATATATATATATATATATATATACGGTGCCTATAGAAAGTCTACACCCCCTTGAACTTTTTTCACATTTTGTTGTGTCAGTGCCTCAGAGTTTCATGCATTTAAATGAGGATTTTTTTCCACTTATCTACACATGTTACTCTACACTGTTAAGGGGAAAAAAGTTTTTATTGAGAAAAAGATTATATATTATAAATACAAAACTGAAAGATCATAATTGGATAAGTCTCCACCGCCCTGAGTTAATACTTCATGGAAGCACCTTTGGCAGCAATTACAGCTGTGAGTCTGTTGGGATAGGTCTCTACCAACTTTGCACACCTAGATTTGGCAATATTTGACCATTCTTCTTTACAAAACTGTTCAAGCTCTGTCATGTTTCTTGGGGAGCGTTGATGGACAGCAATCTTCAAGTAATGCCACAAATTTTCGATTGGATTTAGGTCTGGTCTCTGACTGGGCCACTCGATGACATTTACCTTTTTGTTCCTTAGCCACTCCAGTGTAGCTTTGGCTGTGTGCTTTGGGTCGTTGTCATGCTGAAAGGTGAACTTCCGTCCCAGTTTCAGCTTTCTTGCAGAGGGCAGCAGGTTTTCCTCAAGGACTTCTCTGTACTTTGCTCCATTCATTTTCCCTTCTATCCTGACAAGTGCCCCAGTCCCTGCCGATGAGAAACATCCCCATAACATGATGCTGCCACCACCATGCTTCACAGTAGGGATGGTGTTCTTTGGGTGATGCGCTGTGTTGAGTTTGTGCCAAACATAACGCTTTGAATTTAGGCCAAAAAGTTCAATCTTAGTTTCGTCAGACCACAAAATTTTTGCCACATGGCTACAGAATCTCCTGTGCGTTTTTTGCATACTTCAAACAGGATTCAAGGTGGTCTTTCTTGAGTAAAATACAGGCCAGATGTGTGGAGTGCTTGGGATATTGTTGTCACATGCACACTTTGACCAGTCGTGGCCATAAAAGTCTGTAGCTCTTGCAATGTTGCCATTGACCTCTTGGTAGCCTCTCTGACCAGTATGGTAGCCTCTCTGGTAGTCTCTGGTAGTCTCCTTCTTGCTTGGTCATCCAGTTTGGAGGGACGGCCTGATCTAGGCAGGGTCTTGGTGGTGTCATACACCTTCCACTTCTTAATCGTCTTGACCGTGCTCCAAGGGATATTCAAGGCCTTTGATTTTTTTTTTTTTTTTTATACCCATCCCCTGATCTGTGTCTTTCAACAACTTTGTCCCGGAGTTCTTTTGAAAGCGCCTTGGTGCTCATGGTTGAGTCTTTGCTTTGAAATTCACTACCCAGCAGAGGGAACCTACAGGAACAGCTGAATTTATCCTGAAATGATGTGAATCACTACAATTTAACACATGTGGAGGCCACTTAACTTGGTGTGTGATTTTGAAGGCAATTGGTTACACCTGAGCTAATCTAGGATTGCTATTACAAGGGGGACACTTACCCAACCAAGCTATATCAGTTTTTATTTTTAATTAATTTTCTACAAATTTCTAGAATATTTTTTCACTTGGAAGTTGTGGGGTAGGATGTGTAGATCAATGAAAAAAAAGTATTTTAATGCATTTTAATTCCAGGCTATAAGGCAACAAAAGTTGAACATTTTGAAAGGGGATGTAGACTTTCTATAGGCACTGTATATTGTAATTGTCTACGTACCAATTGTAAAACACATGGGTTTACTGAAAAAAACTAAAAAGAGAAGAAGCTAAAAGTAAGACCTGATGTGCCAGCGAAAAATAAATAGTGAAGTGAACAAATTGTTTTTATACAGAAAAAAATTAATCTATATGACAAGGTTGGTCAAATCCAGTATTCGATGGCCGAAGCGTTTTTGGTTTTCATTACAACTTCAGGTCTTAATTGCTTTAATTGATCTAATTATTTATGAATAGGTTTTTAAGAATAGACAAAGACACCACAAATAAAGACAACAACACGCCACCGTTTCATTACTGTTTATATGCCATACGTCATTGGAAAGAGGAGATTCTGAGGTTTAAAACGAGGTCTTACTTGTGTATTTACGGTAGATGCCCACATTAGGAGATAGTCTTGAATGCCAGTGTTTAGGAGTGTTGCTGCTGCACTGAAGACAGCCCTACCTCAGTGCAGTAAACAAACATTTTTACACAAAATAAGAGAAACAACGATATCGAAGCTACAAAGACCTGTTTTCTGATAAATTAGATAAAGATTTTTTTTGTATTTGGGGATAGTTAAAGAATTCTAGCAACAAATCTAACAATAGTAAAAATATAACAGGCAAAATACCTGGGTCCCTAAGGGGCTAATACAACCAAAGCGTTTACATGAGCATAAGAATTCCGATATTTTTCGGAAAACTAATTCCGATACCAAAAGTCATGTAAACACAGTTTTCGGAAAATGTATTGGAATCTTCCAAAAGTAAGTTTCAGAAAACAGCACCTAGAAATTTCGATTAAATTCAGAAAACTAACAAAATGTATATCATGTAAACACACTTTTCGGAAAACTTATTCCGATAGCGTACTGCACATGTGCAAACTTTGACCTTCATTCCTGCACGTGGTTTTAGAAAACAGAGGAAATAATAATAATCTGTAGTCAGTCTGCATGCATCCATTTGTCTAGTTAGGGATAAAGTAATACATTTGTTAAAGTCTGTATGTATTTGTTAATAGCCCATACTGAAGCAGCAAATGTTTTCCAGCTTTAAAATGACGTGATAACTTAAAATCATGTCTGCAAAAGAAACTAGTAATATAGAACAGGATGAGCTTGGAAAGGCTGATTGCACATTGTGAGGAATCTGAATAGAGGTATAGGATAGTAATCTTTGAATTTAAGACCTGACACTTTGATAAAGCACTATATTGGATTGGTCTCCGTTCTATCGCTGAAATGTCCGCTCTTCAAATAGTACTTTGGCTACTACAGTACTTTGCATGCAAAAATATCCTGCATTTTCCGAAAACTTAAATCCATGTATACAGTTACATTTTAATTAGATCTTCTATCATTAATCATGTAAACACAGAAAAGTGACGTTTAAGAAAATCCGTTTCTGATTTTTTTTTTTCCGAAAACATTAGTTTTTCGAAAACGCTTTGTCGTGTAAACATACTGAATGTCTACAACCCTGATTCTGTGATTCTGGAGAGCCCCCCTATCCTATCTAATACAGTGTGTCTCCACCCTGTCCTGGGGAGCCCCCCCATCCTATCTAATACAGTATCTCCACCCTGATTCTGTAGAGCCCCCCCATCCTATATAATACAGTGTGTCTCCACCCTGTCCTGGAGAGCCCCCCTATCCTATCGAATACAGTGTGTCTCCACCCTGTCCTGGAGAGTCTCCCCCTATCCTATCTAATACAGTGTGTCTCCACCCTGTCCTGAGAGCCCCCTATCCTATCGAATACAGTGTGTCTCCACCCTGTCCTGGAGAGCCCCCTA
Organism: Huso huso; assembly: GCA_036884735.1. Classification (NCBI taxonomy): domain Eukaryota; kingdom Metazoa; phylum Chordata; class Actinopteri; order Acipenseriformes; family Acipenseridae; genus Huso; species Huso huso. Next base: position 530,560 of record CM072694.1, on the reverse strand, counting down.
TCCTATCTAATACAAGTGTCTCCACCCTGTCCTGGAGAGATATCCTATCTAAACAGTGTGTCTCCACCCTGTCTGCCCCCTATCCCTATCAAACAGAATCCTATCCTGTCCTGGAGAGCCCCCTATCCTATCTAATACAGTGTGTCTCCACCCTGTCTGGAGAGCCCCTATCCTATCCTATCTAATACAGTGTGTCTCCACCCTGTCCTGGAGCACCCTATCCTATCTAATACAGTGTGTCTCCACCCTGTCCTGGAGAGCCCCCTATCCTATCTAATACAGTGTGTCTCCACCCTGTCCTGGAGAGCCCCCTATCCTATCTAATACAGTGTGTCTCCACCCTGTCCTGGGAGCCCCCATCCTATCTAATACAGTATCTCCACCCTGATTCTGTAGAGCCCCCATCCTATATAATACAGTGTGTCTCCACCCTGTCCTGGAGAGCCCCCCTATCCTATCGAATACAGTGTGTCTCCACCCTGTCCTGGAGAGCCCCCCTATCCTATCTAATACAGTGTGTCTCCACCCTGTCCTGGAGAGCCCCCTATCCATCTAATACAGTGTGTCTCCACCCCTGTCCTGGAGAGCCCCCTATCCTATCTAAAACAGTGTGTCTCCACCCTGTCCTGAGAGCCCCCCTATCCTCACAGTGTGTCTCCCCCCTGTCCTGGAGAGAAATCCTATCTAATACAGTGTGTCTCCACCCTGTCCTGGAGAGCCCCCCCTATCCTATCTAATACAGTGTGTCTCCACCCTGTCCTGGAGAGCCCCCCTATCCTATCTAATACAGTGTCTCCACCCTGTCCTGAGAGCCCCCTATCCTATAATACAGTGTGTCTCCACCCTGTCCTGGAGAGCCCCCTATCCTATCTAATACAGTGTGTCTCCACCCTGTCCTGGAGAGCCCCCTATCCTATCTAATACAGTGTGTCTCCACCGTGTCCTGGAGATCCCCCTATCCTATCTAATACAGTGTGTCTCCACCCTGTCCTGGAGAGCCCCCCCTATCCTATCTAATACAGTGTGTCTCCACCCTGTCCTGGAGAGCCCCCCTATCCTATCTAATACAGTGTGTCTCCACCCTGTCCTGGAGAGCCCCCTATCCTATCTAATACAGTGTGTCTCCACCCTGTCCTGGAGAGCCCCCCTATCCTATCTAATACAGTGTGTCTCCACCCTGTCCTGGAGAGCCCCCCCTATCCTATCTAATACAGTGTGTCTCCACCCTGTCCTGGAGAGCCCCCTATCCTATCTAATACAGTGTGTCTCCACCTGTCCTGGAGAGCCCCCCTATCCTATCTAATACCGTGTGTCTCCACCCCTGTCCTGGAGAGCCCCCCTATCCTATCTAATACAGTGTGTCTCCACCCTGTCCTGGAGAGCCCCCCTATCCTATCTAATACAGTGTGTCTCCACCCTGTCCTGGAGAGCCTCATTCAATTCTGCAGCAGCTTCTTCTTGTTGTTGTTTTGTAGTTATCTCTTAATCAGCAATTGCTAAATAAATACCTGCTGCTGAAACAACAACACGGGAATTCTGACCAATTAAGCCACAATCATTGAGTTAATTAAGGGGGTTAGAACAAAAACCAGGAGATACCCCCCCCCCCCCCCCTCCGGCTCGCCAAGACCTGGGTTGAGAACTGCTGTGCTAAAATACATGTTCTTTAAATATGATATTTTATGATAGTTTAAAAAGATATTTTAAAAGTTTAAGTTTTCGTTTCTGAAAACAAATGTTTAACCAAGAACTGCTTGTACTGAAAGTGCCAACCAGTGCACCCGAAAAAAACACAAGAGTCTCCTGAAAAAAACTAAAAGGGAAGAAGCTAAAAGAAAGACCTGATGTGCCAGCGAAAAATAAATAGTGAAGTGAACCAATTGTTTTATACAGGAAAAAAAAATCATCTTTATGACAAGGTTGGTCAAATCCAGTATTCGATGGCCGAAGCGTTTTTGGTTTTCATTACAACTTCAGGTCTTAATTGCTTTAATTGATCTAATTATTTATGAATAGACAACACAAATAAAGACAACAACACGCCACCGTTTCATTACTGTTTAAAAAAAAAATCCATTCGCAATTTATTAAACAAAACACAAAAAATATAAAATCACAATGGAATAAATTAGCTTTACAAGAGCAACTTGAGATTTGAAACAATGCAGAGGTGTGTGTGTGTGTGTGTGTGTGTCTATATAATATATATATATATATATATATATATAAATACGTATGTATGTATGTATGTATACATAAATACGTATGTATGTATGTATGTATATATATATAAATACGTATGTATGTATATGCGTGTAATTAGACTTTTAAATTGATGGGGATGTTGCACATGGGCCCCCGCATTATATCATCATTATACAATCAATATGTTCATTCTGCTTAAAATATATGTATTTATTTAATCATTTTGTCAATTTACAGGCCCTACTTAATTGCGTTACAGATCAAAACTTATGAAAATACTGGACCTGTCTGCAAGAGTCCCTGAAGTACCGGTAGCATATGAGAAGTTTGAAACTGGAATTTGTATGTGTTCCAAAATGAAATAAAAAAAAAATGTAATGATTGGTGCTGCATCAAGTGATCGAGGTTAAAATCAGAAATGACTGGAAACGGCAAAACCAGTCAGGCAGCCGACAAAATTCCAAAACATCGCTTCACATTGAAGTGTTTAGTTAAAAAAATATTTGAACAAATGAAAATGGATCTGTAAAGCAGCTTGCAGAAAACACGACCAAGGTAAGAAACCTTATCTAATGGGGGAGGGGGCTAATTATTATTATTATTATTATTATTATTATTATTATTATTTATTTATTTATTTATTTATTTATTTTTTTATTTTTTAGCAGACGCCCTTATCCAGGGTGACTTACAGTTGTTACAAGATATCACATTATTTGTTTTGCTATGAGGTCCGTGACATGCTATGTACACCACTATGTACAGTAACTATTCACAAATTACTATTTGCAACACCCTAAGAACATTAGGTACCCCTACCCCTAAAATGTTTCCATAATTTATATCAAATAAATCCCTTTTTATTCTTTTTTTTTTTTTCAATCAAAAAAATAGCCAACCCTGACCAGAATAAAGTGTCAGCTGGAAGGTTTGAAAGTGGAAAATGCTCACCAGTGGTCTCGTAGACTGGAACTCTGTAGCCCGCCAATGTAAAGTTGTAAACAAAACACTTCAAGTCTTTTCTTTCTCTCTCTCCGGATCCTGTATTACATTTACTTCTTAACATGCAGAGACAATGCAAATTATTAATCAGCAAAGAAGGTTCACTTCTTTATACTGCAACTCCAAGAACTTGTTTTGGTTCTATTTTGTAAAATCTGTTAATCTTTTTACATATTTGCAATATTAAAAAGATAAAAACTTGTTTTTATATATTTGCAATATATTAGCTCTCAAGAGGAGATATATATATATATATACACACACATACAGTGCCTTGCAAAAGTATTCAGACCCCTGACCAATTCTCTCATATTACTGAATTACAAATGGTACATTGAAATTTCATTCTGTTTGATATTTTATTTTAAAACACTGAAACTCAAAATCAATTATTGTAAGGTGACATTGGTTTTATGTTGGGAAATATTTTTAAGAAAAATAAAAAAACTGAAATATCTTGCTTGCATAAGTATTCAACTCCCACACATTAATATTTGGTAGAGCCACCTTTCGCTGCAATAACAGCTTTAAGTCTTTTGTGGTAAGTATGTAACAGCTTTGCACACAGTGTCGGAGTGATTTTGGCCCATTCTTCTTGGCAGATTTGCTCCAGGTTGTTCAGGTTGGTTGGACAACACTTGTGGACCGCAATTTTCAAATAGTGCCACAGATTCTCAATGGGATTGAGATCAGGACTTTGACTGGGCCACTGTAGGACATTCACCTATTTGTTCTTGAGCCACTCCAATGTTGCTTTGGCCTTGTGCTTTGGATCATTGTCCTGCTGAAAGTTGAATTTCCTCCCAAGCTTCAGTTTTTTAGCGGACTGAAGCAGGTTCTCTCACAGTATTTCCCTGTATTTTGCTCCATCCATTTTTCCTTCAATTTTAATAAGATGCCCAGTCCCTGCTGATGAGAAGCATCCCCACAGCATGATGCTGCCACCACCATACTTCACTGTAGGGATGGTGTGTCTTGAGGCATGGGCAGTGTTAGGTTTGCACCACACATAGCGCTTTGAGTTTTAGCCAAAAAGCTCTATCTTGGTCTCATCTGACCACAAAACCTTTTCCCACATCGCAGCTGGGTCACTCTCATGCTTTCTGGCAAACTCCAGACGTGCTTTCAGATGGTACTTTTTGAGTAATGGCTTTTTTTTCTTGCCACCCTCCCATACAGGCCAGTGTTATGCAGAGCTCTTGATATGGTTGACTGGTGCACCATTACTCCACTCCCAGCCACTGAACTCTGTAGCTCCTTCAAAGTGATTGTTGGCCTCTCTGTGGCTTCTCTCACAAGTCTCCTTCTTGTTTGAGCGCTGAGTTTTGAGGGACGGTCTTTTCTTGGCAGTGCCTGGGTGGTGTGATGCAGCTTCCACTTCCTGATTATTGATCCAACTGTGCTCACTGGGATATCCAAACACTTGGATATTATTTTGTACCCTTTCTCTAATCTATGCATTTGTATTACTTTATCTCTATCTTCTGTAGAATGCTCTTTGGTCTTCATTTTCCTTCAGATTCACAGCCTGACCAATGATCCTTCAACAGTGGGGTTTTTATCCAGAAAATGTGACAGCAACTTTAATGGTTCACAGGTGGAGGCCAATGGTAAGGTAATTGTGTCCTCGTTGGGGCAATTTCTTTCATCAGTATAAACTGGGAGCTTCCACAGTACAGGAGTTGAATACTTATGCAAGCAAGATATTTCAGTTTTTTTATTTTTCTTAAATATTTCCCAACATAAAACCAATGTCACCTTACAATAATTGATTTTGAGTTTCAGTGTTTTAAAATAAAATATAAAAAGGAACGATATTTCAATGTACCATTTGTAATTCAGTAATATGAGAGAATTGGTATATGTATATATATATATATATATATATATATATATATATATATATATATATATATACACACACACACACAGAGCACATTCCGTTAACGTTATCTTTTAATACTAGACAGTATCTCTCCATCCTCTACATTGAATAACCTCTCCCTCCACCTATATTAAACACAATCGCTCCCTCCCTCTATATTAAACAGAATCCATCATCCCTCCCTCTACACTGCAGGCTGTGCAGCATCTGACTCCCGTTACTGCGTGACCTGGTGTCGTCTTTTCCGGCTGAGTTCACGCAGATTGCCAGCTTGTTCCAAATGCAGACCCGCGTCTTTAGACGTAAGACGTGCGCAGACTCTCCAACGTCTGCGTGACGTAAACTCACCCGCTGTACGCAGTACACGGAAGTGCTGTATTTCGCTTCGGTGTTTCTTCAACTGCGCCATTTCTGGTAAAAACCCAATAAAGCCAGTTGGACTTTGAAAGACTCCGATAAAAAGTAAGTTATTCGAGCTAAATAAAAATATTTATTTACGTTTCGTGTTTTTGACGGTTAAGTTTGTGTTTCTGTAGGCGATGTCGACAGGAAGCGCAGTCGGACTGTCGATTAGAAACGGATTATATGTTGTTATTGTGAAGCACTTCGCGAATGGTTGGGAGCATGCGCAGTTGAAAATGAATTAAAATGAGAAAATGTAAATCAAGGTATGGCTTTATTAACACAATTTCAGGGTGTCCTAGTGCTGTGCAAAGGAAGTGTCTAGGTGTCCATCTGGAGAAGCCGGAAAAGTAGTGCGTACGTCTTTGTGAATTTTAAAAAAAATGCGTTTTGGGAACTTACTTTGGGTTATGGAACTAGAATTTTATAATCGACATTAACATTACTATCTTTAAAATAGTTATATATGGGCTATTCACGTTTCGGTGTAAAAGCCGTAATCATTACAGCATCCAGAAACTGTCTAACGGAAAGGGCCCGGTTTAGGCAGTGAATGTCACGACATTGCAAGAGGTATGACACAGGCCCGGTTTTTGGGATGGAACCGCATAACAGTCTCGCGTTTTGATTGGTCCATGTCTGTCACATGAATCTCGTCACACGAGTGGAAACGCTTGCAGGCATTTTAACATTGTAAGCAGAGAGAGAGAGTGATCTGCTTTCCACAACCTTACCATTAAAATATAATGTGGTATTACGCTGTACTGATATAACAAACTATGGGTGATTACTTTATATGAATTATCATGTCATGCACGAATGTAAGAATTGGCTTTCTGTTGTGGTGTACTTTTTTCTTTCAAGTAGCATATATCTATAATCGTTTTTGCAATATATTTTAATATAAAATGTATACACTATTGCAGTTTTGTTAGAGGATACATTAGTTTATCTCTAATGTAATCACAGTTTTACATATAGACTGCCCCTTTTTTCATTTACGTCCCAAATTCTGGGCCGCCTTGGTTTTTAGATAACGTCCCAAATTCTGGGCCGCCTTGGTTTTTAGATAACGTCCCAAATTCTGGGCCGCCTTGGTTTTTAGATAACGTCCCAAATTCTGGGCCGCTTTGCATTTTCGAATTCAGCCCAGTTTTGGCGACTCAACGGACAGCCGAGCTTCTAAGTCATCCATGCATAGTTTACCGTAAACTGGATCGTGAATTCATTTGAGAGTAACCCTTAGTACATGAATCAAAGTTAATGTATTTTTTACTCTCCCCAGAAAACATTTAGGAACATGCTATACCAAAAAAAAATAAAGGACATCTCATTTGCTTATGTAATGTCCATCAATATATATTGAGGCGTAGGGGTTTATTGTATTAGTTAACATTTCCCTTATCTATTCCTGATAGTTTATACTGTAGGTCAGGGGTTTTCAACCTTTTTTTGAAACTGTACACCTTGTATCTGGAGGTTTCAGCTCGAGTACCCCTTTACAATTTTCGCTCAACTGAACGGTTCCGTCAGTTACAATAAAATGGAGAATAATCTGATGACCAACCCCCCCCCCCTGTTTGTTTAATAAATTTGGGTGACAAACTGCTGGTTTAGGACAGAACAACAAACAGTAGGCTTAATTCTTAAAACTTTTAACTACAAGTATTTGGATGCACAGAATTAAAAAGTCAAGTATTGGGTTAGGAGCACACCTATATTTTTGTAACTTTGACGGCTTTTTTTAAATTGACAGCCTTTTGTAAAAGTGAAGGCCTTTTGATACCCAGCATACACTGCAATACCCAGCAAAGTTATACACTGATATTCTGATAGCACAGCAATTCAAATGGAGTTTGTAATTGGTTGTGTTCCTCAAATACACAATAAAAAGTGATATTTATAGGGTATACAGTTATACAACGATACAGTGGTTTCGGACATCTAAGAACAGGTACTGCGAGCATCTGGATTCATACCCAGAGGTACTCTGTAGCCTCCTAGGACATTCACAGCTTGTTTGACACCCTCTTGTAGTTGCCCGTTTCTGCATATAAAGCAAAATGTTTGTCAATCTCTCTTTTTTTTCTTATAAATCAGTGTTTGCAGGAATAATTTAAAAAACACTTGAATCAGTTAGGGACTACCAGTCTGACACTACAGGCCTTTAAATTGCAGTTCCAAGTTGCAAGTTGCTAAGTGGTTGCGTTCCTCAAATTTGCACTGCAAAGTGATATTTTAAAGAATAGGGTATATAGTGCTTTTTTTCGCCTCTGCTCGCTTTTGGTGCAAAACTATGCTCCGATACACTCAAGCTGATACTGTGATCACAAAACACTTGGAATGGACTTAAATTGGTGCTTCTGTTGCATAAATACATTACAAAATGTGCACATTTCGGGTCTTATATATAATGGACATTTTTTGTATGTATTTTGCTATAGGAAATCGCAGTCGGGGCGAGGGGGTCCTCCTGTCGTACCCCTTGAGTCCACAAATCCTGGGCCAACAAACTCGCTAGTACTCTCTTTAGATGCACAACAGTCTTAGCTAAAGAAAATGGGCTTCTTCGAGTTCGTACGACCCATGACCGCCATTGGCCGAGCCTTACCCCGATGGTGTTTTTATAATGGGATTTGCCATAGGGAAGGGGATGGTCTCTTATCGTACCCGTATCTCCACGACCCCTGGGCCAACTAACTCAGAAGGGCGCTCTTTGCGTGCACAAGAGTCTTAGCTAAAGAAAGACATTGGCCACGGGTTCATACGCCACCCCACCGCCAGATGGTGGGCGTTGCCCCAAAGGGGTTTTATAATGGGATTTCCCATAGACATTTTTCAGGGTGCTATATCTCGGGTTCCGGGGGTCCCCGATACTTGAAAATCGGTACGGAGGTCCACCTCGGGGCCCCTGTCGATCCCTCCAAGTGACGTGTCCCCAGCTAGAAAGGACACCAGTTTAGACTTTTTTTTCCAACCTGGAGCTCAAAAGCTATTGGAAATGCAACCTTGACATGCCATCATGCTGAAAATGCTACATTTTCAACAAATTTACACATTTGAAAACGGGTGGCTCCCTGTGAAAGAGGGCCCCCAGACATGGAGCTAGGAAGTTCAACCCGGTTTCTAGGCCCCAGGGTCATGGAGATATGACCCAGAAAAGGGTAGTTTTTGGACATTTTTGACAGGGCGTATCTCGGGTTCTGTGGGGGTTAGGAACTTGATTTTTTTTTGTGGCGGGGCCCCATGGGGCCCCACACAAGGAGTCACCATTTTCATGGTTCAGATGCCAGGACGGCTTGGCAAAGTGAATTTTTTCATCATGACATGAGTTTTTGGGTGAACCACCACACCGTTTTAGGGGGTGGTTTGGGGTGCTCCCCTGAGTCTATATCACTTTGAATGGTGGTTGTACGTGCTCTAGTTCGAGATATATGACTGAAAATGTGTTTTTTTAACACTGCCATAGACATGAATGGGGCTGAATACCCGAAAATATATTTTGCAAAGAATTGCTACGGTGGGTGTATGCGTGCAGGGGTTGCATGGTGGTCTGTGCATGTAGGGCTTGCATGGTAGTGTGTGCATGTAGGGGTTGCATGGTGGTGTGTGCGTGCAGGGGTCACATGGTGGGTGTATTCATGTAGGGGTTGCATGGTGGTGTGTGCATGCAGGGGTTGCATAGTGGTGTGTGCGTGTAGGGGTTGCATGGTGGTGTGTGTGTGCAGGGGTCACATGGTGGGTGTATTCATGTAGGGGTTGCATGGTGGTGTGTGGGGTTGCATGGTGGTGTGTGCGTGCCGGGGTTGCATGGTGGTGTGTGCGTGCCGGGGTTGCATGGTGGTGTGTGCGTGCAGGGGTTGCATGGTGGTGTGTGCGTGCCGGGGTTGCATGGTGGTACACGTGTGTGGAGGGGAATTGGAGTGCAGGTTTTGCGCAAAAGAGGGGCGGGGAAAAGACTGGGAAGGGTAGGGTAAAAGAAATTACTACAATCATTTATTTTCACTATTAGTCTAATAAAGGAAAACGACTGTTTTAATTAATTTTCACGTATCTATTTCAGTGCAATGTAGTTTCTTCGTGTAATAAGAAATTTTTTTAACATTTACATTTTATTTCTGATTTTTCAAAAAAAAAAAAAAAAAGATTTCTGGGGAGAATAAAAAATACATTCACTTTGATTCATGTACTAAGGGTTACTCTCAAATGAATTCACGATCCAGTTTATGGTAAACTGCATGGATGACTTCGAAACTCGGCTGTCAGCTGAGTCCCCAAAACTGGGCTGAATTCAAAAATGCAAAGCGGCCTAGAATTTGCGACGTAAATGAAAACAGGGGCAGTCTATATGTAAAACTGTGGTTAATTAGAGATAAACTAATGTATCCTGTAACAAAACTGCAATAGTGTATACATTTTATATTAAAATATATCGCAAAAACGATTATAGATATATGCTACTTGAAAGAAAAAAGTACACCACCACAGAAAGCCAAGTCTTACATTCGTGCATAACATGATAATTCATATAAAGTAATCGCCCATAGTTTGTTATATCAGTACAGCGTAATACCACATTATATTTTAATGGAAAGGTTGTGGAAAGCAGACCTCTCTCTCTCTCTGATCACAATGTTAAAAATGCCTGCACGCTTTTTCCACTCGTGTGACGACATATTAATGTGACAGAGATGGACCAATCAAAATGCGAGACTGTTATGCGGTTCCATCCCAAAAACCGGGCCTGTATCATACCTCCATTGCAACGTCGAATGTGCAGTTCGAGGCTGTGGAGTGCCATTCCCCCACACTAGGATATGATCATAATGCTATCGTAGATGTATTGACACTAAATCATCAGAACTGAGTGAGAAGCGGTGTGCCAAACCTCAGATGAGATCTTGCCTAGAGGAGGGTGAACTTCACAAACAAATACAGCATCACCTTCGGGGTCAGTTTCTATCTCCAACGAGCCCAGCTGTCACAATCGTGTGTAAATAAATAAAGTGAATCATAGACAACAACATAAGACTGCCAAGGATGTGTTGGTCCAAGCTCACAATCTAATGCAGGGGAGATTGTTGTTGTTGTTGTTGTTGTTGTTATTAGTGAATAACTTGTCATATTATTATCGCCAGCCTGGCTATACAGCATATACAGTGTGTCAAAGTTTGGAATAGCATAAATTGTAACAAAATTAGGTTTAGTTCAATATAATAAAATGACAAGTGATGTTATAAAATTAGTTAAATGTCATATTTTAAATTAACAGAATGTTAGCTTTTTACAGGCACTCTATATGCTGAGGCTGAAAGAATCTGTTCAGTCTTGAATAAAGAAGACTACGCGGTGATCTGATTCAAGCAGGACTTTTTTTGACCTGAAAAACGAAACAAGGACCTGGGGTCACAAATGGAGATTAGATAAAGGGGCATTCAGAACAGAAAATAGAAGGCACTTTTTTACACAGAGAATCGTGAGGGTCTGGAACCAACTCCCCAGTAATGTTGTTGAAGCTGACACCCTGGGATCCTTCAAGAAGCTGCTTGATGAGATTCTGGGATCAATCAGCTACTAACAACCAAACGAGCAAGATGGGCTGAATGGCCTCCTCTCGTTTGTAAACTTTCTTAGTGAATGAAGGGGATTGTAAGAGTACAGTACAGGATTGTAAGAGCACAGTACAGGGGATTGTAAGAGCACAGTACAGGGGATTGTAAGAGCACAGTACAGGGGATTGTAAGAGCACAGCACAGGATTGTAAGAGCACAGTACAGGGGATTGTAAGAGCACAGTACAGGGGATTGTAAGAGCACAGTACAGGGGATTGTAAGAGCACAGTACAGCACAGCACAGGATTGTAAGAGCACAGTACAGGGGATTGTAAGAGCACAGCACAGGATTGTAAGAGCACAGTACAGTGGATTGTAAGAGCACAGCACAGGATTGTAAGAGCACAGTACAGGGGATTGTAAGAGCACAGCACAGGATTGTAAGAGCACAGTACAGGGGTAAGAGCACAGTACAGGGGATTGTAAGAGCACAGTACAGGGGATTGTAAGAGCACAGTGGGCCTCCAGGAACAGGTTTGAGAAACACTGCACTACAAATCTGGTCTGTATTGGCATGTGTGTGTATACGGGCTGAGGATAGACCTTTTAGGAACTACAGTGTGCACGTTATTAGGGAGACAATTCATATGTGTGCTATTACTTCCAGCACGTCTCTAGAATGTAAATTACAACAAAAATAAATGATCAGGCTTGAGTTCATTGAGTTTCATACCCATTTTTATTATTTTTTTTATTGTTTTAGGACTTCAAAAAGCATTCCACTGAGCTGTCAGAGGTGGGCATATCAACAAGGCAGTGCTCTTACTGAAAGGGATGTACACACAGAAATGGCTGCCATAGTCACAACACAGAGAGAAGCGAATCCATTTCCTCTGGGGTAAGTTCTTAAAAGACTGGCACACTTTTTCTTGAGTGGAGTCTAGTTCTGGGTGGAAAGTTGTATTTTATTTTGTGTTCGCTGTTATTAATTGATGTGTTCAGAAAGTCATGAATTGGAAGCTAAGGATCTGCTACCCCAACAGATCTTGTGCTTTCCTGTTTTTATCAGCAGTATTTAATGAAAAATAAATATTCACGTTGATCCCAGGGTTTTCTGCTTTTCATCCTAGCTGAGCTCTCAATTACTTGATCCAACCTTTCAATAAACTAATAATTGGGTTGATTGACCATTTTGCATCGTTTTCTGCTCCAAAATAACAGCCGATTTCTGCTTGTTTATTCAATGTCTTGGTAACTGCAACTCTCTAACTGTTCAAGAGCTGAAAACAATGACAAAGGCCTATATATATATATATATTAGTTTAGGAGGGAGGACTGTTTGGAGAGAGATGTGGGAAGGGTGGAGGAAGAGAGGAGATGGAGAACTAAGGCAGAGGACAGCTATGGAGGAAATGCATCAGTGAAGTGGAGCAGCAATGCTGCAGGCCATGTGCTCACCCTGAAAATAGGATAATGAGAAAGAATGAATGAGATATTAGTTCAGATAAGTGTTCAATTAGCCATTGAGCATTCAGCTGGAACTGAAACCAAAAGGCACTGGGGTCAGGAGGATCAGGATTGGAAGCTCTGAGCTTGACAGTACTAGGGTTAGAGAACAGTTTTACCAATACAAAATCTATATTTCACCCTGCTAATGTTGTATTTTTATATAAACTTTCCTATAGGTATAGTTAAAAAAAAAAAAAATATATATATATATATATATATATATATATATATATATATATATATATATATATATAATCTCAATTATTTTACCCAGCACATATACCATTTTGATTTGAATAAAATACCTCCGCTTCACCGAAGAAAATGTTACTGAATTCTGTCTTCAGTGTGGAATGGGTGTCTGTCCTGTCAAGTTGTGCTGGTTTTGACAGAGACACCGACACATACATTTTGAATTGTATATATTCAATTATGTACATTCTAGAACTTTGATTTACATAATGTATTGCTAATTACCACAGTGCAGAGTGCAGGCAGACACTTCGTATCGACATCCCAATTCACAAAGGCAACTAAGTTATATGCATTTTATCATTAACTTTTTTAGTTGCCTTGGAAAAGTGCATCAGCTGAATTAATAAATACTAGTGGTAGTTTAAAGGCACTTGGAAAGCCATTGGTTTCTTGTGTGAACTTAGAACTAAGGACCTTGTAGAGGCTTTACATGTTAACTTAGGGAACAACTTACGCATAGCTGGTGCAACCCAGCCCTGGTGTTTTGAAACAGTGCTCATTCCACTGCAGACACAACTTAGTGATTTATCTGTGTGTGTGTGTGTGTGTGTGTGTGTGTCTCTTTTCCCAGCCTGTGCCGGAAACATGACCCTGAAGAGAACAAATGGATTCAGGACTTCTGCTGTCTTGAAATGTGTAAGTTATTCCTGATGATTTGTGACTGGTTTCTACTGGGTTCACATCATTCTGACCATTGACTGTCTTTGATCTCTCTGTTTCTCTTTCTCACTTTCTTTCTCTCCTGTCTCTGCCACCCTCTCTCTCACCCCCCCCATTCTCCCCTGTCTCTCCTGCCCTCTCTACCCCCCTTCTCTCCCACCCTGTCTCTCTCCCACCCTGTCTCTCTCCCACCCTGTCTCTCTCACTCCCCGTCTCTCTCTTTCCCTGTTTCTTTCTCCCCTTGTCTCAAATTCAAATGTTCTTTATTGGCATGACTATATTACAAGTACAGTATTGCCAAATCAACAATACTAAACATTACACATGTATGAGCAGAACAGCCCCCTTCCCCAGGAACAGTACACCTGCCCCCTCCCTCCCTCCCCATTGATTGTAACACAGCTCATGTGTGGCTGCAGGGTGTCACACACTGTTTTTTAGGCCGTGGCAGGTGGATACATATTTGGCTGCTGGATTTGCAGTAGGATGGGCTCTTTAATGCTGTCCGAGAGGGGTTTCAATTTTGGTATTTGGCTCTCAAATTTAGGTATATATTTCCCCCGTATTTCTATGTATTTTGAGCACTATAACAGGAACGCACATGTATGTGTCACTTTACTGTTGGAGCAGTGTGGATTTGTTGTTTTTCTTGATTTTATAGCTATTTCGGTTTGAAGTACATTTGCTAAATTGGGTTCTTAAAAAAAATAAAAACACCAATCAATGAAATAAAATGGTTAAATAATACTTGTGTGGTGTTTGCCTACGAGACTAACAAGGTATGCATAGGGTTTGTTGGATCTCAATGCAAAATAAACTTGATTATACCGAGTTTGTCGCTCGATATTTTGAAAGTTATCAATATAGAACAATCTTGATATTTTGATGATATCGATATTGTTCGATATCTATAATAATGCCCACCCCTATTTTTAATTATTACTATTACCGCATTAGCAACGATGTGGTGTCTGAGTGACAGTACCTGAAACGAATACAATCATACAGTGAGGAGGCCCTCTACAGAGATTGAAACAGATTCCCACACACACCACATTACTGTAAAGTAACAAATGTGCGTAATGCTTACTTTCAACTGACTATTCAATACTGAATATAAAAAGCACACGCTCTTGTAAACAATCCGACAAGGCGATCTTACGAAGGGGGTTCCAAACACTAGAAGCAATTAGACATTTTAAAATTATTGTTATTATTGTGCTTTACTTTGATTTGATTCAAGATTTCTCATAGATTTTTTTTATATCAATTTAGAATCTGAAACAGGGGCACTGAATCTAAACTGGACAGGCCAGGCCCCCTAAGGCCCGCCCATAACACAGGGCTTGGATGAAGTCTGGGAAAATAACGCAAATGGTGCTGCCAAACATAACTCCCTACATTTTATATAACAGAAACTAGGTTGTTAGCAAACGTTGGCAGTATCTGGTTATATATGTTTTATTAGTGGCCCTCAGAAGTGATGTCGGATTTCTTTTTTGAACCTTGCCACCTTACAATTGTCTACATTTTTTTTAATGCTGCGTAGCGTTAAATGGAAATGTTTATCTACTGAAAATTGTGGGCTACCAACATTTGTGGTGGGCTACCATAGTTTATCTTTTGGTAGCCCATCGGTCTACCACACAATAGTGATTTGTCCACCCCTAACTCTATATACCATGCTGCGATGTTTGCCCAGAAAAAGAACCTGCAATAGAATGAGTTGTCATTTGGAATAAAATCTGGAGATTACATATAGTTCCTATTTAATATACAAATTAAACTTTGCAGTGACAGATGTTGATCACTTTATATTTCATGGAGATCTGATTTGTTTTGATAGTTGATGTTTCACTTTTTAAAGCTTGTGTATGGGCCACATAGGTGGGACAAGTTGTGTTTCATGCTTTCACTCATAATGAGCTGTCTGTTCACAGCCAAAGATTGCCCAAATAAACTGGCCACAATGGTGGAGAAGCACACGCACATGGAAATGCCCTTAGTGTTCCCAGAAGGGTACAGCGTGCGAATCGCCGCACTCAAGAACACAGTCTTAAGGGGAAGAAAGGACATGATGGAGGCTTGGCAAGAGCTGTACCTGCCTCAGTCCGAGAAGATGGTCGTCATTGGAGCCATCGACAACTTCCCCTGCTTGGCTGAGGGGCTGCAGTTGATCATTATGGTTGACAGCAAGGGCAACGTCTACGCCTACGAAAATGAAGTTTTACACAAAATAGCATGTACCATAGAGGAATTCTTCACACGAAGAAGTCTAAAGTCTTCAGTCAGCTACAAGAAGGGAGGATACTGTGTCCAGCTGGTAAGGATTGGTTTTGAGCAGAGTTCAGAACCTGAAAACTGGGTCCTAGCATTAATATTAATGATGTGACCCTTTTAAGCTATTGTGCTCTTTATTTTGTTTGTTTATTTTTTATTATTATTATTTCAGACCAAAGAGGAGTTGGAGAAGTTGCAGAAGGACAAGGATATTCAGGAAATTGAACGGCGCACGCGGGAGTTTGTACAAAGCAAACAGAAGGAGCTTGGAGAGATGCTCAACTTGTTTAGGAATAAATAAAATGAGTGGTGTGGTTTTGAGCAGGTTCATTTTCTCATGTACTGACACCTGAGTGTTTTGGAGTATAGTCGTGCTTTTAAACTGCCTGACTGGCTCATTACTCAAACAGGTTCCTTTCTCTGTGTCACCTGATTGCAATTCAAGTAGTACAACGTTCAAACTCTTAATGCAATCTGGTTAATTAGGCTTCCAAGAGTTAAAAGCCAACTAATACGGTTTAAATGCATAGTATAGACAGGGCCCTAAGGAGACCTAGAAAACCTGCTGGACTACGGCCCTCCAGGACCAGGATTGGGCACCCCTGGTACAATTTCTGGACCAGAAAGAAGAGTGCCATCTACTGATCCACTAACACCACTTCCAACAGCAACCTGCTTTCCTTATACCCCATATCCACTGCACTACCCGAGCTGAGGTCAATGACGTCACACACATAGTTTAACGTGATCAAAAAAAAGACAATTGCAATAAGGCTTTATTTTGTATTAAATTCTCCCTTAATAAACATACATTTTGCGTTTTTCCGCGATTAAAATTAAACACTGAAATTGAGCTTCCTGTTGATACGATACAGCCATATTATATCAGTTAAGCACCATGTTTTTATTCACGTATTTACATTTGTATAGTTAAGTAACCTACCAAATACATTTTGTGCAGAGGAAACCTGCTTTCTCATGCGCTATGTACAGTTTCATGCTGCAATGACAGGGTGCGTTGCTATGTACAGTTTCATGCTGCAATGACAGGGTGCGTTGCTATGTACAGTTTCATGCTACAATGACGGTGCGTTGTTGCTATGTACAGTTTCATGCTACAATGACGGTGCGTTGTTGCTATGTACAGTTTCATGCTGCAATGACAGTCAGGGTGTGTTGTTGCTATGTGTGCTACACAGGGTGCGTTGTTGCTATGTACAGTTTCATGCTGCAATGACAGTCAGGGTGTGTTGTTGCTATGTACAGTTTCATGCTGCAATGACAGGGTGCGTTATGTACAGTTTCATGCTGCAATGACAGGGGTTGCTATTACAGCTTTACAGTTTCATGCTACAATGACAGGGTGTGTTGTTGCTATGTACAGTTTCATGCTGCAATGACAGTCAGGGTGTGTTGTTGCTATGTACAGTTTCATGCTGCAATGACAGGGTGCGTTGTTATGTACAGTTTCATGCTGCAATGACGGTGTGTTGTTGCTATGTACAGTTTCATGCTGCAATGACAGGGTGTGTTGTTGCTATGTACAGTTTCATGCTGCAATGACAGGGTGCGTTGCTATGTACAGTTTCATGCTACAATGACAGGGTGTGTTGTTGCTATGTACAGTTTCATGCTGCAATGACAGTCAGGGTGTGTTGTTGCTATGTACAGTTTCATGCTGCAATGACAGGGTGCGTTGTTATGTACAGTTTCATGCTGCAATGACAGGGTGCGTTGCTATGTACAGTTTCATGCTACAATGACAGGGTGCGTTGTTGCTATGTACAGTTTCATGCTGCAATGACAGTCAGGGTGTGTTGTTGCTATGTACAGTTTCATGCTGCAATGACAGTCAGTGTGCATTGTTCTCCCTGTAGTTTGCTTTGGTTTATTTTCATTCAGTTTATGTTTAGTTTTCAGTATGGTTTGCATACGAACGTAATCTACTGCCTTGTTGCGTAGCACAGACAGTGCATGAGTGAAATGCGTCCTTGCCAAACTCAATCACACTTTTGTTTCAGCATTTCTGGCCTCGATGCTTTACTCACATCTGTAAACTGAAGAAAACAACTGGATTTAACCACGACTTCCGTGAGAATGTTGAGACTGTATGCGGATGTAGTTCTACAAAAGTATGTTTTAAAAAGGCAGCTATCAGAGTAAAACAAAACATAAACCTTTAATAAACAGTACAAAATACTTACTCTAAACTATAACTTTATTAAATGTTCCAACTGTGCAAACTATATATATATATATATATATATATATATATATATATATATATATATATATATAGTACTGTGCAAAAGTTTTAGGCAGGTGTGAAAAAATGCTGTAAAGTAAGAATGCTTTCAAAAATAGACATGTTAATAGTTTATATTTATCAATTAACAAAATGCAAAGTGAGTGAACAGAAGAAACATCTACATCAAATCAATATTTGGTGTGACCACCCTTTGCCTTCAAAACAGCATCAATTCTTCTAGGTACTCTTGCACACAGTTTTTGAAGGAACTCGGCAGGTAGATTGGCCCAAACATCTTGGAGAACTAACCACAGTTCTGTGGATTTAGGCAGCCTCAGTTGCTTCTCTCTCTTCATGTAATCCCAGACAGACTCGATGATGTTGAGATCAGGGCTCTGTGGGGGCCATACCATCACTTCCAGGTCTCCTTGTTCTTCTTTACGCTAAAGATAGTTCTTAATGACTTTCGCTGTATGTTTGGGGTCGTTGTCATGCTGCAGAATAAATTTGGGGCCAATCAGATGCCTCCCTGATGGTATTGCATGATGGATAAGTATCTGCCTGTACTTCTCAGCATTGAGGAGACCATTAATTCTGACCAAATCCCCAACTCCATTTGGAGAAATGCAGCCCCAAACTTGCAAGGAACCTCCACCATGCATCACTGTTGCCTGCAGACACTCATTCGTGTACCGCTGTCCAGCCCTTCGGCGAACAAACTGCCTTCTGCTACAGCCAAATATTTCAAATTTTGACTCATCAGTCCAGAGCACCTGCTGCCATTTTTCTGCACCTCAGTTCGTGTGTTTTCGTGCATAGTTGAGTTGCTTGGCCTTGTTTCCACGTCGGAGGTATGGCTTTTTGGCCGCAAGTCTTCCATGAAGGCCACTTCTGACCAGACTTCTCCGGACAGTAGATGGGTGTACCAGGGTCCCACTGTTTTCTGCCAATTCTGAGCTGATGGCACTGCTGGACATCTTCCGATTGCAAAGGGAACTAAGCATGATGTGTCTTTCATCTGCTGCATTAAGTTTCCTTGGCCGACCACTGCGTCTACGGTCCTCAACGTTGCCCGTTTCTTTGTGCTTCTTCAAAAGAGCTTTGACAGCACATCTGGAAACCCCTGTCTGCCTTGAAATTTCTGCCTGGGAGAGACCTTGCTGATGCAGTATAACTACCTTGTGTCTTGTTGCTGTGCTCAGTCTTGCCATGGTGTATGACTTTTGACAGTAAACTGTCTTCAGCAAACTCACCTTGTTAGCTGAGTTTGGCTGTTCCTCATCCAGTTTTATTCCTCCTACACAGCTGTTTCTGTTTCAGTTAATGATTGTGTTCAACCTACATATTGAATTGATGATCATTAGCACCTGTTTGGTATAATTGTTTAATCATACACCTGACTATATGCCTACAAAATCCCTGACTTTGTGCAAGTGTACCTAGAAGAATTGATGCTGTTTTGAAGGCAAAGGGTGGTCACACCAAATATGGATTTGATTTAGATTTTTCTGAAATCGTGGTGCACACAGGAAGGCTTCACCTTTCTCTTTTTTTTTTTTTTTTTTTTTTTTATTAAAATTTAGTCGTCGCCAATTATTTTTACCCCGGTTTTCACCCCAATTTAGCATGCCCAATTATTATCTGTATCCCCGGCTCACCGCTCGCAACCCCCCCGCCGACTCGGGAAACGGAGGCTGGAACACGCGTCCTCCTCAAACGTGCTCCTTCCAAGCCGTCATTTTTGGTGCAGATCACAGCAATGCCACCAGACCTATAGTGCGGAGGACAACACAGACTGCTCCGCTGCAGAGCCACAGGCGCCCTATCGGCCAAGGGGTCGCTGATGTGCGGTGAGCCGTGGATTCCCCTGACCTAAGCCCTCCCTACCGGGCAGCGCTCAGTTTGCGCCGCCCCTAGGAACTCTCGGTCACGGTCAGCTGTGACATAGCCTGGATTCGAACCTGCGATCTCCAGGCTATAGGGCACATCCTGCGAGGAGCGCCTTTACTGGATGCGCCACTCGGGAGCCCCGGCTTCACCTTTCTCTGAGATTAACTACAAAACCACTCGAGTCAGCATGACGGCAATCCCTGAGATTAACTACAAAACCACTCGAGTCAGTATGACAGCAATCCCTGAGATTAACTACAAAACCACTCGAGTCAGTCAGCATGTGTGTGTGTTTGTTTGAGTGTGGGGAATGTTAAAGCCAAAATAACTCATTTCTGTACAAAGTTCAAGGCTGCAGACAGTGAAATTAGCCTAACAGTTGGAATTGTTTTTTTCCCTTGTACTATATATATATATATATATATATATATATATATATATATATATATATATATTGAAGTGCTTGATGTCTATGGGCAGACTTACTCTGTCAATCTGCTTGAATTGTACTTCTCCTGAGATCTCAGAATAAACACAGCTTGATTGAAATCTCCACTTCTGACTTCGTCTTTAATCCCTACAGGTGCTATATTCAATAAAGATGCAATATTATTAAAGATATAAGGATGCAAACAGAGGTGATGTCACAATCCATGGAACACAATTACATCAATAGGAATTTGCCTTAGATCTACTTTAAACAAAAACAAATGGTTGTCATGCCATCAAAAACCTAAACCTACAGTAAGCCTCATGGTGATATCTTTATGACATCATTGTGACATCATATGAGACAACATTCTATGCATCCTAGCTACAACATTGTAATGTTAATCATCCGCAACAGTTTCGTTTCACTTGAAGGTCACTTTTATATTTATTTTGTAGAATCTCATATTATTATTACTATTATTTATACTAAGAATTATTATTTTAAACGTATTTTATTGATAGAAAACGCATTGTTGTGAGAGAAATTTCATCCCTGGACTGTTGAGTTTTTCTATTTTCTCAATGGATTCCAAAGGAGACAGCTCTCCACACTATGTGGCAAAGGGACCGTTA
Organism: Huso huso; assembly: GCA_036884735.1. Lineage (NCBI taxonomy): Eukaryota > Metazoa > Chordata > Actinopteri > Acipenseriformes > Acipenseridae > Huso > Huso huso. The sequence goes on along the minus strand of CM072694.1, from coordinate 509,607 downwards.
TCTGCCCTCCATTCAGTGCTGGTCAGGACAATAATTGAGGTATGTTCAGTGCTGGTTAGGACAGTAATTGAGGTATGTTCAGTGCTGGTTAGGACAGTAATTGAGGTATGTTCAGTGCTGGTTAGGACACTTTGCATTTAGTTAATTGATAATTGGGACATAATTGAGGTATTAACATGTCTATTTATAATGTTATTAACAGGCATTTTTTTGAAAGCATTCTTTTTACACTTTGCATTTTTTAACCTGCCTAAAATGTCTATTTTTTTGCACAGTACTTATATATATATATATATATATATATATATATATATATATATATATATATATATATATATATATATAATGTGTGTGTGTGTGTTGGTAATTAGGGCACAGCTATTGCATTTATTCAGCTCGACTTTCACTACCGCACACCATTAAGCCATGGGGACACTGGTGTATATGTTGCTAGAGCATGTTGAATTAAATCTGTTGCTTCTACATTGTTGCTTCATATTTCAGGGGGCACTATTCTACAGTATGGAGAAACTGTAGAGAGAATGTTGATGGACAACACAGAAGACAATACAGAGATAATATTCCCTCTCAAAAAGCAGAAGGGAGAAAAAGTGTAGTCCAAGGAGGGAGCTGCAGGACTACAACCCCCAGAATGCCACGGGAGGGAGCCAGGATGGGGTTCATCTGGCTCCAGCCTTTAATCATTATCACCTGCCTGTTATTAGAAGGCAGGTATATAAACCTACAGAAATGTTTATTCCAGGCAGTCTCTAGCCTGTGTGAAACGAAGCTGTCAGAGAGAGAGAGAGAGAGAGAGAGAGAGGGGGAGGAGTGGTACTGTGGTACTGTGTGAACCTTTATTGTTTTCTTCGTGTTTGTCTGCAACTTTAAAGGCCAAAATTGTATATATATATATATATATATATATATATATATATATATATGTGTATATATATATATATGTGTAAATGAATATGATTGTGTTAGTAATATTTACCATTACCCTCATAATGTGTTATTTTTGGCTTGAATGTTTTTCTGCTTTATTTGTGTAAATAAAACTGATCGTAAATAGAGAGAAGAAATGTGATTATTGTTATAGTTTTTTGTATTATATTATTTTGACCAGAATTCTTAATTATGCCAGGTGAGGATTTTTCTTTTCAGATGTCGCTAAATGAGTAATAATATTTGCACCTTGCGTGTCCTGAACTATAAAGTTCAAACGGCTTTGAACAAAAAGCAGGACTCGCTTTATCCATTACTTTTAAGTTGTATCAAATGAAAGCCTTTGACACAAAATGACGACTGAAAACACAACTTAGGAACTTAAACGTAACAGATTATTAACATACAATTGCAGTTTAACATAAACGCTCTAATGCTTCAGCGTCGGTAGCAAACCCGCTTTTTTTGTAATTTCTAATATTAGGCTATAGTGCCAACAAAACATTATGTTTAAAACGGTTCATAATAGTAAATCGATTATAATAGAATAATATTCATAATGTTGCCTCCTTTAATGCCGTTCCACTACGCCTTGTGGCATTGACTGACAGATTGATCATTAACTACCAGAAATTGACCGATTAGCACGTATTTACTTGCCTATACCAGCTATAAAATCGATAAGGCGAATCTCTTGTCACAATATCGCACACCGGTCCGCATTCTTTTTATTCGCCATTTTTAGGGTTTTATTTTCAGATAGGTAACGTGCCGTACCGCACCAGCCTGGTTCCGAATCAGGTCGGACAGGCCAGTGGAAAAGGGGAGGTCTCCCATCCAAGTACTGACCAGGTCCAGCCCCGCTTAGTTTCTGAGATCTGACCAGAGCCGGCTTTCAGGGTGGTAAGGCTGTGAAGCATCTTGTTTTGTAAGGTTGCATTTGAAACCTTGGCTGGGACCAACTCAAAATGACAACCCGCTCACCTCACTTATCAAAACTGTATTTCATAGAGTTATCTTTCATATTTTTGTAAGTATCTTATTTCTTCTACTCATAAAAAGAAAACGCTATTGAATACAGTTTTGTAAGTGTGATTAGCGGGTTGTCAAAGTTTTGATTTTGCCATATGTATTCAATATAAATCACACCGCATTAATACAATGAAACTTACGCGTTGTGACCTGTATTGCATTCTAACTTTGTTTTGTATTGTATTCCTTTTAGAAAAGTGTCGGTAATTTGTGTTGAAGCCGCTGAGCCCACGTCCCTGTAAAACTTTCAGTTTTGTTTTCAGAAAAAAAGAAGCTGCGCGGAATAAGGCTTGTGAAATATGATGAAATAGTTTTCAGTACCGGTAGTAGCTATAACAAGCTCGCAGGTTCCTGTTCCCGAACGGACGTCTGAAGTACCGTATCCCAGGTATGCCAACTTATCGATTAATCAAAATCATTCTACATTGAAATGTGATTGAATATGCTCCACTGAGGTGAATACACAGCCAGATACATTTCAAGAAATCTACAATTCATGCGATTAGTTAAATCGATGTGTAAATAGGTACTCGAGCCATTAATACCGCTGAACTTTCACGTAGACAGGCGATTAAAATATTGCATTTTAAGTATTATATATTTTAAATGATTATATTTTATTTAGTTTAGAAGTGTAAGGGTGATATAAAACAGGGACCATCTGGAATCTTTAGCTTTGTTAGCAAGAATTCTCCACGTCCGGGCACTGCGAGCAATGAACTGCTGAGTAACTAACAATATGGAAACCGTGAAGCACTTCCTGTGCGCACTGTGTAAAAAAGAAATACAAATTATTATGAAGTATTAATCATCACCCCCGACTTTAAACCTCACGAACTTCAGAACTAAATATACTGTAGCGTGCACGGGGGAAGGCAGCAGTGGGGCTGGTAGGTGACGTAATCACACACAAAGACATAAGCCCGATCGATATACGCTCCTTGCAAAGGTGCGGCTCTTTTGTACAGCGGTATCGGCGCTGTGCTTTAGTGCGAGAGGTCCCGGGTTCGTGCCTGCCCCTCCGCCTGTGTATGGATCGCCTCGCCCTGTGGGATGCGCCTGCCTGCGGGAACCAGGATCGCTACAATACAATGAAACGCTTATACTTCGTTTACATGTCATCCGTTCGGATAAATGAGCTACTAACAACCAAACGAGCAAGATGGGCTGAATGGCCTCCTCTCGTTTGTAAACTTTCTTATGTTCTTCTGTTCTTTTTCCTCTGGATGGGGAAATCACGCCTGCGCAGTGTACCTTTGGGTGCGTCCGTCTTGCAGATCTACACCATTGAGGCAAGCTGGGCTCGCTGCCTGAGGCTCAGTCTGACGTCACGCGCAAGCTATAGAAAACGCCTCGTCTAGCAGCAGTCACGCGCTTGTAAACATTGAACTACATGGCTATGACATGATTATTGAGTGATTTTATTATTTGTTGTTTAAGTACCAAATACACATTATTTTGTAAGGATACGTTTTTTGTTACAACTCATTAAATAATATGTGTGTGAGTGTTTATGGTGCATCAATCATTCACATAATTATTATTAGTTTATTTAGCAGAGACTTACAGAGACTAGGGTGTGTGAACTATGCATCAGCTGCAGAGTCACTTACAATTACGTCTCACCTGAAAGACGGAGCACAAGGAGGTGAAGTGACTTGTTCAGGGTCACACAATGAGTCAGTGGCTGAGGTGGGATTTGAACCGGGGACCTCCTGGTTACAAGCCCTTTTCTTTAACCACTGGACCACACAGCCTCCTAAACAACATAACATGTATTCATGATGAATGGTATCTTATTAATATTTATTGATTGATTTATTAGCAGGCGTCCTTACCCAGGCTACTTACAGTTGTCACAAAATATAGACATTTCAAGAATCAATAAGGGCAAGTACAGTACACAATAACTTCAGTCTTAATAAGAGCACATCATACCACACATGATTCAATGCAGGCCCAGTTCAAGCAAGAGCAGATAATATGGCGATAGTTACATCAGGGTTAGGTATGAGTGCTGAGTGCAGTGGAGTGGAAAACAGGCACAACTACAATAACACAGACCCAGTTAACAATAAGGCAAATTCAAGTGCAGGACTGAAATACAGATCTGATAAGGAGCAATAGTAGGGAGCAGCAAGATGGGGGCAGAGGAGTACGAGTTAAAGGGCATGTAAGCTTGAGTGATATTGAAGAGAGGAGGCTTTTCATTTACATTACTACACAGCACTATGTTGTACTTAATGTTGAACTAATCTAGGATGATTGCTAATCTTACTCTGTGAAACCAACTCTCTATATGTGTTAGAATGAATTTAGTACATTAACATTGTATATATTTAATCTTTTTTATTGATGTATGTAATATATACTGTGAAAACGGCTGTTGGCAGCTTTATTGTCTCATTATAAATGGCTAGTTATATGTCATTGGCCTCCGCTGAGAAGGGAGCAGCAGTAGTTTCAGTGTTGTGCTCTACAGGTGATTCGTGATCTCTGCATAGTTTCTTTGGTCCACAGCCGCAGACAGCCCCCTGCAGCTGCGCTGGACTGTCGAATCTGCACAGATTTGCAAAGGTGGAGCTGCGTGATGTCACACAGAATCCCTCACAACACAAGATTCTGTGCCAATCTGTGCAAAACTGAGGAAATCTGCAAATATTATTGCTACAGGAATGCACCCCATTACTGAATGTTCTGTAAACCTTCAAGTTACAGAGTAAATAACGAACTACAATACCCAGAAGCCTTTGCTCTAAATTAAACCAAACGGCAAGAAGTAAAAAGGGCGCTGAACAGAAATAGAATGAAGAATGGCTTGAAGAACTACCGAAGCCTGTTTTGTGTTCTCTGCATGCAGAGCTCTGTTTCACTCTAAGTCTATTTGATACCTCATTCAGTCACTTCAGAGCACCAGCTTACGATACTTATGAAAGAAAATAAAGAAAAGTTGTTTTTGAGAACAGCAAGGTGGGGTGGGATTTAAATAGAGGTCCGATACTGAGCAATGGTAGAGAGCAGCAAGGTGGGATTTAAATAGAGGTATGATACTGAGCAATGGTAGAGAGCAGCAAGGTGGGATTTAAATAGAGGTATGATACTGAGCAATGGCAGAGAGCAGCAAGGTGGGGTGGGATTTAAATAGAGGTCTGATACTGAGCAATGGTAGAGAACAGCAAGGTGGGATTTAAATAGAGGTCTGATACTGAGCAATGGTAGAGAACAGCAAGGTGGGATTTAAATAGAGGTATGATACTGAGCAATGGCAGAGAGCAGCAAGGTGGGGTGGGATTTAAATAGAGGTCTGATACTGAGCAATGGCAGAGAGCAGCAAGGTGGGGTGGGATTTAAATAGAGGTATGATACTGAGCAATGGTAGAGAACAGCAAGGTGGGATTTATATAGAGGTATGATACTGAGCAATGGTAGAGAACAGCAAGGTGGGATTTAAATAGAGGTATGATACTGAGCAATGGCAGAGAGCAGCAAGGTGGGGTGGGATTTAAATAGAGGTCTGATACTGAGCAATGGCAGAGAACAGCAAGGTGGGGTGGGATTTAAATAGAGGTCTGATACTGAGCAATGGCAGAGAGAACAAGGTGGGGTGGGATTTAAATAGAGGTCTGATACTGAGCAATGGCAGAGAACAGCAAGGTGGGGTGGGATTTAAATAGAGGTCTGATACTGAGCAATGGATTTAAATAGAGGTATGATACTGAGCAATGGCAGAGAGCAGCAAGGTGGGGTGGGATTTAAATAGAGGTCTGATACTGAGCAATGGCAGAGAACAGCAAGGTGGGATTTAAATAGAGGTCTGATACTGAGCAATGGCAGAGAGCAGCAAGGTGGGGTGGGATTTAAATAGAGGTATGATACTGAGCAATGGCAGAGAACAGCAAGGTGGGGGGATTTAAATAGAGGTATGATACTGAGCAATGGTAGAGAACAGCAAGGTGGGATTTATATGAGGTATGATACTGAGCAATGGTAGAGAATTGGGATTTAAATAGAGGTATGATACTGAGCAATGGTAGAGAACAGCAAGGTGGGATTTATATAGAGGTATGATACTGAGCAATGGTAGAGAACAGCAAGGTGGGATTTAAATAGAGGTATGATACTGAGCAATGGCAGAGAGCAGCAAGGTGGGGGGCAGGTAATGCAAGTTAAAGTGCAGTTGGGTGTCATATTGCTCAGAAGCGGAGATCTGAGATCTATAGGTGCAGTCTGAATAAGTGTGTCTTGAGGAGGCGTCGGAAGGTGGTCAGGGACTGGGCAGTCCTGACATCCATTCGTAGATCATTCCATCACTGATGGGCGAGGCTGGTGAAGGAGCAGGCTTTAGAGGTAGGGGAGCGAAGAGGAGGTACAGTCAATTGTCTAGTGCAGGAGGAGCAGAGAGATTGTGCAGGGAGAGATGAGAGTCTGGAGGTAGCTGGGTGCAGTCTGGTCGAGGATGCGGACGGTGATTGGGAGCCAGTGGAGAGAGCGGATCACTGTATATACAGCACTGTGCGTTGTAACCTTACTTGGTTATCCTTGGTACTTGTTCTGGGCTTGCTTGTTTAGACACTGTAAAAGACTCGCACCCACTCGGGTTCGTTGCCCCTTTAAAAGCAGACCCAGGACACGCAAATGGAGGTTTTAAGGCACACTTGCTCAATTTTTTTTATTACTAACAAAAATAAACAAAACAAACACCTAGCTCTTTTTTTGAGGACTTAACTAAACACAACCAAGGAACCTAAAGGAAAAACAGGACAGCTAAACAAAACAAACACAATGTTACACAGCACGCTCCACAAGTGCTTTCACACTACCTTTTCTCTTTGTACACCTGTACACCCTGACAAGCGGGCTCTTCACACAGCAGCCCCAAACAGACCGGCTGCTTTTCTTAAATACCCTGCACCTGGCTCTAACTTACAATGCTAGCCAGGTGCAGGGGATCATTACTAATTAAACAATTAACCAAATTAAATTAAACAATTAAACAAAACTAAGGCTGTTCCCCTCTGGGAGTTGTAGTCCTATTCCCCCAGGACTACACTATCTCACAACACTTACTATATTTCTTGCACATTATTGTAAGTCGACCTGGATAAGGGCACCTGCAAGAAAATAAATAATATTATTAATAATGCACAATTAGATATTTCCATTTTAAAATGATCCACATGCAGTTTATTTCAAATTATTCTACGTTATGAATCCACCGATTAGAATTAAGACCACAATAAAAATGGAATGATCTTTTTGCACAACTCCATTTGTGGCCCTGCTGTTACAGATTAATAGAAATCCTGACTCTCCCTTAACTCTGACATCAGCTGTTACTGATTTAATATTGTGCTATATTGCACAACCCGTTGGAACAAACAGTTTCATATAGATCACCTATAGACCACCTATAGATAAAATATCAGAGCAGTCATATTAAAAGCTATTCCAGGGCTCCAATACAATACAATACAATACATATAACATATTTAATTTCATATAGTGTCTTCATGCAGAACACCCAAGAGAGTTTTGTAAAATATATATTATAATAGATTTTCTAATCGCAAGCTGCAAATATACAGGACCAAGGCGGTGAAGGTCCTCATAAGTAATAAGTCGAATTTTTAAATGAATCCTGAATTTAACAGGAAGCCAATGCAGAACCGGAGCAATATGTTGTGAGCGTTTGGTGTGAGTAAGCATTCGAGCTGCAGCGTTTTCAACCGGTTGGAGCCAATATGTCGTCTTGGATAAAGGCATCCACCAAATAAATGGCTAACAATAATAATAATAATAATAATAATAATAATAATAATAATAATTATTATTAAGCCCATTAACCGAGCCAACTAATTAAGAGACTGGCCAAAGCAACAAGCAGAAGACCCTGAGGCTGTGGAGAACCTGGGCTGGCCAGCACACAAACACACAGGACTGGCCACCCCTGCTGTAGGCAAAACAAGGCCAGCACACAAACACACAGGACTGGCCACCCCTGCTGTAGGCAAAACAAGGCCAGCACACAAACACACAGGACTGGCCACCCCTGCTGTAGGCAAAACAAGGCCAGCACACAAACACACAGGACTGGCCACCCCTGCTGTAGGCAAAACCAGGCCAGCACACAAACACACAGGACTGGCCACCCCTGCTGTAGGTAAAACAAGGCCAGCACACAAACACACAGGACTGGCCACCCCTGCTGTAGGCAAAACAAGGCCAGCACACAAACACACAGGACTGGCCACCCCTGCTGTAGGCAAAACCAGGCCAGCACACAAACACACAGGACTGGCCACCCCTGCTGTAGGTAAAACCAGGCCAGCACACAAACACACAGGACTGGCCACCCCTGCTGTAGGTAAAACCAGGCCAGCACACAAACACACAGGACTGGTTACCCCTGCTGTAGGTAAAACCAGGCCAGCACACAAACACACAGGACTGGCCACCCCTGCTTTAGCCAAGAGCAGCAACATAATTTCCCCTGCAAGGACAACAAGGCCAGCACAGGAGCACGCTTTTCAGTGCCAGTTCCGACAATCTCAAAAGTTCTGGTCGGAACATTCGACTTCCTGGAGTCGAAACGGTGGAGGAACCTTTTAAAGTGCTTTGAAGAACAATTTTATCAAACGCTTACTGAAAAAACGCACCAAATGATCCCTTACTAAAAAAACAGATCTGCTATGGAACCCTGTGTGTTTACCTGGGAGCTCTCACAGATTCCTTCATGTTTAATACAGTATGGGGAGCGCCTGACTAATGCGCTTTCAGGAGAGACCACACCGGCGGTCCATACAATTTGATAGAAAACTGTTTTCTTCAACATTCTCAAATCTTTTGTGTATAGCCTCTCATGACCAGTTAACAAGGAACTTGTGACTTTGTTTTTGTTATTGTTTCACATAGAATTGTTTTATTGGGATTTTTTAAAAAAGTTGTGAAACATCTGAAATCCAAGCTGAGAGAAATCAAAAATTAGAATAATAGTTGTTAATGTCAAAGAATTTAACTTAAATGTTGTTTTATTTTTTTTTTAGGCAGAACGAAAACCAATTTAAAAACACCCAAATAAAAAAAAATAGCTCTCCTCCATTTGAAACTTACCAGCAGAACTCATGGATAAGGTACTGTCCCACAGCTTTTTATCAACAAAAATATATTCATAAAACCTGTGTTGCCATTAACCCCTGCCCCCAGTAAACATTTAATGACTCTGCTTCTCTTTGTGATAAAAACAGACTCCCCAAGCATCCGTCGCCCCTGTGGAACATGAAGTGTCTAGGTAAGTATTACTGGCAGGCCACACTACTGGAAATGCATGGAACAGTGCTTATTTGTGGCAAGGTTCTTTCTCTATATCACTGCAGTTTAAATAGGGCAAAGTGCCCGATATGTGAACACTTTAGTTTAAGGTATAAGTATGTTGGTTATATGTTGAAGTATAACAAATCAAATAAAAAAACAGGTTTTACTAATAATGGTTGTTCCTTATCAAATGGACATCAGACACATTCTAGCATGAGTTATACAGGCCTATAATACTTAGGCTACATTTTCTATTGTATTATGTGTACTCATTATTTTTAGTTTATTTAGCAGACACCTTTATCCAAGGGACTTACAGAGACTAGGGTGTGTGAACTATGCATCAGCTGCAGAGTCACTTACAATTACATCTCACCTGAAAGACGGAGCACAAGGTGGTTAAGTGACTTGCTCAGGGTCACACAATGAGTCAGTGGCTGATGTGGGATTTGAACCGGGGACCTCCTGGTTACAAGCCCTTTACTTTAACCACTGGACCACACAGCCTCCTATATACTCATAACTGTTTATGAACACAATATTTAACTAGAAGTTTTTTTTTCCCCAATGTCATTGAAACTAGTTGCAATGATATTACTAGACTACATGAAATAAATACAAAAATGTAACTATTGCATTCCAGTTCATTACACTGTGACCTTACATTTGACAACACAAGCTGTGTAAAGTGTTATTTTTGTTTTACAAAAGGAGAAATATGGCAAACGTCAAAGACGATTCAAATACGAGGCAGAGACTGATAAAAAGTGGATTGAATTTTATCTTGGAGTTCGGTAAACACATTCAGTTTGAGTCTGACCTTGAGCGTCGGAAGGAAGTTATGACTGAGGTATGTCCAGACACTTTTTTCCTTGTTGTTATTTTTAGTTTCTCTTTATTTTACTAGGAAGTCACATTGAGATTAAGACCTCTTTCACAGGTGAGACCCAGCCAAGAAAGGCAAACAGCAACACAGTAGGAAACAACTATAGAGTGCATTAAAACACACTCAGAACAGGAAACAAATCATTAAAAGTCAAAACTGGTGGACTAGTTAAAACACGCACAACTCTCAGTCAGAAGATCATGCAGCTTAATCTTATGATTTCCATTACACGAGAGTAGATGTTAAAACTTCATGCTGATTTGAATTGCTCTCGCCAAGATAAGCACCAACTAAGGCTGCTTTTAAACTAATGTGATCCAAAGTGTCTCCATCCATTTACGTTTCCTTCCATATGATGATGTAGATATCCTTCTGTCTGGTGTTAATGGTTGAAGTGTAATGCTGGCTCAGGGATCAGCTTATTTGCCTAATGACATTCTAACAACGGCTGTGGCATGCAATCGGGGATTGAAACAATGTTGCCTCCCCGGCGCATCAGCATGACAACCGTCTGGATTGAGCTAAGTAGGGTACATCTCTGGGGTTTTCAAGTGGGCACCTTCCATCCTCAGTGTTTGAAAACCATTGGACACCTCAGGAGGGCTCAAAATGTGATTATGGCGTCCCAGCAGTCCCCCTCCGTCCCCCACTCAACTCAGCCCAGCTTACTTACCTGTACATCAGCGTTTCTTTCTTTCTAATTGAATCCCCAGCCAAAATCTTTCCGTCTCAACCACAGCCAGTTGCTGCTCCTCTCTGCTGCTTTAAATAAGGTTCTTCACTGTGCGACATACTTTGGCCACTGAATCCAACATCTTTGAGAAACCGGGTTGTAGAGTGTGCCACAAATCCTCACAACCCACTTCCACTGGGAAAACCCGAACTCTCCATCCTCGCTGTTCCCATTCAGTGGCTAACTATGATGGGGTTTCTTCCTCTCATAGCCTCATCTACAGCATCCTCCCATGGCACTGTTAACTCTACCAGGTGAACAGTTCGTACATCTGTGACCATGTTTCTGAATACAATTTATTGTGTGACTCTACTAATGTCATTTCCAGTTGACATTGGCACAATCTTAAACCGGTTAGAAGCAGAGACAACAAGCTGCAGTATTCCTTTACCAAAAGTCCCACTCTGCTGAGGCAGGACTGGAACCCCAAAATTTCCTGATGTATGAACTGATTAAAGCTTCCAGCTTCTCTACTGTTGTCAAAGGCCACTTTCCATACAGTCAGTCGCGACCTCGGCAGTAGACCAAACTGAAAGCACCAGAGTTTTAGTTTACCTGGTAGAGCGCAGCTGTCTATGCTCTTCAACCCTTCCACTGCTTGTTGTCTAATTTCTCCCACACGAACTGTGTCCATTAGATCCCCACAGTACCATCTCCCAAGACTCTTCACTGGCTTCTCAGACACTGTTGGTATTGCCTCACCATTAATGAAGAATGTTTTATCTACTACTTTGCCTTTAATTACAGAGATGCTCCTTGATTTAGTGGGCTTGAATTGCATTTGTGCCCATTCAATGTTATTGGTTAATTTGCCCAATAATCTATTAGTGCAGGCTTCTTAGATTGGACTACCCAGCTAACCGTATAGGGTTGTGTTTTTATTGCAACAATATTGCACTTCTGCTTTGGCAATGGAACAAAGTCATGTACTAGCCATGCAAATTGGTAGACTCCAGGGGGAGCTGTCAAAACATTGGACAATAACGTATGACATTCTAACAACCACATGGTCAACCACATTGAAACAATGTTGCACTTCGGTTGCAATAACAGAACAATTCAACGTATGGCCATGCAAATCTGTAGACTCCAGGGGGAGTTATGAAAACATTGGACAATAACGTTGCAAAATGACATTTATAGCACTACATTCCCTTACCATCTTATCACCCTTATATCAGCTATTGTAATTGTTAATAATCATGTGTTCCTATAGCTGTTTAAGTAAGGTGTGTGTATTGTGTTAGATATTTTTATCACTTTTTTTACATTTTTAAATTTACGTTCAGTTTCCAAGATGGCATCTCAGGTACCCTTCAGGAGAATTTCAGGACTACTTTTCCCATCATCCGCCCATTCACGTATGTATGATGGGGATGATAGGGAAATGTAGTTCCTGAGACGCCATTAGTTTCCTACAGCTTTGCCTGTTCTGAATACAGCTTAGTTTGTGTGAGAAGAAACCAAGCTTGTCATTGAGCAATCTTTAGCAATCAGAAGCATAATCAACAAGTACAGAGAAACATCTGTAATTGACAAGCCCAGGACTGGAAGCCCCAAAAAGCTGTTTGACAAGGATGAGCAGTACTTAAAGATAAGATCCTGAAGGACAGAGGCCACTTTTCAGTTGTTGGTCGTCTCACATACTGTCTTCGATTAGATCCACCTTAGACCATTGTTTCATAGTCCAGTTTCTGTGTCCTTGTGCAGATTTGAGCCTTTTAGTCTTGGTCCATTTGTTAACACAGGTTTTCTAACTGCAACACATCCTGATTTCACAAGCGACCTTTGTACTGTTGATGGATGGGCGACAACATTTGAGCCTTCTGCCAGTTCTGTTGTCAATTCAATGCTTGTCTTCTTTCTATTCCTGAAGGGTATTGTGTAAGGTATAAACCACGGTGGGCGGTTCTCATCATATGTACCATGAGTGGGCCTTTAACCACCCCAGAAGTGGTATATATCATCAGAAACACACGACCCAAAGTGGTTTATACCATTTCTAACACGGCTACCTGTCATTTGTGGGAAGAAAAATAATTAAAATGCATTTAAATTAAGACAAAACCAGAAACTTTGATTGTGTATCCATCCGCAGTGTAATATAGTCCCACATTGAATGTAATTCATTATTCGCTTTAAAAATAAATTGCACATGTTCGTTTATTGTGAATTTCTGCATCGAAAGTGCCATTTCACTAGAAACTAGAGGACTGAGAACAAGCTGTGATGATGGGCAGAGTTTCAAATGACAGTAAGGAAGGGGAGCAGCTGTGATGGCGACTGAAGCCGGATCATAAAAGCGAGCTTGTGAACTCGTTGTATGCAAGGCACACATATTCTAGTACATTTTCATCCTTTTGGATCTCAAAATCTGTTTTTTTTAGTTGTCGGACACCCTTGCGTCCAGGTCATGCCAGATTAAGTTGACGATCGAGCCTGACTAGGAGCTGGTGTCTGGCCTTGTCTTTACCTGCTTTTCTAACAGTTTTCATGATAAATAAATAAATTATTGCTGGTTTTAAACTCACGGTCAGCAGAGATGTTAAAACTTTTACTGTTAAAATATGGATTTATTCCAGCTCAGCATTATACAACGGGAGACTGAATAGAGGTCCCCAGTTGAGCTTCTTGCATAAAATTCCCTTAATGATTTTTTGGACATATTTCCATATTTTTTCTTTAAGTACATTAACCAGCCCATGCTGTAGTTTTTGATTTTTTTTTCAATCTTTGTTTTCTTCTGTTTCATTTAGCTGTTCTTCATCTACTGTTATGGGTCTACTCTTACTGGAGCACTTATTTTATTTATTTATTTTCAAATGACTGCTGTCTTCACTCACATAAGTTGGTGTTGTACCAGTTATGTGGAAAATAGTTAATAGGTGAAATGCCACTCATTTTTGGCAGTGGTTTTGTAACTAATAACAAATAAAATGGCAGTTTGTCATGGAATTTAGAATGCAGTGGTGCGTAGTGATTTATTCAGTGTGAAGCGGCTCATTAGTATGCAAGCTGTGCTATACGCTATATATACGCACGGTCATGTGATGCTGTTTAACCAATCAGAGGTTGTTATTTCTTCTTGTAATCAGGTGCTTCATTGCATATTCTTCCTGGGTCACATTTACAAAAATCCTGTTCCACCGGAGATCTTCTTCCCCACAAAAGAACTCTTGCAGCTGTCAAAGGAGCTGTTCCCCAGGGCGTTCCAGCAGTATGCCAGCCATCTGCCCACACGCACCCCCTTTTCCATCCTGCTTGATCTGGTCAGTTTTCAACTCGAAAGACACATGATAAAAAAAAATTGATGAAAATGGATCACTTTACATTTTAAACAAACAATCAATAAACTTAAAATGTACAGTGTCTTAATAATGTGTTTGTTTTCCTTTTAGAATGTACAGTGTCTTAATGTGTTTGTTTTCCTTTTAGAATGTACAGTGTCTTAATGTGTTTGTTTTCCTTTTATGTTTCACACTTAGCCATTTGGTAAAGAGATCAACACCTCTACTTTTCCTTTTAGAACAGCATTTAAAAGAAAATGATCATCCTTTTCCACTACTTTCTAGAGATAGATTTGAGCCCCGGACCCCAGTGTTGAATTGTCTTTAGTTGTGTATTAATGCAAGCATGACAATACTACCTTTGTTTTTTTGTTTTTCTTTGACAAAGGTTTCGAGGATGAACGGTTCTACAAACAGTGAGGCTATACTGAACCATCTGGCCCAAATTAAGAAAGCATTGCAGGACGATGACCAAACTGAAAACAACTACACTCTCACAGCCACGGTCATCACTGAGTGCTACTTAAAAGAAGAAGGACAGAAGTGGTTCTATGGCGCGTCCCTGTCTTGTAGTGGCAGTGTAGAGACTAGGATCATGATTGCCCTCTCATGCATCCAGACCTGGAACGACGCTGTAGCACATGCAGTCTGGAATGCAAAGAAAAGAAAAAGTTACATCAGATTTCCAAAAGATGTGTTTTGCACAGCCTATAAAATAGATCCTAAATCAGACTCCTATGTCATGATAGCCCCATGTAGTAAATGCTACAGAATCTTTACCGACGTCACATTCAAGCCTCCTTTTTCTGGTGAAAGAGGCAGCGAGAGGTTTCGTCTTGGAAACTGTGCTGAAACCGAGTCTCTGAGTCACCTCCTTGATGCAGAAGAAAATGTCAGGAATGAAACTAGAGCTTATTTAGGTGGAAAAGAGGTCACTGTCAACAGAGCCAGGATCATAAAAGATGCAAAGTTGAAAGCTAAAGAACTGCTGGGACCAAGACATTTTGAAATAACGGGTGACATATTTAAATTCTTTCCAGTCACAATGAACGGGCTGCCTGAAGTCTAACCCTTACTGCAGCAGTGTGGAGTACCGGTTAGGGCTTTGGACTCTTGACCGGCGGGTCGTGGGTTCAATCTCAGGTGGGGGACACTAACAGAACAGCTTTTAGCATTCACCAATTATAAGGGATCCCAGATAAACACCCCAAATTACTGTCTTATATTCACAACTAATGAAATATTTTAACAGAAAAACTGTCTGCCAGCGTGGAACACCAAGGTCACACACACCGATTCGAACTTTACAAATATGTTTAATGCACACCCCGAATGCAGTAACAGCATGAAGAAATGAATAGGACCTGGTTAACCTCAATGAAATTAAACAATTAGGCACAATTGGTTTCAGAGTTTCTTTGTATTGGTACTTTAAGGCAGGATAGTAACCATTAAAAAGTTTAACAGCCGTTCTCTCCGTAATTACTCTCAGCGGTACCTCTTAATTTAGCGTGTGATCCCACTTGAACAACAAAAAACAAAGTAAAAATATACACAGTAATACTAAACTAGACATTTAGGAGTAGCTAATAACATCCAGACGTTGCAAGTTGTAAAACATCAAAACAATGTCCTTTGTATCCAAGCGAAAAAGAAACCCTTGGTAAGCTCCTTAGGTAGAACAATCCACAACAATGTCTCGAATATAATAAAATGAAAACCAAAAAACCAAAAGAGTCCAGCAAACAAAAAACCAAAAATAGTCCGATCAAAAAACACAATCCAGCAGCGTTACTGAAGCCAGTAACCACAAATAAAAGAAAAAAAACAAGTGGATCTCACCCGATGTTGAACTTGAAATGATGAGCTGAGTCACTGTATTTAAACTCTGGCAGGTTCCGCCGCTGCATCACTCCAGAACAGGAAGACAAAAAACAGCTTCTGCATCCATTAGCCAGCCCATATGCTTCAGTGTAGCGTCATGATAGTATTCATTTAACAAAGAAAAAACACTGTGTACAAAAAACCTATCACAATAATCACACGCTCTTACATTGAAAGCACCCCGACTAAAAAACTATAATAAACTCCCGCATGGCAACTATTTAAGCACAGAACACCACGCCGAGCAGGAAGCTGACGTCTCACCGGAACAGCACACAGGTAAGGAAAGTGACCTCTCTCAAACTCCCGCTCCCGACGAATAAATATGCCCCCAAAAAAAGGCGTGACCAATAGAACAAGACGGCCTAATTACAGACCTTCCGTCGTTCATTTTTTCCCCCTTCTTATATTAGAACAAATGAAAAAACATCAAATTTAATGCCTGGCCAGGCTTTCTGTCATACAATTAAGTAGGGCAGGTGACACGCTTATTGCATCACTTCTCTATATGGGCACGGCCACAACACTGCTGTTGTACCCTTGAGCAAGGTACTTTACCTAGATTGCTCCAGTAAAAACCCAACTGTATAAATGGCTAATTGTATGTAAAAATAATGTGATCTTGTAACAATTGTAAGTCACCCTGGATAAGAGCATCTGCTAAGAAATAAATAATAATAAGAAGAAGAACAATTAGTTGGTTCATGTATGAATAATGGAGACTTACACAAGAGTTTCATCATCCTTTACATAGATCGCACTCAAATACATACCCAGATCCACACATCCACTGCATATTCAACACAGAAAACAATACACATTGAAGCCCATCACTGCCAGTACTCTGTATAAGTGTTGCATAAAGTTTAATTAACCCACTAAAACAAAGATTTCAATTAAAAGTGTGTGCATGAGTATAATACACCAAGTTTAAGGTCAGCTTTGGCTAGCAAACACTTGCTGCTAAACTACCGAAATAGCTCTCTTCTTTTAAAGGTCTAATTAACAGCGGATCATCAAACTATAAATATTAATACTTACCACTTTATTTCCATATTAGCATTAAGACCCGGTATCGTTTTTTTTTTGTTTGTTTTCTCGCATTCTGGAGCTCAAATTTAAAGATTAAAAAATACAAATGTATTCTTCTAAAAAGTGCATCGTAAATTCGAAGAAATACAGTATATTCCCCAGCAGATTGAGAGGAACGGTAGTTCCTCGTACAAGTTAGAAAAACTTGTTTGAAACTACCTGAGAGTCTCTATACAGCTCCAAGAGTTTAGCTGTTTTCACCATGTTATCACCCCCTCGAGAATGGTGCTGTTTAATATCTCCAGTCTCTTTTCCATCTCCACTATCACCCCCCCCTCGAGAATGGTGCTGTTTAATATCTGCAGTCCCTTTTCCATCTTCACTATCACCCCCTCGAGAATGGTGCTGTTTAATATCTCCAGTCCCTTTTCCATCTTCACTATCATCCCCCCCTCGAGAATGGTGCTGTTTAATATCTCCAGTCCCTTTTCCATCTCCACTATCATCCCCCCCTCGAGAATGGTGCTGTTTAATATCTCCAGTCCCTTTTCCATCTCCACTATCATCCCTCGCCCCTCGAGAATGGTGCTGTTTAATATCTCCAGTCCCTTTTCCATCTCCTATATCATCCCCCCCCCGTTTAATATCTCGTCCCTTTTCCCTTCACTGGGACCTTGCTTGTTGATGGGGCTTCACTGACAAACTGCAGCACACAGGCTTCTGGAATCTCTTCTGCTTCAGGTTTACCTGCCCAGGGATTAAGCTGAACATTTCATTCATCTACTTTCCATTAAAAACAACAACACAGGGATATACATTAGGAGTGACCAGCTCTGTTCCTGAAGTTCTGCAAATAGTGACCAGGGAAATTAATCATTAATCACAATTCATCTAATTTATATTTCAATACAGCTACATTATAGAAACCCATGTCAATAGAATTCATCACTAAAGTATGATTTATGACTTTTGATTATTGAATAATATTTATTGGCTTTGTGAAACCTTATTATTTGTGATTACTGTTATTATTTGTGTCGTATACTGATTTGCTCTTAATTGTGTTGTGATTCTTGAAATATGTATATTTAGTGGCCCTGGATAAGGACGTCTGCCAATAAATAAATAAATAAATAAATAAATGCTTACTTTTTCGAGAGATTTTAGACATCTTCACCAATGTATCAACCAACTCACAGGATTTCCTTTTCTGTGTTCTTGTGTAATTTTCTCGCATTCTTAAAGGGGAAATGAAGTAGTAGTTTTTGTGTGTGTGTGTGTGTGAGTTACATGTTAAACACAGTACCCGCACACTTATATATTATTCTCCAAAGTGTTTATATTTTATTATACCCAAGATCAGCGTTTCAATCTGCAAGAGATCTTCATCGGGACACACCAATCAACATTCCCATAGGTTCCTGCAACTATTTAAGTAAGGTTAGTGTATTGTTTTTATTACTTTTTTGACATCCTGACCGCTTTTTTACACTATTAAATTGCAGTTGACTGTGTTCTGTTTCCAATGGCTTCACATGTACCCTTCAGAAGAACTTCAGAACTAAATGTGTATTTTCTATACAATGTCTATGCTGACTACAATCCCTGGGAGATTGATTCAGAGTGTGAAGGGGTCAGCTGCTTGAACGTGTAGTTGGGTTGGTTAGTTTTAGCTAAATTACTTAGAATTCTTTAACATAGTTTGCTACTTAGTGCACTGGTAGTGTGAGACGAAATAATGATGATTCATGTCAAAGCAGAAGTTGAACATGTATCCATTTAATATCACAGAATTGCAATTTGGAATAAACACATTTGATTAAGTCTTTAAATCAAATGAGTAAAGTTGTCTGAACTTATTTATAAGTTGGCTTATCTAGAATTGAGTGGCAATACTTAATTTTCATTAAGACATTTTTTTTAAATCAGTAATCTAGACAGTGTTTACAGTGTATCATTCGCCCTGTTCTTCAGAGAGACATACCTGCACACTGACTGGCTTCACTGCTCGCTGAGGATAAAGGTGTTATCATGCCAGTAGCCTGCATTACCATCTCATTTTTTATTAAATCAGCAATCTAGACTTGTTAGTGTTTACAGTGTATCATTTGCCCTGTTCTTCAGAGAGACATACCTGCACACTGACTGGCTTCACTTCCTGATCTCTGGGAGGATAAAGGTGTTATCATGCCAGAAAAAAAGCCTGCATTACCATCTCATTTTTTATTTCTTCAAAAGAAGTTCAGACTTGTGTTGTTGTGTGTATAGTTCCACGGACGCTTTCTTGAACCTCAAATGGGGACACTGTTTGACTGGCTTCACTGCTGAGAATTGATAGGGATGAAGACATTATTTTGCCAGGCCTAATTCTGATATCATTTTTATTAAATCAGACTTTTGGAAAATGATCAGAATAGTCAAAAGTGTTTGAAAAAGACAGAGTATAGGCAGCAGTGACTATTTTGGGGTGAAGTGTGGGATTAATTTAAAGGTCATTCCTCATGTGTTATTTGTGTGATTTCTATAAAACTGGAGCAACTAGTTTGTGGATGAGGCTCAAAGTCACGACTCATATGATCAATCAGCTGATTTTACATGAGCATGAGAATTCCGACTGGGTTCAGAACTTGCGTGAGGAGAAAAGTGTTAATTCGATATCAGCTGTGTCATTAAACCTGCTGCTTTTGGAAAATTCTTCAGAATATTCAAAAGTCAATTTTCCGTTGAAAACAGCACCTACGGATTTCTGATTATATTCTGAAAACTAACAAAATAAATATCATGTTGCAGCAGCAGGGCGGTAGTAAGCCCTGCTGATTTAAAGGTATATCATGTTGCAGCAGGGCGGTAGTAAGCCCTGCTGATTTAAACCTATATCACGTTGGAAAAAGGCGGTAGTAAGCCCTGCTGATTTAAATATTATCATGTTGAAGTGGGCGGTAGTAAGCCCTGCTGATTTAAGGTATATCATGTTGTAGCATTTAAGCCCTGCTGATTTTTAAACTGGAATAAGCCCCTGCTTGTTGATGAGCAAGGGCGGTACTAGCCCTGCTGATTTAAATGTAGTTCATGTGAGCAGCAGGAGTAATAAGCCCTGCTGATTTAAAAATGTCACGTTGCAGCAGGGAAAAGTAAGCCCTGCTGATTTAAATGTATGTCATGTTAAGCAGGGTTTTTGGTAAGCCCTGCTGATTTAAATGTATATCAATTTTCAGCAAAACAGTAAGCCCTGCTGATTTAAATGTGATCATATTGCAAAACTAAGCCCTGCTGATTTAAAATATATCATGTTGCAGCAGGGCGGTAGTAAGCCCTGCTGATTTAAATGTATATCATGTTGTAGCAGGGCGGTAGTAAGCCCTGCTGATTTAAATGTATATCACGTTGCAGCAGGGCGGTAGTAAGCCCTGCTGATTTAAATGTATATCATGTTGCAGCAGGGCGGTAGTAAGCCCTGCTGATTTAAATGTATATCATGTTGCAGCAGGGCGGTAGTAAGCCCTGCTGATTTAAATGTATATCACGTTGCAGCAGGGCGGTACTAAGCCCTGCTGATTTAAATGTATATCACGCTGCAGCAGGGCGGTACTAAGCCCTGCTGATTTAAATGTATATCATGTTGCAGCAGGGCGGTAGTAAGCCCTGCTGATTTAAATGTATATCACGTTGCAGCAGGGCGGTAGTAAGCCCTGCTGATTTAAATGTATATCATGTTGCAGCAGGGCGGTAGTAAGCCCTGCTGATTTAAATGTATTGGTTTATTTTTAGAATGGGGTCTCCCCTCCGCCCCTGTGCAGATCATTGTGTTGTATTTGTTTTGTTTTATGATTTAGTTATTGTATTTGTGACGGTGAACCGTCATGTTATTTGTATTTATGTATTGTCAGCTCAGCGTGTTTTGTTTTGTATTGTGTTTAGTAGTGTGGATGGGTAGGAGAAAGAGAAAAAAAACAAAACTTAAAAATATACACACACAGTGCCTTGCAAAAGTATTCAGACCCCTGACCAATTCTCTCATATTACTGAATTACAAATGGTACATTGAAATTCCGTTCTGTTTGATATTTTATTTTAAAACACTGAAACTCAAAATCAATTATTTTAAGGTGACACTGGTTTTATGTTGGGAAATATTTTTAAGTAAAGTAAAAAACTGTAGACCCTGGTAGATGTGGGCAGCAGTGTGGGGTAGTGGTTAGGGCTCTGGACCCCGGAGGGTCGTGGGTTCAATCCCAGGTGGGGGGACACTGCTGCTGTACCATTGAGCAAGGTACTTTACCTAAATTGCTCCAGTAAAAACCCAACTGTATAAATGGGTAATTGCATGTAAAAATAATGTATAATCTTGTAACAACTGTAAGTCGCCCTGGATAAGGGCGTCTGCTAAGAAATAAATAAATACATAAATAAATAAATAAATAATACTAATAATAATGATAATAATAATATCACCACTAATTAAGCAAATAAGTGTCGCAATTAAAGTACGTTTAGGCTGGGATGGAACAAGAACCAGGAAAGACAGACACTATGGGCATGAAGTAATCGGCTTCCTCTGTAGTTAGATTCCAGGGAATGGTATTTTGCAATAGGAAAGTCTAAGTGCAAAACAAAGAATCTAAAGAATGCTTTGAGTCCTTGCGGTATCTCAAGTACTGTGCAATGAAACAGAATGAGAGCGCAGTTATAGGGCTCTTATTCAAAACAGTGTTACTGTCTCTGTTCCCTCTCTGTTAGCATACTGGAATGTTTAGCATATGTAAACTGGGAGGATTCCTGGACAAACTGTCTCTATTGGTTTTTGTTACAACTGCGCTCTCACTTGAGCGAAGAAAGAAAAACGCCTTCTGAAGGATACACACAATGTACAATACAGCGTATTGTTCCGGTTCAGTCTGTTTAGTTAAAAAAAAAAAAACTAAAAATTACCAATAACATGTTCTATTTTAACAATAACAATATTTTTAATAACAATGTTACACTACATCGGTACAAGCTAAATTCCTTACGTTAGTGGTTTAAAAGTGCCTTTTTTTTTCTCAACAAGCCCATGCACTTTTAATCCCAGGTTCTCTTTGGCTCTATTTTCCTGGTCTGGTTCCTTTTCTTTAATGACGATTTTAAAGGAGATTTCCTTTCAGAAAAGGAGGAACCAGTCAGATCTAGCTGCTCCCGAACTTCACTTTTGGGAGATGTCGTGCCCAAAGCAGACAGAAGCTCTTTTTAAACCGGACTTGGTTGAATTTCTGAGACTCAATAACAAGTCACAGCAACAGGAAGTGGCATGCGTTATTCTTTTGAGGGTAAGAAGAACAGATTAAATCAGAGACCCAGACAAAAGAAAAAATAAAAAAACACCATGAAGTATTTTTTCAAAATGCATTTTATAGTTGCCCCAACAGATTCTGGAACACTCTGTCTTCATTCTAAAAAGGTCTCAATAAATAGCCAGCGTTTAACCCTGGCTCTGCCAGCTGTTGAAGGGACCAGAAATTCAAATGTATTACTTTTTCATTGAAGCGAAATGGTTCCATTAAGTTCCATCATCACTAGAATAATAAAATAAACTAATTCAGGAAAATAAAGCTGTTTGAGCAATAAAAGTGGATATTTGTGACAATTTAAACAAGGAATCAGTTAATCAGTTTTAGTCACAGCATTCTTTAAAACTAAAATAAAAAAAAGCATAATATTGATTTTAAAGGTGATTTGTCATTCACAATAGTTGTCATTTATAGACACTGTTTATTGTGTTGGGGAGATTCATGAGAGCTGCGAACCACAGTTCTGTTTTAAGCACAGTTCTTTATACCAACCTGTTATACTATACCTTGCACAGTGCAACACCTTTTTTGATGGCATAAATGTACTCCATTTGATGCGGATTATTAATTATGATGTAGTATTTGATGCTTATTAATTATTATATCACCTGGGAGGCTTTGACCTGGTCTCAGTGGTTGACGGAAAATGGGCCTGTAACCCAGAGGTCATGGGTTCAAATCCCACCTCGGGACTTACTGACTCCTTGTGAAACCCTGATCAAGTCACTTAGCCATGGGGACAAGAACTCCATCTTTTGGGTGAGACGTTGTTTTAAGTGACTCTGCAGTTCATGACCATAGCTCACACACCGTAAGTCTCGTATCTTGTAAAGCACTTTGTGATGGTGGTCCACTATGAAAGGTGCTATATAAAGATTATTTATTACAATGGTAAATGTGTTTTCAATGCAATGGTAAGTGTTATGCAGGAGAGGGCATTAGGGTTTCGGGGGTTACTGATATTAAAGATAAATTGCGTACAAATAAAAGTATATTTTTGAATGAATACCTAAACAGCCCCGTGTGTTAAATGTTTGTAACGCGCCTGTATAGACAGACAGGATTGTTTTGGATGTCACAGGAAGAATCCATGAAAACAACTACAGTATTTCTGAAAAATTTAAGACAGTACTTAAGTAGTCACCCAATTAAAAAGTAAATTTGTATTAGAAAATAATTGGGTTCAATTTTAACAAGGATATGAAATAATTCTTTATGTTTCACAGGGGTACCTCAGGACAAGGCTGAAAACCTCTGGTTTGCCTTGCAGTGGTTGAAAAGTGCCCTTTTATCAACAATTATTACCATTGCACTTTTAATTTTCCACTGCTGTGAGTTCATCAAGATGTGTTAAAACCTGATTGTTTTTCCAACTGGTAGTTTGAACTTTTCAGAATAACCTTTTGGTGCAGATTTTGACGAGAAAGATTTCTGTTCTTTGTTCTCAATATTCGGAACCGTAGTCTGTCTACCTAAACAACTCCTAAAGGTGAACTACATTTCCCAGAATGCTGTGCCACAACAATAAACAAGTTTATTTTCAAAGTTTAAAAACTGTTGCAGTCCACTTATTTAAAATAAGTGAGGCAGTCAACAAACAAATCCTAAAATAAAAACAGGAAGAATAACAGTTCGTTATTCTTTTCCACATCCTGGAGGTTTTAAAGAAGCCCTGTAGAAGCTTTGCATCAGAGACTGTGTTAAAAGACAGTTATCTGTAAAAAGATATTTACACCGCTGAACTTTTTCAAAATATAAAACCAAACCGGCAGCACCGCTTACTTAGTTGCCACCAAATACAACCTGCTTGATGATGTTCTGATTCAAAATCTGTCTTCTGATTCTCTGAAGGTCTGCTGGCTGCATAAACAGCGTTTAACCCTGGCCAGTGTTTGCAGTGTTGAAGGACCACAGAGTAGCCTCCATTTTCAACTTCTTCACGTGAACATTGACCATATAAATATATATATAATAAGTTAAGTATATAAACGTGGAATTAATAATAATAATAATAATAATAAAATAAAACAAAAAATAAATATAAATTGAAACTAAGTAACAGTGTGGATATTTAAGTGACAATTTAAACAAAAAAAACCAGCATCCACAAAGCACCAATATTACCTGTTAATAAGTTTTTAGTCATTCAGCATTCTCCCCAAAAAATAAAACAAAATGAAAGAGGAATTCCAAGATCTCATTTTAAAGGTGACTGGAGCTGGGCCCTTCAACTGGAGCCAAAGAGAGACGCTGTGTCTTTATGGAGAATTCGTCCGTGTTCTTTTGCAGGGCTTCATAATCATTCAAAGAGTGGGGCTCCCAACAGAAAAAACCATGTTCTCCCACAGGAGCCCCATCCCACCACCTTTTTCTCATAATCATTCAAAGGTGAAGTCCCAACAGGTGGAGATGACCTGGTCTTTAAAAATTCCATCCACTCAATGATTAACTTCATAATCATTCAAAGAGTCGGGGCTCCCAACAGAGAAAGAGACCAGCTGTCTTTACATGGAAATTCCATCCCTACCTCCTTTATTACCTTCATAATCATTCAAAAGTGGGGCTCCCAACAGAGAAAGAGACCATGCCTTTACTGGAATTCCATCCCTACCTCCTTTATTAACTTCATAATCATTCAAAAAGCGGGGACTCCCAACAAAAGAGACCATGTAGTGGCACCTGAAA
This sequence comes from Huso huso, assembly GCA_036884735.1. NCBI lineage: Eukaryota > Metazoa > Chordata > Actinopteri > Acipenseriformes > Acipenseridae > Huso > Huso huso. The sequence continues at coordinate 484,485 of CM072694.1, read as the reverse complement.
TTCCATCCCTACCTCCTTTATTAACTTCATAATCATTGGGGACAAGAATCTGAAAGAGACCATGTGAGTCTTTCATGAAATTCCATCCCATTCTTTATTAACTTCATAATCATTCAAAGACCGGGGCTCCCAACAGAGAAGCTGACCAATTTTTGTTACATGAGAATTCCCATCCCTACCTCCTTTATTAACTTTCAATCATTCAAAGAGGCTGGGGCATCCCAACATGAAAGAGATTTTGTGAGTCTTTGCAGGAGAGGGAATTCGAAATCCCTGGTGCGGGGTAACTGGATCATTATTTAAAGAGCTGAAAGCTCCCAACAGAGAAAGGTGAATTTATGGAGTTTTACAGTGAGTGCAATTCCATCCTACCTCCTGGATTAACTTCATAAGGTTTCTGTTGGTGGGGATCCCAACAGAAAAGAACCACAGTCGTTACATGAAAATTAGCTAAAGAAGTCCTCCTTTAAAATTTAAATCATTCTAAAGAGTCAACCCTCCCAGCTGAATAGAAATTGAAATGTAAATTACAGTATTCCAGTTAAATGATGGGTTCAATTCATAAATTCAAAGACCTTAGCTGAAACAAAACGGAATACACCAGGGAGTCCTCAGGACCAGGACTGAAACCCCCTGATCTGGAATCATTCAACCTATTATTGGCATAATAATAATAATAATATTTTATTATTATTATTCCATTATTATTATTATTATTATAATCATTTATTATTATTTTCTCCCAACAGTGAAAGAGACCATGAAGTTCATCAAGAATTCCATGATAAAACCTTGATTGTTTTCATTAATCAGGTCCCAACAGAGTTTGAACCATGTTTTCAGAATAACCTGTTTAGGTGCATTCATTGTCAAGACAATAGAAAGACAGAGCTCTGTTCAGTCTGTTCTCCCAACTTGATTTATTAACTTCTAATCATTCAGCTACCTAAACAACTCAGAAAAAGGTGACCAATTAATGTTGCACAGATCTATTGTTTCAGCTGCATAATCAAACAAGCTATTTGTTCAAAGTTTAAAACCTGTTGTCTGTCCATCCTTATTTAAAATAAGCATCATAATCATTCAAAAAGCTTCCATATCCCTAAAATAAAAACCTGTGTTTATTTGTAATAACAGTTCATTATGGTTATTCTACATCTTCATAATGTTTCAAATAGTGGGGTCTGGTAGAAGAGACCATGCCCTGTAATTATGCTTTCCATCAGGAGGCCTCCTTTGTTAACTTCATAAATTTAACTCTGTAAGAAAGACCATTTACACAAACAATCCCTACCTATTTTAAAAATCAAAATAAAAACCAAACATAGATTAACCATGTGATTACTTACTGTTTTGTCACACCTCCTTTATTAACAATAATCATTCAATGATGTTCACTTGATTCAAAAGAAACAGGCATGTGAGTCTGAATTAGCATCCCTACCTCCTTCCCAAACGGGATTCATTGGAGTCGGGTTTAGTACATGACACACACCATGTGCTCTTTATACATCCATCCCTACCCCTCCATTTTCATAATCATTCCACTTCTCCTGGTGAGGAGACCGTGAGTCGCTATATATATATATATATATATATATAATCATGTACTGTATGTATATAAAGAGACCATGAGTATTGATAATAATTAGCCATAATTGGCCAAATCTAAAAACAAAACAAACAGACCAAATAGTCTTTAGAAATTCCATCCCTACCTCCTTAGGTTTAATCATTCAAAGAGTCGGGGCTCCCAACAGAGAAAGAGACCATGTGAGTCTTTACATGAGAATTCCATCCCTACCTCCTTTATTAACTTCATAATCATTCAAATAAAATGCAAAGTGGTGTTTTATTTTGAAGCGCAGTACATGAAAGTGTAATGAGGTGCATTTCAGTTAAAGATCACTTAAGCAAGGGTTGGCTGTTCACCTTGGATGGCAGTTTCACTTGGTTTTCAGAACACTACTTTAAAAATACATATTGTATTTTCAGTACCTATAATGGGATAATCAGGTTCATCAGAGTTGTATTTAAAATATCTGCATGTCCCAAAATTAAAGTATATTAATGAGTTAAGAACTCAAATAACTGGCTTCATGGTTGTGACTGTATAACAGCTCGGCTTTATTGTTGCTTTGTGAAACTGGCTGCACTGGTACTTGGCCACATGGTGGCACTGTTTTCAATGAAAATATCAAAGGAAAAAAAAATAATACACTGTTCAATTCTAACAATTTTTCACTCTGATCAAAACTGAGAGCAATGCCTCCTCTGGTGCAGTGCGTATCCATTCCTGATAGGTGTGGACATGTCTGATTGGACCTTGCTGCTCTGGTGCAGTGCTTATCCATTCCTGATAGGTGTAGACATGTCTGATTGGGACCTTGCAGTGCTTATCCATTCCTGATAGGTGTAGACTGGTGCAGTGCTTATCCATTCCTGATAGGTGTGGACATGTCTGATTGGACCTTGCTGGTCTGGTGCAGTGCTTCCATTCCATTCCTGATGGAGGTCTGGTGCAGGACATGTCTGATTGAACCTTGCTGGTCTGGTGCAGTGCTTATCCATTCCTGATAGGTGTGGACATGTCTGATTGGACCTTGCTGGTCTGGTGCAGTGCTTATCCATTCCTGATAGGTGTGGACATGTCTGATTGGACCTTGCTGGTCTGGTGCAGTGCTTATCCATTCCTGATAGGTGTGGACATGTCTGATTGGACCTTGCTGCTCTGGTGCAGTGCTTATCCATTCCTGATAGGTGTGGACATGTCTGATTGGACCTTGTTGCTCTGATGTTATCTAGTGGGAATAATTCATATAAGCCCTTTAGGCCTTACACCATCAGTCACTTAATACTTCCTGACATTTTAACAAGCCTGGCTCCTGGAAAGCAGAGGGCAGGGGCCTTGGGAAGAAACATCTGTTGTTCTAGTCAAGAAAGACAGCTTCTGATTGAGAACGTAAAAGTAAGTGCCAAGCCAAGGTACCTGCTAATATTACACAGACTCAATAAGGCAGTTCAGAGGAATTCGGGTGGAATTTACCACCAATGCTGTTTAACAAAAAAAAAAAAAAAAAAAAAAGATTTCAAGCATACAGTAATTCAATTTGAAATTTTACAATGCATAGTTAATCCTTTGCTTATTGATTGTGATCAATACAAAACCAGCCTCCCTCTGAAGTTAATGTACACAGTCCATACATTTACATCTGTAAGAAATGTCTGGACCTCTTTTATAGATTGGACTTTGTTCTGTAAAGTGCTGCACATTCAGGAATGAGGATGTACATGTACTATTTATTGGAAACTACTAAGTACAATGAGGAGCTGTGTGGTGTATTGTATCCTATATGACCATAAGACATGCATGTTACGAATGACTAGCTTGGTGGAGTTCTGTACTACTTACTGTTCCTGTTAGAAAAAAGGTTAATGCTTTTATTACAAAAGGATATAACTAAACCTCATCATTTGGCAAATTAACAATAAGAAAAATTAAAACAGTAGTTGATAAGACAATGCCAAAACCCTCCAGGCCAGTTTATACATTTTCAGTGTCCATGCTTCTGCTAAAGCTTTGCGTTTAGCAGATACAGTCCTTGGGCAACTAGGGTTTTAAAAAAAACGCATCCACGCATGCCATGCTTTTCACACACAGCTTTACCATGCTTTCACACATTGCCATGTGCTCTTGCCATGGTATATATCACAACAGACCAGAAGAAACAACAAGCAATGGAAGCTTAAAATGTGGCCGGCACGTGACAGACTGTCTATGAAAAAAACGTGCAAACCTCCACCACATAAAATGTAATAAATACAAACATGCTCACTATTGGTTGTGGGTGCACAGGGTTCCTAACTGCAGCAATATCATGTACAAATAAAAGGGCAGTGTTGCTGTTAGGGTTACTCTACACTGGTCAGGTATGTAGTGTAAGACATGTGTGACAAGCACACTACTGGGACTGTCAATCGGATGTCCTTACATTATTATACACCAGAAAATGGTAGCGCCATCTAGTGGTTGTTCTTTACACTGAGGAGGAACTGGTCTTATCTTTACTATTGAAACTTTTTATATCAACATAACTTATACTGTTAAATGCATAATGAATTTTCAACTATTTATATATATATATATATATATATATATATATATATATATATATATATATATATATATATATATATATTAATTCTTAATTTCAACTGGGTGTCACTGCTGTGCATACTTACGTTCTTTTCTCTCCATCACTCTCCCAAACTAGTCAATTGCCAAACAGGTGTGTTTGATCTAATAATTAATCAATGAACTAATTACTCTCTAGTATAAAGGACGTTAGTGTGTTTGCCTCATTGAGTATAGGAGTTCGGGTAGCTGACGTGTGGTTATCATGGAAGCCAAGTGTAAGAGTGAAAGTAAGAGAGTAAGCAGCATTGTATGAGACAGGGAAACTTTGTATCTGTGATTTTATTTGTTGCCAGTCTGTGTAACCCTGCAAGGCTGCATGGTAACTTTGTTACAGCTGGGCAAGCAGCTGTCCCTGCTTGATAGTTAGATCCTCCATTGTTTTAGTTAGCGTCCAAGGCCTGGTACACACACACGGTTCACTCGACAACCGTATTTACAACCTGCAGTCGTAATGGTTGTTTGTCACACACACATCTTCTCACTGAAGTGAGTGTGCTCCCTGTTTAAACAAACAACTGAACTCGCACCATCATTACAGTCATGATCATGAGGTTTGTGTGGCAACAGAACTGAGGCAGTTTTTTGGTTCCCTTTCAATTTGAAGACGACCACCAATGACATTACGTATGGGATATACCTGCCCATTCCGTAGGTATCGCTGAGCTCTCTATATCAGAGAGCTGCACAGTATCTGATTTGTGATGGGTGCCAGCTCGCCCCTATAAATTTGTGTTTTGTTGTTGTTGTTATTTTACTGTTTTCATTATGTTTTTGTGATTCTTGGTTTGTTTTGGATTGGCAGGGGGGGTTAAATTCCTCCCTGTAAAAATGCATGTGAGAATGTGGCTGGAGCCTTAAGTGTTTAATTGTTAATTATTAGTTAATTGGGCTCCAGCCACAGACTATAAAATACAGCTGAAACCCTTTGTTAGAGAGGAGTTTTTGGGTGAGGTTGTTTGTCGATTGTGCTGTGCTGTTTAATTTTGGAGAAAGAAACTGTAGTGAAGGCTAATGCCCAGCCTACATGTCTGTATTTTTGTTTAAACCTTTTGTTTGGGCCCTTGTGCCTCTTTATTTGATTATTTTTTGTTGAATAAAGATCATTATTTTGCCCCTTCCACTGTCTCTGAGCCTCAAACCTCTGTCATCCTACCACACGTGGTGTCAGAAGCGGGATAAGCGCCACCTAGAGGCTCAGAGCAGTTTTTTGAATTTTGAATTTTTTTTTTTTGAATTTTGGATTTTGGAGGTTTTTGGCGGTGCACAGAATGGGGAAAAAACAAAGGCAGCGAAGAAAGCAGCAGCAGCTACCAACCCCGTCCTCGGCAGCCACCCCACCAACACCGCCTTCACCACCATCACGGGAGATCTGGGGTGGTTGGTGCACCCAAGCCGGACCTCTTCCACCTCCCACAGCCCCTCAGCATGTTGTGGTATCGGAAATGGGGAGAGGTGGGAGGGAGAGAGCACCACCGGGGTCCCTCCAGGAGATAGCCATCATGGTCCTGGCATACCTGGCGATAGACATGGGGAGATCCCCCTCCTTGAAGAAAAGGGGTGGGAGCTGCCGCCTGAGAGGGGGGAGTCGCTGCACGCCCAGAGAGGGGAGCTGCCGCAGCCGAGAGGGAGGAGCGAGCGATCCGCAGCCGAGAGGGAGGAGCCTGAACGTCCGCAGCCTGAGAGGGAGGAGCCCGAGCGTCCGAGGCCGAGAGGGAGGAGAACGTCCACAGCCCGGGGAGGAGCCCGAAAGGGAGGAGTCGGTGCGCCCACGGCCCGAGCGGGAGGAGTCGGAGCAAATCCACGGCCCGAAAGGGAGGGAGTCGGTGCGTCCGCGGCCCGAGCAGGAGGAGTCGGTCGCCCACGGCCGGCGGGAACAGCCGGAGCTGTCTCTCCCTCCACCGCCAGCAGAAGGGAACAGCGGATCTGTCTCTCCCTCCACCGCCAGCAGAGGGGGAACAGCGGGCTGTCTCCCTCCACCGCCAGCAGAGGGGAACAGCCGGAGCTGTCTCTCCCTCCACCGCCAGCAGAGGGGGGAACAGCCGAGCTGTCTCCCTCCACCGCCAGCAGAAGATGCTGTAGGTCCCTCCCAGCCTCTGTACCGGCTGCTGAAGGGGCGTGGGACAAACTGCCCGGCGGCTAAGAGGCACAGCACCGCCAAGGATGCCTGCCTGTCCGCATCGCCTGGGGTTGCCTGCCTGTCCGCGACGCCTGGGGTTGCCTGCCTGTCCGCATCGCCTGGGGTTGCCTGCCTGCCCGCATCGTCTAGAGAAACTCTCAGTGTGCTTTCTCCTAGGGATGCTGGTCCGCCGTCGCCTGGGGTGGAGCTACTGTCCCAGCGCCAGAGGATCCAGCACCGCCAGAGGGTCCAGCGTCGCCAGAGGGGCCAGGGGTCCCGTCGCCAGAGGGTCAGAGGGTCCAGCGCCGGAAGGACCAGCGTCGCCGGAAGGACCAGCGTCGCCCGTTCCGCCTCCGCCATCAGAGGGAGGCGAGCTGCTGTTCCGCCTCCGCCATTAGAAGAGGCGAGCTGCTGTTCCTCGTCCGCCACCAGAGGAGCTGGGGCGGGCTCTACCTCCTGCTGCCAACAGAGAAGAGGAACTCTGGCCACTGCCACCCTGGCGGAGGTTCCTGCACTGTTGGCCACACCCAGGATGCCTGCCTCGCATCGCCTGGGGTTGCCTGCTGCTTTCTTTTGTTCCTCCTAGGGTGCGCCGAAGGTCCTGCTTCGCCTGGGGTCGCTGGAGGTCCTGCTTCGCCTTGGGTCGCCGAGGGTCCTGCTTCGCCTGGAGTCGCTGCCAGTCCTGAATGGCAGCAGGAAGTACTGTGGCCGGAGCCTCACAAAGGGGAACTGCCGGCCACGAAGAAGGGGAGGTGAGGAGACCACCTCCACCACAGCCCCGACCACCACCCCTGTGCCACAGCCCGGGCGCCTGGGGTTGGATCCCTCGGCCTGGGCTCCCGGACACCCAGGCTCCATGTCTGGACCTTTGGTCGCTGGGCCTGACTCCCAGGTCGCAGCACCACCAGGCACAGGAGGTCGCCTGGTCTCCTGCTCCGCTCCCCTGGTTGCCCAGGCGCCGCTGCACTGTCGCCTGGGCTCGCACCTCTGCCTGGGGCTGCAGCTGGCTGGTCGCCTGCCTGTGCTCCCGACGCCCATCCAATGCACCTGGGTCCCCCTTTCGCCAGGTCTCGGTCCCGCCAAGAGGGCGCGGGCTATGGACTGACCCATCCTCAGCAATGGGAGAAGGAAGACCTCCCACCATGGCCGCCCCCATGGGCCACTTGCTTCCCTCGTCCGGGACTTTGGGACAAGGGGAGGTGGCCGTTGGGGCCAGGCAAAGGCGCTGGGGGGAAATGTGATGGGGTGCCAGCTCGCCCCTATAAATTTGTGTTTTGTTGTTGTTGTTTTTTACTGTTTTCATTATGTTTTTTTGTGATTCTTGGTTTTTGTTTGGATTGGCAGGAGGGTTAAATTCCTCCTGTAAAATGCATGTGAGAATGTGGCTGGAGCCTTAAGTGTTTAATTGTTAATTATTAGTTAATTGGGCTCCAGCCACAGACTATAAAATACAGCTGAAACCCTTTGTTAGAGAGAGGAGTTTTTGGGTGAGGTTGTTTGTCGGTGTGCTGTGCTGTTTAATTTTGGAGAAAGAAACTGTAGTGAAGGCTAATGCCCAGCCTACATGTCTGTATTTTGTTTAAAACTTTTGTTTGGGCCTTGTGCCTCTTTTATTTGATTATTTTTTGTTGAATAAAGATCATTATTTTGCCCTTCCACTGTCTCTGAGCCTCAAACCTCTGTCATCCTGCCACACGTGGTGTCAGAAGCGGGATAGCGCCACCCAGAGGCTCAGAGCAGTATTTTTTTTTGAATTTTGAATTTTTTTTTTTGAATTTTTGGATTTTGGAGGTTTTGGCGGTGCACAGAATGGGAAAAAAAAAAAAGGCAGCGAAAAAGCAGCAGCAGCTACCAACCCCGCCCCCTCGGCAGCCACCCCACCAACACCGCCTTCACCACCATCACGGGAGATCTGGGAGTGGTTGGTGCACCCAAGCGGACCTTCCACCTCCCCACAGCCCTCAGCATGCTGTGGCATCGAGATGGGGGGAGGTGGGAGTGGGAGAGAGCACCACCGGGGTCCCCCAGGAGATAGCCATCATGGTCCTGGCATACCTGGCGATAGACATGGGGATCCCCTCCTTGAAGAAAAGGGGTGGAGCCGCTGCCGTCGCCCAGAGAGGGGCGCTGCCGCAGCCCGAGAGGGAGGAGTGAACGTCCGCAGCCCGAGAGGGAGGGCCCGAGCGTCCGCAGCCCGAGAGGGAGGAGCCGAGCGTCCGCGCCCGAGAGGGAGGGAGCCCGAGCGTCCGCAGCCCGAGAGGGGGAGGAGCCCGGCGTCCACAGCCCGAGGGGAGGAGCCCGGGGGAGGAGTCGGTGCGTCCGGCCCGGCGGGGAGGTCGGTGCGTCCACGGCCCGGCGGGAGGATCGGTGCGTCCACGGCCCGGCGGGAGAGTCGGCGTCCACGGCCCGGCGGGAACAGCCGAGCTGTCTCTCCCTCCACCGCCAGCAGAGGGGAACAGCGAGCTGTCTCTCCCTCCACCGCCAGCAGAGGGGAACAGCGAGCTGTCTCCCTCCACCGCCAGCAGAGGGGAACAGCCGGGCTGTCTCCCCTCCACCGCCAGCAGAAGATGTAGGTCCCTCCCAGCCTCTGTACCGGCTGCTGAAGGGGCGCGGGGGGACAAACTGCCGGGCGGCTAAGAGGCACAGCACCGCCCAAGGATGCCTGCCTGTCCGCATCGCCTGGGGTTGCCTGCCTGTCCGCATCGCCTGGGGTTGCCTGCCTGTCCGCATCGCCTGGGTTGCCCTGCCTGCCCGCATCGTCTAGAGAAACTCTCAGTGTGCTTTCTCCTAGGGATGCTGGTCCGCCGTCGCCTGGGGTCGCTGCTGGTCCGCCGTCGCCTGGGGTGGAGCTACTGTCCCGAGCGCCAGAGGATCCAGCACCGCCAGAGGGTCCAGCGTCGCCAGAGGGGCCAGGGGGTCCCGCATCGCCAGAGGGTCCAGAGGGTCCAGCGTCGCCGGAAGGACCAGCGTCGCCGGAAGGACCAGCGTCGCCGTTCCCGCCTCCGCCATCAGAGGGAGACGAGCTGCTGTTCCCGCCTCCGCCATCAGAAGGAGACGAGCTGCTGTTCCTGCGTCCGCCACCAGAGGAGCTGGAGCGGGCTCTACCTCCTGCTGCCAACAGAGAAGAGGAACTCTGGCCACTGCCACCCTGGCCGGAGGTTCCTGCACTGTTGGCCACACCCAAGATGCCTGCCTCGCACGCCTGGGGTTGCCTGCTGCTTTGCTTTTGTTCCTCCTAGGGTCGCCAAGGTCCTGCGCCGCCTGGGGTCGCCCGAAGGTCCTGCCGCCTTTGGTCGCCGAGGGTCCTGCTTCGCCTGGAGTCGCTGCCAGTCCTGAATGGCAGCAGGAAGTACTGGCCGGAGCCTCACAAGGGGAACTGCCGGCCACCAAGAAGGGGGAGGTGAGGAGACCACCTCCACCACAGCCCCGACCACCACCCCTGTGCCACAGCCCGGCGCCTGGGGGTTGGATCCCTCGGCCTGGGCTCCCCGGACACCCAGGCTCCATGTCTGGACCTTTGGTCGCTGGGCCTGACTCCCAGGTCGCAGCACCACCAGGCACAGGAGGTCGCCTGGTCTCCTGCTCCGCTCCCCTGGTTGCCCAGGCGTCGCTGCACTGTCGCCTGGGCTGCACCTCTGCCTGGGGCTGCAGCTGGCTGGTCGCCTGCCTGTGCTCCCGCCCCATCCAATGCACCTGGGTCCCCTTTCCTCAGGTCTCGGTCCCGCAAAGAGGCGCCGGGCATGGACTGACCCATCCTCAGCAATGGGGAAGAAGACCTCCCACCATGGCGCCCCCCATGGGCCACTTGCTTCCCCCGTCCGGGACTTTGGGACAAAGGGGAGGTGGCCGTTGGGGCCAAGTGCACAAGGGGGAATGTGATGGGGTGCCAGCTCGCCCCTATAAATTTGTGTTTTGTTGTTGTTGTTATTTTACTGTTTTCATTATGTTTTTGTGATTCTTGGTTTGTTTTGGATTGGCAGGAGGGGTTAAATTCCTCCTGTAAAAATACATGTGAGAATGTGGCTGGAGCCTTAAGTGTTTAATTGTTATTATTAGTTAATTGGGCTCCAGCCACAGACTATAAAAGACAGCTGAAACCCTTTGTTAGAGAGAGGAGTTTTTGGGTGAGGTTGTTTGTCGGTGTGCTGTGCTGTTTAATTTTGGAGAAAGAAACTGTAGTGAAGGCTAATGCCCAGCCTACATGTCTGTATTTTGTTTAAACCTTTTGTTTGGGCCCTTGTGCCTCTTTATTTGATTATTTTTTTGTTGAATAAAGATCATTATTTTGCCCCTTCCACTGTCTCTGAGCCTCAAACCTCTGTCATCCTGCCACACGTGGTGTCAGAAGCGGGATAGCGCCACCTAGAGGCTCAGAGCAGTATTTTTTTTGAATTTTGAATTTTTTTTTTTGAATTTTTGGAGGTTTTTTGGCGGTGCACAGAATGGGGAAAAAACAAAGGCAGCGAAGAAAGCAGCAGCAGCTACCAACCCCGTCCTCGGCAGCCACCCCACCAACACCGCCTTCACCACCATCACGGGAGATCTGGGAGTGGTTGGTGCACCCCGAAGCGGACCTCTTCCACGACCTCCCCACAGCCCTCAGCATGCTGTGGCATCGAGATGGGGGAGAGGTGGGAGGAGTGGGGAGAGAGCACCACCGGGGTCCCTCCAGGAGATAGCCATCATGGTCCTGGCATACCTGGCGATAGACATGGGGGAGATCCTCCTTGAAGAAAAGGGGTGGGCCCAGAGTGGGGAGCGCTGCGTCGCCCAGAGAGGGGGGAGCTGCTGCCTGAGAGGGAGGAGCCTGAACGTCCGCGAGCCCGAGAGGGGAGGAGGCGGGCGTCCGCAGCCCGAGAGGGAGGGAGCCCGGCGTCCGCAGCCCGAGGGAGGAGCCGAACGTCCAGCCAGGGGGGGAGCCCGAGCGGGAGGAGTCGGTCGTCCGGCCCGGCGGGAGAGTCGGTCGTCCACGGCCCGAAGCGGGAGGAGTCGGTGCGCCCACGGCCGGGAGGAGCGGGCGTCCACGGCCCGAGCGGAACAGCGGAGCTGTCTCTCCCTCCACCGCCAGCAGAGGGGGAACAGCCGAGCTGTCTCCCTCCACCGCCAACAGAGGGGAACAGCCGAGCTGTCTCTCCCTCCACCGCCAGCAGAAGATGCTGTAGGTCCCTCCCAGCCTCTGTACCAGCTGCTGAAGGGACAAACTGCCCGGCGGCTAAAACAGCCGCCCAAGGATGCCTGCCTGTCCGCATCGCCTGGGGTTGCCTGCCTGTCCGCACGCCTGGGGATGCCTGCCTGTCCGCATCGCCTGGGGTTGCCTGCCTGCCCGCATCGTCTAGAGAAACTCTCAGTGTGCTTTCTCCTAGGGATGCTGGTCCGCCCGTCGCCTGGGGTCGCTGCTGGTCCGCCGTCGCCTGGGTGGAGCTACTGTCCCAGCGCCAGAGGATCAGCACCGCCAGAGGTCCAGCGCCGCCAGGGGCCAGGGGTCCCGTCGCCAGAGGGGTCCAGAGGGTCCAGCGTCAGCCGGAAGGACCAGCGTCGAGGGAAGGACCGGCGTCGGGTTCCGCCTCCGCCATCAGAGGGAGAGCTGCTGTTCCGCCTCCGCCATCAGAAGGAGACGAGCTGCTGTTCCTGCGTCCGCCACCAGAGGAGCTGGGCGGGCTCTACCTCCTGCTGCCAACAGAGAAGAGGAACTCTGGCCACTGCCACCCTGGCGGAGATTCCTGCACTGTTGGCCACACCTAAGGATGCCTGCCTCGCATCGCCTGGGGTTGCCTGCTGCTTTGCTTTTGTTCCTCCTAGGGTGAAGGTCCTGCTTCGCCTGGGGTCGCCAAGGTCCTGCCGCCTTGGGTCGCCGAGGGTCCTGCGCCTGGAGTCGCTGCCAGTCCTGAATGGCAGCAGGAAGTACTGTGGCCGGCCTCACAAAGGGGAACTGCCGGCCACGAAGAAGGGGGGGGTGGGGAGACCACCTCCACCACAGCCCCGACCACCACCCCTGTGCCACAGCCCGGCGCCTGGGGTTGGATCCCTCGGCCTGGGCTCCCGGACACCCAGGCTCCATGTCTGGACCTTTGGTCGCTGGGCCTGACTCCCAGGTCGCAGCACCACCAGGCACAGGAGGTCGCCTGGTCTCCTCCGCTCCCCTGGTTGCCCAGGCGCCGCTGCACTGTCGCCTGGGCTCGCACCTCTGCCTGGGGCTGCAGCTGGCTGGTCGCCTGCCTGTGCTCCCGACGCCCCATCCAATGCACCTGGGTCCCCTTTCCTCAGGTCTCGGTCCCGCAAAGAGGGCGCCGGGCTATGGACTGACCCATCCTCAGCAATGGGAAGGAAGACCTCCCACCATGGCCGCCCCATGGGCCACTTGCTTCCCTCGTCCGGGACTTTGGGACAAGGGGGGAGGTGGCCGTTGGGGCCAAGTGTGCTGCGCACAAGGGGGGGGGGAATGTGATGGGGTGCCAGCTCGCCCCTATAAATTTGTGTTTTGTTGTTGTTGTTATTTTTACTGTTTTCATTATGTTTTTGTGATTCTTGGTTTGTTTTGGATTGGCAGGGAGGGTTAAATTCCTCCTGTAAAAATGCATGTGAGAATGTGGCTGGAGCCTTAAGTGTTTAATTGTTAATTATTAGTTAATTGGGCTCCAGCCACAGACTATAAAAGACAGCTGAAACCCTTTGTTAGAGAGAGGAGTTTTTGGGTGAGGTTGTTTGTCGGTGTGCTGTGCTGTTTAATTTTGGAGAAAGAAACTGTAGTGAAGGCTAATGCCCAGCCTACATGTCTGTATTTTGTTTAAACCTTTTGTTTGGGCCCTTGTGCCTCTTTATTTGATTATTTTTTTGTTGAATAAAGATCATTATTTTGCCCCTTCCACTGTCTCTGAGCCTCAAACCTCTGTCATCCTGCCACAACGGTGCACACGGTGCTTGGTACTACTGCCACACTAGTGCACAGGCATACGGTGCTGCACGGTACGCGGTGCACCAGGTGCCCATGGTAACACTATGTAACACAATTTTTGTTCCTGGGTAGTAAGTGTTATTTCCTAATTGCTTATGCCTCAAAAGTATAGAAAATGGCTATTATTCCCCACAAACTTTGCTTTTGTGACCAGGACAGTGATTTTTTGAAATTTACCTATTTCCAATGAGAAAACGGGCGAATTTGTGTCTTTTCGTTCACATAAAGTCAGAAAAAAACAACATATGAATCCAAATTAACATGTATTTATACTAAAGTAATACAAAATGACTACAAAAGATTTAGAAGTGAGTAGTCTTTTTGGTTGGGGTAATATGGGTTTCTCTCCTCAGCTCCACCTCAGAAATTGTCATTTGGATCTACAACGTCTTCCTCGCTCTCTGACTTGCTGCTCTCTTCTAAAGACGGCTGCTCTCTCTCCGGAGGAGTGGGTACGGGGAGCTCATGGCAATATGGCACCGGGGCGATGGATGAAGGAAGGTCCGGATACGTGATAGCAGGTGCATTCTTGCCAGTCCGACGTTTGGAAGGGTCCACCATGCAGAAGTAGCAGTTGCTTGAGTGGTCAGTGGGTTCCCGCCAAATTCTTGGGATAGCGAACTTCATGGCTCTCAAACCCTCTGTACCATCCTACAAAAAAACATTTATTTCACCCATGACTAATGTGTAAGATTCTCGCAACATTTTTCATATATGATATATTTTTTCAATAACATTGAAAATTGTAAAACATTTTAAAATTAAAAACTTTTACAATTTTAAAAATTTTAACAAATTTTATAACATAAAATTCCGAGCAACAATTGTCCATCTTACCTTCCAGAGTTTTTTTGCAGTGCTCGCAGGTGAAATGAGGTGCCCAGGGTTTGTCTTGATCCCCGACAGGCATGCGAAATATGCCTTGTAGGCCTCACACATCTTAGCAGATGCTTCCACGGAGTACTTTTTCGCTCTTGGCTTGATAAATTGGCGCAGACATAGCAAATGCGTCTGCCAGATGCTTGTAGCCTCTTGATGCCATCTCAGAAAAATGCAGATATGTATCCACTTAGGCAGCTGGAACTAAACTGAACTGGTGGGCTTAAGGCCCCTGTATTTATACTACTATTTATATTACTGGAAAGTTCTAGAAAGTTCTAGAAGTTACTCCAAGTTTACTCAGCACTGAATCTATCTGGAATGTTCTGGAACTAGGTAAATTTCAAAATATCACTGTCCTGGTCACAAAAGCAAAGTTTTGGGGAATAATAGCCATTTTCTATACCTTTTGAGGCATAAGCAATTAGGAAATAACACTTACTACCCAGGAACCTAAAAAAAAAAAAAAAATTGTTACACGGTGTAATCAGTGCTTGAGCGCAGTGTAAGAGGTGTTCAGTGCACGGCCCATGCACAACACCAGAGCCATGTCAGGCAAGTCGGGGTTCCACCCTGCATGGCCTGCAATGCCAATATCCCACAATATACCCTCTGTGCGTGGTGCTTTGGTGTCCAACATGCCACCTTGGCCCTCGAGAGGGACGTGGCCTGCAGCATCTGTGAGGCTTTCCAGCCCAGGGTGAAAGAAGCTTGCTTGGAGAGGGCCACGAGGGCGAGCTCCACGTCTATGGCCGGACCGTCTGCGGCTCTTGGAACCCCAGAGCCCCTCTACCATGACATGTCCCAGGACCCCCTGCTTGGCATCTCCGATGTGCATGCCTCTCGCAGTCGCTCCCCATCCCCATCTCCCAGACGAAGGGTGAAGCTTTCTAAGCAGGTGAGGGACATTATGGACCTCAAGGCCCAGATGGTCCAGGTCCTGGAGCTCTTGGCAAAACAGGCATCGGCAGCCCCGGCCTCTGTCTAGGCCCCATTGTAGCCCCAATTGCCATACCCCCCTTCCCCAGGGGAGTTCAGGGTGGGTGGGAAGAGGTGTCCCACCTCTGGGAAGGGGACTCCTTCTCCTCTGACATGCAGGTGGGGGAGCCCCTGCTGAGGAAGAACCTGGCTTCGAGGTAGCATCGAAGCCAGTGCCACCCCTGTTGTCCAGCTCGGTTCGGCATTTATGGGACACGCTGCAGCATTCTTGCTCGTCCCCTGGACGCCAGAGGCAGAACCACGCCAGTCTGTGTTCCAGACGCAAGCGGGCATATGCAGCAGAGGCACAGTCTAACACGGCGAGTGTGCTCACCATGGATGGTGTACTGCACGAGGCCCCGCTCCCTGAGCTGGTGGCCACTGAATTACATCTCCTGTCCAGCATGCTGCTGCAGATCTCTGGTCTCCAAGGGCAAGATCTTGTCCAGTGCCTAGCTAGCTTGATGGTGTGTTCGTCAGGAGTTCCTGATGCTGATAAGGCCGCACTGCTTGATGCGCCTATATCCTCAGGACATACCTTTGGGCCAGCCGTGGAGGAAATCTTACAGAGATCCCACCAGGAACGTGAGGCCTCCCGGCAGGTGGCAGCATTGCTCCCTCTGTGCTTCCACTTGGGGCAGGTTGAACCGCTGGCGAGCTCCTCAGATGTAGACTGTCACCAGGACAGTTCCAGTCCCCATAGCTCCTCTGGGTGACCTAAGGCATTGCCTACAGGGCACATCAACAGCAAACAACTGGGCCCAACTGGCAGGCAGAGGGAATGCAGGATGTGGCCAGTCCACACACCAGCGTCACAGGAGGCGTTTTCAGGGCCAGTGCCCTAAACAGCCACCCCAAACTGCCCCACCTCAGCCCAAGCAGGGCCCCTGAAGGTTGGCAGTCTCAGATCCCCTTTTCGGCACAACAGCTGCAGTACTGGCGAGCTTGCACCTCAGACTCCAGGGTGCTCGCCACCGTGCAAAACAGTTATGTGCTTCTGTTCCGCTTGGGACCTCCTCCCTTTTGAGGCATTACAAATACTTTAGTGACAGACCCTCTCCAGGCCTCGGTACTTCAGAAGGAAGTGGCCACCTTGCTGTGCAAGCGAGCCATTCATCTTGTAGACCCCACCTCCTACGGAGAGGGGTACTACTCGAGGTCTTTTCTGGTACCCAAAAAAAAATGGAGGCTTTCACCCCATCTTAGACCTGAGGCTCCTCAACGGCTTAAAAGACAGGAGGCTCCAAATGCTGAAGCAGCGTCACATTCTCCAGTCCATCTGGCCAGGTGACTGGTTCACCACCGTGGACTTACAGGACAAGTACTTTCACGTTCCCATTCGTCCAGAGCACAGAAAGTATCTCCGCTTCTCTTTTCAAGGAAGCGTTTACGAGTTTGCTGTGCTGGCATTCGGCCTCCCTAGCTCACGGCATGGATTAATTCTATGACAGCGTGCCTGTGACAGGGCACCAGTGTAATGACCTTTCTTGTTCACGGCATGGATTAATTCTATGACAGAGTGCCTGTGACAGGGCACCAGTGTAATGACCCTTCTTGTTCACGACATGGATTAATTCTATGACAGCGTGCCTGTGACAGGGCACCAGTGTAATGACCCTTCTTGTTCATGGCATGGATTAATTCTATGACAGCGTGCCTGTGACAGGGCACCAGTGTAATGACCCTTCTTGTTCATGGCATGGATTAATTCTATGACAGCGTGCCTGTGACAGGGCACCAGTGTAATGACCTTTCTTGTTCACGGCATGGATTAATTCTATGACAGCGTGCCTGTGACAGGGCACCAGTGTAATGACGCTTCTTGTTCACGGCATGGATTAATTCTATGACAGTGTGCCTGTGACAGGGCACCAGTGTAATGACCTTTCTTGTTCATGGCATGGATTAATTCTATGACAGCATGCCTGTGACAGGGCACCAGTGTAATGACGCTTCTTGTTCACGGCATGGATTAATTCTATGACAGTGTGCCTGTGACAGGGCACCAGTGTAATGACCTTTCTTGTTCATGGCATGGATTAATTCTATGACAGCGTGCCTGTGACAGGGCACCAGTGTAATGACCCTTCTTGTTCACGGCATGGATTAATTCTATGACAGCGTGCCTGTGACAGGGCACCAGTGTAATGACCCTTGTTGTTCATGGCATGGATTAATTCTATGACAGTGTGCCTGTGACAGGGCACCAGTGTAATGACCTTTCTTGTTCATGGCATGGATTAATTCTATGACAGCGTGCCTGTGACAGGGCACCAGTGTAATGACCCTTCTTGTTCACAGCATGGATTAATTCTATGACAGCGTGCCTGTGACAGGGCACCAGTGTAATGACCCTTCTTGTTTACGACATGGATTAATTCTATGACAGTGTGCCTGTGACAGGGCACCAGTGTAATGACCTTTCTTGTTCACGGCATGGATTAATTCTATGACAGCGTGCCTGTGACAGGGCACCAGTGTAATGACCCTTCTTGTTCACGACATGGATTAATTCTATGACAGCGTGCCTGTGACAGGGCACCAGTGTAATGACCCTTCTTGTTCACCGCATGGATTAATTCTATGACAGAGTGCCTGTGACAGGGCACCAGTGTAATGACCCTTCTTGTTCATGGCATGGATTAATTCTATGACAGCGTACCACTGCCGACACCACCTGTGTTTAACCGGGGGGGGCGGGGGGGGGGCGGTAGTTTTTGAGATCTTTTTAGTTTAAAGGAGGAGAGTGTGTGAAGTCCCATCACAAAGACACCAGGAGGGCAGTTAGCGATCTTAGAACCATACCAATAGAATAGACTAATTAAGTTACAATAATAATTCTCTTTGCAGGGTTAGAAAATAACTCAATACACAATAAATCATTAATAAACTTAAATCTCAGTGCAATCATAAATTATAATAAGAAACAATACACAAACCACAAGAAAGTGGCTCAATGAACCACAAGTAGTCAAATCAACTAACTGCTAATAGCAAACAAGATCCACAATATCAATACATCACAGCAAACTCAAACACACAGAAATAAACCCACACCAAAGGTTAGAGTGAGTGTGTCTGTCCCTTACAGATCCACACACGATTTAAATACTTATGTGTAGTTAAGACCGATAAAACACCCAGATTAAGGTACAAAATACAAAACCATAGTATAACAGATTCGCCCAATATCGATTTCGAGGGGTTGGGTGAGACTAGATTTGCCCGGCAAAAAAAGGGTTTTCCCAATGGACTTTTTAAACTTCTGGGCCAATTCAGTTTTACCTGATGGATGTGGGCAAATGCCAACAAAACATTGTGTGTTTGGGATTTGCCCCCTTGCTGAGACTAGATTGGCCTGGGTGAGTCTAGATTCATCAGAGCACTGGATTGCAGCCTTAACACATGTATATATATATGTATATATATATATATATATATATATTACTGGAGTAATCTAGGTAATGTACCTTGCTCAAGGGTACAGTAGCAGTGTCACCCACGTGGGATTGAAACCACAATCCTCTGGTCAGGAATCCAGAGCCCTAACCACTACTCTCCTCTCTCCTCTCTCTGTCCACCCCAACTGTCCTGTTAGGTGACTTCAATATCCATCTCTCCAACCCCAGCCACTGCTGGATTCCTCCCTCTCCTGCCTTCGACTTCTGTCTCTCTCCATCCCCCCCCCTACCCACAAAGCTGGCCGTCAACTGGACTTCACCTTCTCCAGGGCCTGCTTCCCCTACACCCTCTCTGTCACCCCCTGGACCTCTCTGATCACTATTTCATCTCTTTTTCTCTGTCTCTCCCCTCTCTCGCTGCTCCTCCTATCCCCACTGTCGCCTCTCGCCGTAACCTCCGCTCTCTCTCCCCCTCTGTCCTTCCCTCCACCACTCTCTCTCACCTCCCTCCTATCGACTCCTTCTCCCAACTCTCTGTAGACTCTGCTACCTCCACCCTCTTCTCCTCTCTCACCTCCTCCCTCGACTCCCTCTGCTCCCTCACCTCCCGACCAGCTCGCCCCTCCCCTCCCCAACCCTGGCTCTCCTCTGCGCTCCGCTCAGCAAGAACCACACTGTGATCTGCTGAAAAGAAATGGAAGAGAACCAAACTCCCTGCTGCCATAGACCTCTACCGCACTCTCCTCTCCTCCTTCTCCAGGGTACAGCACAGGAGAGCATGGTACTGCACAGGGGAGCAGGGTGCAGCACAGGAGAGCAGGGTACAGCACAGGGTACAGCAGGGGGACCAGGATACAACACAGGGGAGCAGGGTACAGCACAGGAGAGCAGGGTACAGCACAGGAGAGCAGGGTACAGCGCAGAACCAAACTCCTGCTGCCCTAGACCTCTACCGCTCTCTCCTCTCCTCCTTCTCCTCTCTTTCCTCTGCTAAATGTTCTTATTTCCAATCTATAATCCAAGCCTCCACTCACAACCCATGTAAACTATTTCTACCTTCTCCTCCCTCCTAAACCCTCCCCCCTACTCCTCCCTCCTCTATCTCCTCTGATGACTTTGCCTCTTTCTTCTCTTTTAAAATCTCAGATATCCGCAAACTCTTTAACACATCTCCCTCCCCGCACCCCTCCGCTCCAACCTTACATCCACTGCATCCCCTACTAACTCACCTCCTTCTCCACCTTCTCTCCCCTCTCAGATTGACCTCTCCTCCCTGCTCCAGGGTCACAAACCCACCACACGTGCCCTGGAACTCCTCCCCACTCACCTCTTTCAAGCTGCTGCTCCTACTCTACTTCCCTTCACCTCCTCCCTTCTCAACACCTCTCTCCTTTCTGGACTCTTTCCCTCTGCCTTCAAACAGGCCTCTATCACTCCCCTTCTCAAAAACCTACCTCAACCCCACCTCCCTCCAGAGCTACCATCCTGTCTCCCTCCTACCCTGTCTCCTTTCCTGTCCAACCACTCTCAACAATCTGGCTTCTGCTCTGCTGACTCCACTGAAACCGCCCTTCTGTCTGTCACTAACTCACTAAACTGCCCAAGCTGCCTCTATCTCCTCTGTCCTAATTCTGCTCAACCTCTCTGCTGCCTTTGATACTGTCGATCACTCTATTCTACTATCCTCTCTCGCTGACCTGGGAATCTCTGGCACTGCTCTGGCCTGGTTCTCCGCCTACCTCTCCAACCGCACTTACCAGGTAACCTGGCGTGGAGTAACCTCCTCACCTCGCCCTCTCTCAACAGGAGTCCCCCAAGGGTCAGTCTTGGTCCTCTTCTGTTCTCTCTCTACACCTGATCCTGGGCCCCCTCCTCTCTAATTCCCAGCACATCTCCACTCTGCACGCACTTGCCGATTCTTCCTGAGCAACATACAAAGAATCTGACCCTTCCTCACCAACTACACCACCCAGCTCCTCGTCCAGGCCCTGGTACTCTCCAGTCTAGACTACCGCTCACTCCACTGGCTCCCGAGCGCTGCTCGCATCCAGTTCAAGACTTCAAGAGTTCAAGTGTTCATTGACAACAGGGGATGTAGCTCAGTGGTAGAGCGCATGCTTCGCATGTATGAGGCCCCGGGTTCAATCCCAGCATCTCCAGGTGGTATTTCTTTACCCGCCCTTCCATGAAATCACACTTTGTTGTTTATTAAAAACACTCTTCCAAAACCCAGCCCTTTCTGGTTTCATTCATTCAATCAATCTATCTATCTTTTGATTTATAAATGTAATTATTTATTTTATTAATCTCTATCTAACTTTTGATTCAGAATGATAAATATATTTATATATGTTTTTTTCTCTATCTATATTTTGATTTCAAAAAAATAAATATATTTTTAACTCTCTCCTTCTCTCTATCCATCTAACTATTAGGCATACCATTACAAAAAAGTCTTCTTATCTTCAACATTTCACACGATTAATGTTGTCATTGAAGCTAAATCAATCAGAATAACAGGACAAGAGGAGGCAAAGAGATATGCTCCAGGAGCGGTTTTTAAAACTTGTAATCTGGATCGTTTTGATCCGTTTGTTCAGAAAATGTCACTGCTGAATTATCCATATTACGAATTGCGATTAAAATGTCCAGCATTTTAAAAAGTAATCTCGGTCACAAAATATAGGATTACAAATCCAGATAATTTGTATCCAGATTACAAGTTTTGAAAAAGCAGCTCCTGGTGAGCCTCCAAATCACAACCGCAGTGTCCTGGTGTCCTAAGTACCACATTAAAAGACAAGTGCACCACATGGAGCACTGGGAGACAATGTCAGAAAAATTGAGGAAAGCTGTCAAAACAAAATAATCTTGCTGGCCACCGTGTCCTGGGACAGTTTTGTAGCCCTTCAGTTTAGCACACCGAGCAGCTGGCAAGTGTGAGGCATTGTGGCTTAGTTGGTTAAAGCACCTGCCTTGTAAACAGGAAATCCTTGGTTCGAATCCCAGCAGTGCCTCTTTTACTTCTTCTCCCAAAGTTAAATGCATACCTTCTTCTAAAAAGATGAATTCCTAAAATTAACGTAGTAGGGATTCACAGAAATACATGCACATGGATTAGGGAGCGGTTAACATGTAGAAAACAGAAAGTATTAATTAGACGAGAAACCTCAAAATGGAGCGAGGCAACCAGTGGTGTACCACAGGGATCAGTATTAGGTCCTCTGCTATTCGTAATCTACATTAATGATTTAGATTCTGGTATAGTAAGCAAACTTGTTAAATTTGCAGACGATACAAAAATAGGAGTAGCAAACACTGCTGCAGCAGCAAAGTTCATTCAAAATGACCTAGACAGCATTCAGACAAATGGCAAATGAAATTTAATAGAGAAAAGTGTAAAGTACTGCATGCAGGCAATAAAAATGTGCATTATAAATATCATATAGAAGATACTGAAATTGAAGAAGGAATCTATGAAAAAGATCTAGGAGTTTATGTTGACTAAGAAATGTCTTCATCTAGACAATGTGGGGAAGCCAACAAGATGCTCGGATATATTATGAAAAATGTTGAATTTAAATCAAGGGAAGTAATGTTAAAACTCTACAATGCATTAGTAAGACCTCATCTAGAATATTGTGTTCAGTTCTGGTCTCCTCGTTACAAAAAGGATATTGCTGCTCTAGAAAGAGTGCAAAGAAGAGCAACCAGAATTATCCCAGGTTTAAAAGGCATGTCGTATGCAGACAGGCTCAAAGAATTGAATCTATTCAGTCTTGAACAAATTAGACTATGCGGTGATCTGATTCAAGCATTCAGAATTCTAAAAGGTATTGACAATGTCGACCCAAGGGACTTTTTAGACCTGAAAAAGAAACAAGGATCAGAGGTCACAAATGGAGATTAGATAAAGGGGCATTCAGAACAGAAAATAGGAGGCACTTTTTTTTCACAGAGGATTCTAGAACCAATTCCCCAGTAATGTTGTTGAAGCTGACACCCTGGGATCCTTCATGAAGCTGCTTGATGAGGTTCTGGGATCAATAAGCTACTAACAGAAAAAACGAGCAAGATGGGCGAATGGCCTCCTCTCATTTGCAAACTTTGTTTTGTTCTTACATTGTGCTCATTCTGCTTTTAACCTCGTGTTAAGCCCTACACCGAGGGGAAAGGCCATCAAAAATTGGAATGAACTTGTAAATGCTCCTCTCCATGGAACTCTCTAGTCACCCCTTTGCGGTCCTATGTCGGACCCTGTCCCACCTCATCAGAAAGACATGAAGCACATGAAGCAGAAAAAGCAGAAAACCTTTCAATGGCATAGTGAGACTGATAGGAGCTAAGAGAAGCCGAAAAAAGGGTGTATCTGAGCAATACACAAAGCTCCGCACCACAGAGATAACACGGACATAAACAAACAAGATAGCTGCTTCTGCATCCAGCGCTCAAAGAATATCACAGACATTATTTGCAGAGCTTTTTGTGATGTTATAGTAATAAAATAATGACTTGGATCGCATTATTGAAGAATTTGGTGATAAAACGAGTGATCAGGAGAGGATTTATCAGTATGCACGACTATGAAGAGGTATGTGAAAAATACAGCAAACAAGGGGTGGGGCGGGGCTGGAGGTGCAGTATTGAGTGTCCTGTTGATATGCAGTGCCTTTTAAACCTGTTTTACTGTGAAAAAAATACTTTTAAACAGCGTGTGTGAAAATAAATTGGACCTGACGCACCTGAGACGTGCTGAATAAATGGACTGCTAAGGTGTGACAGGACAGCAGATACATAATGTCCAAACTGTTTCTCCCAAAGAAATACTCTTTTATTTTACAAACAAAAATACCCAAAATAATCCAAATGAAAAACAATAATCCACCCGCTATCAACGGTGATATCGGGGTAAAAACAGAAACAGGTTCAGTCTCAAAAAGTAAATAATAAGTCACTCCTCAACCACAATCCTCGGCAAAGTTGAGGTAGACGGAACCAAGGCCAGAAAACGACGGGGATGGGATTCAAACCTGCGCGTGCAGAGTACAGTGCAATACATCGCCTTTACAGCTCGGTCACCTCGTCCTCCATGCAGCAATCACATAAAAAACACACATTTCAGCTTTCACCCAGCCCTATATTAACTGATGACCCCCCCCAAGCTTGTCCAAACCAATCACTGTACAGACAGTTGGTCACTGCAGAAACAAGACACGTCATCCATATATAAGGAGCATTTCACCTGTGTACCCTTGCTCCCTGGGATTACAATTCCTCGGATGGATCCTCGCTTATAAAATTGCCAGGCATCTCTAAATAACTGACAAAAAGTAACAGGGACAAAGGGCATCCCTGTCGGGCACCAGACTTGACTGAAAGACTGGGAGATTTCCACTTGTTTACCAATACAGTAGATAGATAGATAGATTGAATGAATGAAACCAGAAAGGGCCAGGTGGTGGGTTAGGGTTAAGAGTGTTTTAATAAACAACAAAGTGTGATTTCATTGTAATATTAAGTAAAGGAATTCCACCTGGAGAGTGAACCCAGGGCCTCATACATGTGAAGCATGCACTCTACCACTGAGCTACAGTGCCTATAGTAAGTATTCACCCCCCTTGGAAGTTTACAACCTGAAATCTTGATGTATTTAAATGGGATTTTTTCCTTTGATTTACACAACCTACTCAACACTTTGAAGAGGCAAGATAATTTTTATTGTGAAACAACAGTTAATGAAAAATAAAAAAACTGAAATGTCTTGGTTAGATAAGTATTCACCCCTGAGTCAATACTTGGTAGAACCACCTTTGGCACCTGTAAGTCTTTTGGGGTAAGTTTCTACCAGGTTTGCACATCTGGATCGTGCAATATTCACCCATTCTTCTTGGCAAAATTATTCAAGCTCTGTCAAGTTGGATGGGGATCGTTGGTGGACAGCAATCTTCAAGTCTTGCCACTGATTCTCAATCTGATTCAAGTCCGGGCTTTGACTGGGCCACTCTAGGATGTTCGCTTTCTTGTTTTTAAGCCACTCCAGTGTCGCTTTGGCTGTGTGCTTGGGGTCATTGTCCATTCATTTTGCCCTCTACCCTGACAAGCTTCCCAGTCCCTGCCGATGAAAAGCATCCCCATAGCATGATCCTTTTTTGCAAATTCCAAGCGGGATTTTACATGGGCCTTTTTCAGAAATGGCTTCCTTCTTGCCACTTTTCCATACAGGCCAGATTTGTGGAGTACCTGAGCTATTGTTGACACATGGACAGTTTCTTTCGTCTCAGCCATGGAACGCTGTAGGTCTTTCAGAGTTGTCATTGGCCTCTTGGTGACTTCTCTGACCAATGCCCTTCTTACCCGGCTGCTCAGTTTGGGAGGACGGCCTGCTCTAAGCAGATTCGGGGTGGTGCCGTATACCTTCCACTTCTTAATGGTAGACTTGACAGTGCTCCAAGGGATATTCAATGCCTTTGAAATCGTTTTATACCCCTCCCCTGATCTGTGCCTTTCCACAACTTTATTCCAGAGTTGTCTTGGTCTTCATGGTAGTATCTTTGCTTTGAATGCACTATCTAACTGTGGGACAGGTGTATTTAATCCAAAATCATGTGAACCATTTTTATTGCACACAGATGGACTCCATTGAACTTATTGTGTGAATTCTGAAGGCAATTGGTTGCACCAGAGCTTATTTAGGAGTGTCATAGCAAAGGGGGTGAGTACTTATCTAATGAAGACTTCTCAGGTTTTTATTTTTCCCACATTGAAAGTGTTGAGTAGGTTGTGTAAATCCCATTTAAATGCATCAAGATTTCAGGTTGTAACACAACAAACTGTGAAAACGTCCAAGGGGGATGAATAGTGAATACTTACTATAGGCACTGTACATCCCCTGTTGTCATCTTAGTCTCACTCTGTGCAACAAAACATAGATAGATTGAATGAACGAATGATTGAATGAATGAATGAATGAATGAATGAAAGGGCTGGCTGATGGAAGAACAGTGGTTCTCAACCCTGGTCCTGGGGACTCAGTGTCCTGCTGGTTTTGTTCCAACTGAGCTCTCAATTACTTAATTGAACCCTTAATGGAACTAATCAGAGCTTTTTTTTTACTTATTTTTAAAGAGTTGGAGATTTCAAGTTAAATACAAAATGATATAAGGAACTTGTAAGCTAATCAATTTAAAAAGTCAAATTAAGCAAATTTTAGTTCAATTAAGTAATTGAGAGTTCAGTTGGAACAAAAACCAAAACTGAAATGTTTTTTTTTATGTGTGATTGCTGCGTGGAGGACGAGGTGACCGAGCTGTAAAGGCGATGTCTTGCACTGTGCTCTGCACGTGCAGGTTTGAATCCCATCCCCGTCGTTTTTTTGGCACATTTTCCTCCGTGGCCTTGGCTCAGTCTACCTCACTTTTGCCCGTGTAGCTTAAAACAGTGCAGGGCTCTGTGGCGCAATGGACTTCTAGACCATCTGTGTAGTATGATTCAAAGGGTATAGTTTTGAGTCATGAATGCTTATACATGATTTTTATTACTTAGTTGTTTTTTTTTTAGAAGGAGGTATACATTTACCTTTGGAAGAAGAAATTAAAGAGGCACTACGGGGGATTCGAACCCAGTGTCACAGAGTGACCCTGAAACCCATCTTCCCTTATGCGAGGTGTGAGCACCTTTTTTTGAGTGAAAGGGGGTATCTTGACAGAGATGTCTGGCTCTTTGACAGAAACAGTTTAATTAATTTGTGGTTTTCCCAGCTAACAAGATTGAAGTTTTTTGCAGGTATGAAGTAAAGGCCCTGCTTACCACAGCACAGGGGAGCAGAGTGCAGCACAGGAGCAGCAGGGGGCACCCTGGGGGAGCAGGGGCACAGCACAGGGGAGCAGGGTACAGCACAGGAGAGCAGGTGCAGCAGGGGAGCAGGGTACAGCAGGGGTACAGCACAGCAGAGGGTACAGCACAGGAGCAGGGGTACAGCACAGGGGAGCAGGGTACAGTGCAGCACAGGGGGGCAGAACAGGCAGCACTTAGCACAGGGGAGGGCAGGGTACAGCACAGGACAGCAGGGGCAAGCACAGAGGGGCAGGGTACAGCACCTGGGAGGGGACAGTGTGGGTGCAGCACATAGCAGGGTACAGCACAGGGGAGCATGGTATAGCACAGGGTACAGCACATGTGGTGCTGCAAGGAGGCAGTACAGGGGAGCAGGGTATAGCACAGGGGGAGGGAGCACAGCACAGGGATCTACAGCACAGGAGGCAGGGTGCAGCACAGGGAGCAGGGTACAGCACAGGGGCTGGTACTGCACAGGTGCAGCAGGGTACAGCACAGGAGAGCCAGGCACACACAGGGGACCAGGATACAACACTCAGGGTACAGCACTCACAGGAGGCAGGATACAGCACAAGGCAGGGTAGCAGGGTGAGCATGAACCAAACTCCTGCTGCCCAGAGGATCTATCCTCCCTCTCCTCCTTCTCCTCTACTCTTTCCTCTGCTAAATGCCAATCTATAATCCAAGCCTCCACTAACAACCCATGTAAACTATTTCTCTTCTCCTCCCTCCTAAACCCTCCCCTCCTCCTCCCTCCTCTATCTCCTCTGTTGACTTTGCCTCTTTCTTTTGTTTTTAAAATCTCAGATATCCGCAAACTCTTTAACACATCTCCCTCCCCCACCCCTCACGCTCCAACCCCTAATAATCCACTGCATCCCCTACTAGCTCACCCTCCTTCTCCACCATCTCTCCTTCTCAGACACCTCCCCCTGCTCCAGGGTCACAAACCCAACACACGTGCAGGGGACCTCCTCCCACTCACCTCTTTCAAGCTGCTCCTGCTTTGCAGCACCCTTCATCTCCTCCTTCTCAACACCTCTCTTTTCAGGGGGACTCTTTCCTCTGCAGGGGTTCAAACAGGCCTCTATCACTCCTTCTCAAAAACCTACCCTCAACCCCAGGAGACCTCCTCCAGAGCTACCATCCTGTCTCCCTCAGCAGACCCTTCCTCTCCAAAACCCTCCAGGAACCAAGGTGGGCTGTAAACCGCCTTCTCCTCTCCTCCCAGCTCTCTGCTTTCCTGTCCAACCAACCTCTCACAACCCAATCTGGCATCTGCTCTGCTGACTCACTGAAACCAGCCCTTCTGTCTGTCACTAACTCACTAAACTGCCCCAGGCTGCCTCTATCTCCTCTGTCCTAATTCTCCTCCACCTCTCTGCTGCCTTTGATGCTCCAGGGTCACAACCAACATCACTCTATTCTACTATCCTCTCTCGCTGACCTGGGAATCTCTGGCACTGCTCTGGCCTGGTTCTCCGCCTACCTCTCCAACCGCACTTACCAGGTAACCTGGCGTCCAGAGCTAACCTCCTCACCTCGCCCTCTCTCAAACAGGAGTCCCCAAGGTCAGTCTTCGGTCTCTTCTGTTCTCTCTCTACACCCGATCCCTGGGCCCCTCCTCTCTAATTCCCAGCACATCTCCCACTCTGGCACGCACGTGCCGATTCTTCCTGAGCAACATACGAAGAATCTGACCCTTCCTCACCAACTACACCACCCAGCTCCTGGTCCAGGCCCTGGTACTCTCCCGTCTAGACTACCGGCTCACTCCACTGGCTCCCGATCGCTGCTCGCATCCAGTTCAAGACTTCAAGAGTTCAAGTGCTCAATGACAACAGGGGATGTAGCTCAGTGGTAGCGCATCTTCACATGTATGAGGCCCGGGTTCAATTCGGCATCTCCAGGTGGTATTTCTTTACCCGCCCTTCCATGAAATCACACTTTGTTGTTTATTAAAACACTCTTCCAAAACCCAGCCCTTTCTGGTTTCATTCATTCAATCAATCTATCTATCTTTTGATTTATAAATGTAATTATTTATTTTATTAATCTCTATCTAACTTTTTGATTCAGAATTATAAATATATTTATATATGTTTTTCTCTATCTATATTTTGATTTAAAAAATAAATATAATTTTTTAACTCTCTCCTTCTCTCTATCCATCTAACTATTAGGCATACCATTACAAAAAAAAGTCTTCTTATCTTCAACATTTCACATGATTAATGTTGTCATTGAAGCTAAATCAATCAGAATAACAGGACAAGAGGGAATAAAGAGATATGCTCCAGGAGCGGTTTTTAAAACTTGTAATCTGGATCGTTTTGATCCGTTTGTTCAGAAAATGTCACTGCTGAATTATCCATATTACTTAATTGCGATTAAAATGTCCAGCATTTTAAAAGTAATCTCGGTCACAAAATATAGGATTACAAATCCAGATAATTTGTATCCAGATTACAAGTTTTGAAAAAAAGCAGCTCCTGGTGAGCCTCCAAATCACAACCGCAGTGTCCTGCCGTACAAGTACCACACAAAGACAAGTGCACCACTTGGGCACTGGGAGACAATGTCAGAAAAAATTGAGGAAAGCTGTCAACACTAAATAATCTTGCTGGCCACCGTGTCCTGGGACAGTTTTGTAGCCCTTCAGTTTAGCACACCGAGCAGCTGGCAGGTGTGAGGCATTGCCAACAGTTGGTTAAAGCACCTGCCTTGTAAACAGGAAATCCTTGGTTCAAATCCCAGCAGTGCCTCTTTTACTTCTTCTCCCAAAGTTAAATGCATACCTTCTTCTAAAAAGATGAATTCCTAAAATTGCGTAGTAGGGATTCACGAAATACATGCACATGGATTGGGGCGGTTAACATGTGAAAACAGAAAGTATTAAATAGGCGAGAAACCTCAAAATAGATGAGGCAACCAGTGGTGTACCACAGGGATCAGTATTAGGTCCTCTGCTATTCGTAATCTACATTAATGATTTAGATTCTGGTATAGTAAGCAAACTTGTTAAATTTGCAGATGATACAAAAATAAGGATAGCAAACACTGCTGCAGCAGCAAAGTTCATTCAAAATGATCTAGACAGCATTCAGACACATGGCAAATGACATTTAATAGAGAAAAGTGTAAAAAGTACTGCATGCAGGCAATAAAAATGTGCATTATAAATATCATATAGAAGATACTGAAATTGAAGAAGGAATCTTTGAAAAAGATCTAGGGAGTTTATGTTGACTAAGAAATGTCTTCATCTAGACAATGTGGGAAGCCAACAAGATGCTCAGGGATATATTATGAAAAAATGTTGAATTTAAATCAAGGAAGTAATGTTAAAAACTTTACAATGCATTAGTAAGACCTCATCTAGAATATTGTGTTCAGTTCTGGTCTCCTCGTTACAAAAAGGATATTGCTGCTCTAGAAAGAGTGCAAAGAAGAGCAACCAAATTATCCCAGGTTTAAAAGGCATGTCATTATGCAGACAGGCTCAAAGAATTGAATCTATTCAGTCTTGAACAAATTAGACTATGCGGTGGTGATCTGATTCAAGCATTCAGAATTCTAAAAGGTATTGACAATGTCGACCCAAGGGACTTTTTAGACCTGAAAAAAAAACAAGGATCAGAGGTCACAAATGGAGATTAGATAAAGGGGCATTCAGAACAGAAAATAGGAGGCACTTTTTTACACAGAGGATTCTAGAACCAATTCCCCAGTAATGTTGTTGAAGCTGACACCCTGGGATCCTTCAAGAAGCTGCTTGATGAGGTTCTGGGATCAATAAGCTACTAACATCCAAACGAGCAAGATGGGCGAATGGCCTCCTCTCATTTGCAAACTTTGTTTTGTTCTTACATTGTGCTCATTCTGCTTTTAACCTCGTGTTAAGCCCTACACACGGGGAAAGGCCATCAAAAAGTGGAATGAACTTGTAAATGCTCCTCTCCATGGAACTCTCTAGTCACCCCTTTGCGGTCCTATGTGGGACCCTGTCCCACCTCATCAGAAAGACATCAAGCACATGAAGCAGAAAAAGCAGAAAACCTTTCAATGGCATAGTGAGACTGATAGGAGCTAGAAGCCGAAAAAAGGGGTGTATCTGAGCAATACACAAAACTCCGGCACCACATAACACGGACATAAACAAACAAGATAGCTGCTTTCATCCAGCTCAAAGAATATCACAGACATTATTTGCAGAGCTTTCTGTGATGTTATAGTAATAAAATAATGACTTGGATCGCATTATTGAAGAATTTGGTGATAAAGCGAGTGATCAGGAGAGGATTTATCAGTATCTGCGACTATGAAGAGGTATGTGAAAAATACAGCAAACAAAGGGGTGGGAGGGGGCCTGGAGGTGCAGTATTGAGTGTCCTGTTGATATGCAGTGTCTTTTTAAACCTGTTTTACTGTGAAAAAAATACTTTTTAAACAGCGTGTGTGAAAATAATTGGACCTGGCGCACCTGAGGCGTGCTGAATAAATGGACTGCTAACATGTGACAGGACAGCAGATACATAATGTCCAAACTGTTTCTCCCAAAGAAATACTCTTTTATTTTTACAAACAAAAATACCCAGAATAATCCAAATGAAAAACAATAATCCACCCCGGTATCAAAGATGATATTGGAGTAAAAACAGAAACAGGTTCAGTCTCAAAAAGTAAATAATAAGTCACTCCTCAACCACAATCCTCAGCAAAGATGAGGTAGAGGCGGAAACAAGGCCAAAAACGACGGGGATGGGATTCAAACCTGTGCGTGCAGAGTACAGTACAATACATCGCCTTTACCGCTGGGTCACCTCGTCCTCCATGCAGCAATCACATAAAAAAAAACACACATTTCAGCTTTCACCCAGCCCTATATTAACTGATGACCCCCCCCAAGCTTGTCCAAACCAATCACTGTACAGACAGTTGGTCACTGCAGAAACAAGACACGTCATCCATATATAAGGGCATTTCACCTGTGTGCCCTTGCTCCCTGGGATTACAATTCCTCGGATGGATCCTCAAACATAAAATTGCCAGGCATCTCTAAATAACTGACAAAAGTAACAGGGACAAAGGCATCCCTGTAGGGCACCAGACTTGACTGAAAGACTGGGAGATTTCCACTTATTTACCAATACAGTAGATAGATAGATGATTGAATGAATGAATGAAACCAGAAAGGGCCAGGTGGTGGGTTAGGGTTAAGAGTGTTTTAATAAACAACAAAGTGTGATTTCATTGTAATATTAAGTAAAGAAATTCTACCTGAAGAGAGAGAACAGGGCCTCATACATGTGAAGCATGCACTCTACCACTGAGCTACAGTGCCTATAAGTATTCACCACTGTTTACAACCTGAAATCTTGATGTATTTAAATGGGATTTTTCCTTTGATTTACACAACCTACTCAACACTTTGAAGAGGCAAGATAATTTTTATTGTGAAACAACAGTTAATGAAAAAATAAAAAAAAAAAAAACTGAAATGTCTTGGTTAGATAAGTATTCACCCCTGAGTCAATACTTGGTAGAACCACCTTTGGCACCTGTAAGTCTTTTGGGGTAAGTTTCTACCAGGTTTGCACATCTCTGGATCGTGCAATATTCACCCATTCTTCTTGGCAAAATTATTCAAGCTCTGTCAAGTTGGATGGGGATCGTTGGTGGACAGCAATCTTCAAGTCTTGCCACTGATTCTCAATCTGATTCAAGTCCGGGCTTTATTTGGGCCACTCTAGGATGTTAAACTTTCTTGTTTTTTAAGCCACTCCAGTGTCGCTTTGGCTGTGTGCTTGGGGTCATTGTCCATTCATTTGCCCTCTACCTGACAAGCTTCCCAGTCCCTGCCGATGAAAAGCATCCCCATAGCATGATCCTTTTTTTGCAAATTCTAAAGCAGGATTTTTCTTCAGAAATGGCTTCCTTCTTGCCCGGCTTTTTCCATAGGCCAGATTTGTAGAGTACCTGAGCTATTGTTGACACATGGACAGTTTCTTTCGTCTCAGCCATGGAACGCTGTAGGTCTTTCAGAGTTGTCATTGGTCTCTTGGTGATTTCTCTGACCAATGCCCTTCTTACCCGGCTGCTCAGTTTGGGAGGGGCCTGCTCTAAGCAGATTCAGGGGTGGTGCCGTATACCTTCCACTTCTTAATGGTAGACTTGACAGTGCTCCAAGGGATATTCAATGCCTTTGAAATCGTTTTATACCCCTCCCCTGATCTGTGCCTTTCCACAACTTTATTCCAGAGTTGTCTTGGTCTTCATGGTAGTATCTTTGCTTTGAATGCACTATCTAACTGTGGGACAGGTGTATTTAATCCAAAATCATGTGAACCATTTTTATTGCACACAGATGGACTCCATTGAACTTACTGTGTGAATTCTGAAGGCAATTGGTTGCACCAGAGCTTATTTAGGAGTGTCATAGCAAAGGGGGTGAGTACTTATCTAATGAAGACTTCTCAGGTTTTTATTTTTCCCACATTGAAAGTGTTGAGTGAGTTGTGTAAATCCCATTTAAATGCATCAAGATTTCAGGTTGTAACACAACAAACTGTGAAAACGTCAAGGGGATGAATAGTGAATATTTACTATAGGCACTGTACATCCCCTGTTGTCATCTTAGTCTCCTCTGTGCAACAAAACATAGATAGATTGAATGAACGAATGATTGAATGAATGAATGAATGAATGAATGAAAGGGCTGGCTGATGGAAGAACAGTGGTTCTCAACCCTGGTCCTGGGGACTCAGTGTCTGCTGGTTTTGTTCCAACTGAGCTCTCAATTACTTAATTGAACCCTTAATGGAACTAATCAGAGCTTTTTACTTATTTTAAAGAGTTGGAGATTTCAAGTTAAATACAAAATGATATAAGGAACTTGTAAAGCTAATCAATTTAAAAGTCAAATTAAGCAAATTCTTAGTTCAATTAAGTAATTGAGAGTTCAGTTGGAACAAAAACCAAAACAAAAATGTTTTTTTTTTGTGTGATTGCTGCGTGGAGGGCGAGGTGACCCGGCGGTAAAGGCGATGTATTGCACTGTGCTCTGCAGCGAGTTTGAATCCCATCCCTGTCGTTTTTGGCACATTTTCCTCCATTGGCCTTGGCTCCGTCTACCTCACTTTTGCCGTGTAGCTTAAAACAGTGCAGGGCTCTGTGGCACAATGGACTTCTAGACCATCTGTGTAGTATGATTCAAGGGGTATAGTTTTGAGTGTGAATTCTTATACATGATTTTTTATTACTTAGTTGTTTTTTTAAAGTGGTATGCATTTACCTTTGGAAGAAGAAATTAAAGAGGCACTCTTGGGATTGAACCCAGTGTCACAGAGTGACCCTGAAACCCATCTTCCTTGTACGAGGTGTGAGCACCTTTTTTGAGTGAAAGGGTTATGCGGCAGAGATGTCTGGCTCTTTGACAGAAACAGTTTAATTAATTTGTGGTTTTCCCAGCTAACAAGATTTAAGTTTTGCAGGTATGAAGTAAAGCCCCTGCTTGCCGCACTGGGGAGCAGAGTGCACAGGGAGAGCAGGGACAGCACTGGGGGCTGGGCACAGCACAGGGGTGCAGGGTACAGCACAGGGGGCAGGGTACAGCACTGGGTGCAGGGGTGCAGCACAGGAGAGCAGGGTACAACACAGGGTACAGCACAGCCTGAGCAGGGTACAGCACAGGGGAGCAGGGTACAACACAGGGGTGCAGGGTGCAGCACAGGAGAGCAGGGTACAACAGGGTACAACACAGGGGAGCACAGGGACAGACACAGGCAGGGGCACAAGTGCAGCACCCAGGGTATAGGGGGAGCACAGAGGGTACTGCACAGGAGGCAGGGGACAGGGGGAGGGGCAGCAAGGGAACTGCCCTGGGGTGCAGGGTACAGGGGGAGATACAACACAGGCAGAGTGCAGCACAACCCAGCACAGAGTACAGCACACAGGATATAGCACAGGGGGCAGATTGCCCAACAAGAGACAAGTGCAAGCCAGGGGAGAGCAAGGTAACTGGGGGAGCACACAGGGGCAGGGTACAGCACAGGGGCAATTTGCAGCACCAAAGCAGGGTGCCACAGGGTGCAGGGGAGATTACAAACCCCTGCAGAGGGAACAACAGAATTACAACCAGGAGGACAGGGAGATTGCCTGAGGGGAGACCTCCTGGGGGTATAGCACAGGGGGATTGCAACCTGGGGATACACTGGTCTACAGGGAGAGCAGGGTGCAGCACAGGGGGCAGGGTACAGCACAGCACAGGGGTATGCAACACAGAGAACAGACAGGGTACAACACAGGAGGCAGGGTCAGCACAAGGGGGACAGCACAGGGACTGGGATACAACACAGGGGAGCAGGGGTACAGCACAGGAGGCAGAATTTTAGCACAGGAGAGCAGGATACAGCACAGAGCAGGGTACAACATGAGAACCAAACTCCTGCTGCCCTGAACCTCTACCTCCTCCTCCTCCTTCTCCTCTACTCTTTCCTCTGCTAAATGTTCTTATTTCCAATCTATAATCCAAGCCTCCACTAACAACCCATAAACTATTCTCTACCTTCTCCTCCCTCCTAAGCCCTCCCCTCCTCCTCCTCTATCTCTCCTCTGATGACTTTGCCTCTTTCTTCACTTTTAAAATCTCAGACATCCATAAACTCTTTAACATCTCCTCCCTCAAGACCCTCCTCCAACCCCTACATCCACTGCATCCCCTACTAACTCACCTCCTTCTCACCTTCTCCTTCTCCAGACTGACCTCCCCCCCCCTGCTCCAGGGTCACAAACCCACCACACGTGCCCTGGACCTCCTCCCCTCACCTCTTTCAGGGTTGCTGCTCCTGCTCTACTTCCCTTCATCTCCTCCTTCTCAACACCTCTCTCCTTTCTGGACTCTTTCCTCTGCCTTCAAACAGGCCTCTATCACTCCCCTTCTCAAACCCCACCTCAACCCCACCTCCTCCAGAGCTACCATCCTGTCTCCCTCTACCCTTCCTCTCCAAAACCCTTGAGTGGGCTGTAAACCGCCAGCTCTCTGCTTTCCTGTCCGGCCAATCTCAACAATCTGGCATCTGCTCTGCTGACTCCACTGAAACCGCCTTCTGTCTGTCACTAACTCACTAAACTGCCTGAGCTGCCTCTATCTCCTCTGTCCTAATTCTCCTCCACCTCTCTGCTGCCTTTGATTCTGTCGAACACTCTATACTACTATCCTCTCTCGCTGACCTGGGAATCTCTGGCACTGCTCTGGACTGGTTCTCCGCCTACCTCTCAACAGCACTTACCAGGTAACCTGGTGGGTATCCTCCTCACAACCCTCTCTCCAGCAGGGCCCCCCAAGGGGTCAGTCTTGGGTCCTCTTCTGTTCTCTCTCTGCACCACGATCCCTGGGCCCCCCCTCCTCTCTAATTCTTAGCACATCTCCACTCTGGCCTTGCCGATTCTTCCTGAGCAACATCACGAAGAATCTGACCCTTCCTCACCAACTACACCACCCAGCTCCTGGTCAGGCCCTGGTACTCTCCCATCTAGACTACCGCTCACTCCACTGGCTCCCGATGGCTGCTCGCATCCAGTTCAAGACCAAGAGTTCAAGTGCTCAATGACAACAGGGGATGTAGCTCAGTGGTGGCATCCTTGCCGCGTATATGAGGCCCCAGGTTCAATCCCGGCATCTCCAGAGTGGTATTTCTTTACCCGCCCTTCCATGAAATCACACTTTGTTGTTTATTAAACACTCTTCCAAACCCAGCCCTTTCTGTTTCATTCATTCAATCAATCAATCTTTTGATTTATAAATGTAATTATTTATTTTATTAATCTCTATCTAACTTTTGATTCAGAATTATAAATATATTTATCTATGTTTTCTCTATCTATATTTTGATTTCAAAAAATAAATATAATTTTTTTTAACTCTCTCCTTCTCTCTATCCATCTAACTATTAGGCATACCATTACAGAAAAAGTCTTCTTATCTTCAACATTTCACACGATTAATGTTGTCATTTAAGCTAAATCAATCAGAATAACAGGACAAGAGGGAGACGCAAAAGAGATATGCTCCAGGAGCCGGTTTTTTAAAACTTGTAATCTGGATCATTTTGATCCATTTGTTCAGAAAATGTCACTGCTGAATTATCCATATTAAGAATTGCGATTAAAATGTCCAGCATTTTAAAAAGTAAACTCGGTCACAAAATATAGGATTACAAATCCAGATAATTTGTATCCAGATTACAAGTTTTGAAAAAGCAGCTCCTGGTGAGCTTCCAAATCACAACCGCAGTGTCCTGCCGTACAAGTACCACACAAAAGACAAGTGCACCACTTGGAGCACTTGGAGACAATGTCAGAAAAATTGAGGAAAGCTGTCAAAACAAAGTAATCTTGCTGGCCACCGTGTCCTGGGACAGTTTTGTAGCCCTTCAGTTTAGCACACCGAGCAGCTGGCAGGTGTGAGGCAAGGCATTGTAGTTGGTTAAAGCACCTGCCTTGTAAACATGAAATCCTTGGTTCGAATCCCAGCAGTGCCTCTTTACTTCTTCTCCCAAAGTTAAATGCATACCTTCTTCTAAAAAAGATTAATTCTAAAATTAACGTAGTAGGGATTCACAGAAATACATGCACATGGATTAGGGAGAGGGTTAACATGTAGAAAACAGAAAGTATTAATTAGACGAGAAACCTCAAAATGGGCGAGGCAACCAGTGGTGTACCACAGGGATCAGTATTAGGTCCTCTGCTATTCGTAATCTACATTAATGATTTAGATTCTGTTATAGTAAGCAAACTTGATTAAATTTGCAGACGACACAAAAAATAGGAGTATAAAACACTGCTGCAGCAGCAAATGTCATTCAAAATGATCTAGACAGCATTCATTGGGCACACATGGCAAATGACATTTAATAGAGAAAAGTACTGCATGCAGGCAAGTAAAATGTGCATAATGAATATCATATAGAAGATACTGAAATTGAAGAAGGAATCTATGAAAAAAAAGATCTAGGTTAGTTTAGAAATGTTTATCTAGACAATGTGGGGAAGCCAACAAGATGCTCGGATATATTATGAAAAATGTTGAATTTAAATCAAAGGGAAGTAATGTTAAAACTTTACAATGCATTAGTAAGACCTCAACTAGAATATTGTGTTCAGTTCTGGTCTCCTGGGTACAAAAAGGATATTGCTGCTCTAGAAAAGAGTGCAAGAAGAGCAACCAAATTATCCCAGGTTTAAAAAAGGCATGTCATTATGCAGACAGGCTCAAAGAATGAATCTATTCAGTCTTGAACAAATTAGACTACGCGGTGATCTGATTCAAGCATTCCAGAATTCTAAAAAGGTATTGACAATGTCGACCCAAGGGACTTTTTTAGACCTGAAAAAAGAAACAAGGATCAGAGGTCACAAATGGAGATTAGATAAAGGGGCATTCAGAACAGAAAATAGGAGGCACTTTTTTTTTTACACAGAGGATTCTAGAACCAATTCCCAGTAATGTTGTTTGAAGCTGACACCTGGGATCCTTCAAGAAGCTGCTTGATGAGGTTCTGGGATCAATAAATACTAACAGCCAAACGAGCAAGATGGGCCGAATAGCTCCTCTCATTACAAACTTTGTTTTGTTCTTACATTGTGCTCATTCTGCTTTTAACCTCGTGTTAAGCCCTACACCGAGGAAAAGGCCATCAAAATTGGAATGAACATGAAATGCTCCTCTCCATGGAACTCTCTAGTCACCCCTTTGCGGTCCTATAGCCGGACCCTGTCCCACCTCATCAGAAAGACATGAAGCACATGAAGCAGAAAAAGCAGAGAAAACCTTTCAATGGCATAGTGAGACTGATAGGAGCTAAGAAGCCGAAAAAAAAGGGGTGTATCTGAGCAATACACAAAAGCTCCTGCACCACAGAATAACACGGACATAAACAAACAAGATAGTTTCTTCTGCATCCAGCGCTCAAAGAATATCACAGACATTATTTGCAGAGCTTTCTGTGATGTTATAGTAATAAAATAATGACTTGGATCGCATTATTGAAGAATTTGGTGATAAAGCAGTGATCAGGAGAGGATTTATCGGTATGCCGCGACTATGAAGAGGTATGTGAAAATACAGCAAACAAGGGG